>BSBM01000476.1:20740000-21340000 GCA_027924585.1 Larix kaempferi
GTATCAGAAGCGAGTTTTGAAAAAGTAGGATTGCATCTAAAGTGACCCTCATCTTCTTGCACACACCCGAAAACTAGAATCAATTATGCTAAAAGGAGGATAGTCAGCCTCCTGAGGGGAAATTAATTCGCATAGGAGAGACATCACTAACCAGGTACGCCAAACAACTTGATGCAAGGTAGAAATTATTGACTACATTAAGATCAAAAGAATTGGTGAGAGGAGCTCATAAATGAGCACGTTGAGAGGTCCTAAGAGCTTCCACATGGAGAGAAGTTGTGGTCTCTGCATCGGCTAGCTCATGCTTGGCCAGATCAGTAAAATCACCCACATCCAGGGAAAAAAGGTGAAAATTTTCATTATCTATATACAAGTATATAAATAAACATAATAGCAAAAATAATTTAGTCCTTACCTTTTTTGAAATGTTTATATACATTTTATTCCTTTGTTTTTTGAAATCTTTATATACATTTGTATGCTATAACAAGAAAAAAATTTAGGTTAAGTTTTAGGTACTATGGTAATGGAAATGTTGTAACCTCGTACCTTTATTTGGACCCAAGTCATTCTAGAGGTACACAATTGATAAAATAACCCAACAATGCATGCATGTTTCATAAACAATGTGATAATCAAAAGAAAAAAAATATGAACATTGATATACCATGAAGACTCTCATTACCTTGTGATAAACTTTAGGAATAAATTTGAGGGTACACGATTGAAAAAATAACCCAACACATTCATGTTTTAAAAAAAAATAGCATAGTCAAAAGCAAAAATATCAACATGGACATCCCATGAGGACTCTCATTACCTTGTCATAAAATTTAGGAATAAATTTATATCATTCTCCTTATTTCCAAAAACAAATTGTTGTTAATGTCAAGTTGGATCAAAATGGTTTCACTTAGGGTCCTTGCTAAGCCATAAATGTTTTTTTAGAGGCTCCTAAAAACAAAAGGACTCAATTTATTGTCTTGCATATTATGAATTCAATAAGATATTGAGTTTGACCACACTTGTATATGTTGTATTTTTAATTAGGATTCTCATATTGAAAATATTAGAGGGAAAGTATAAACAAACACTTGTAGGTTGAGAGATAAAATCATTGTATTTCATATGGTAGTTTTGAATGATAAAACTATGTACTAGAAAAAACAAAGCTTTACACATGGAGTGAAAACAATGGCTACATAGAAATATAACGTCCCTTAGTTTGAGGACTGAATTTTTCCTAGAAGATATCCTTTGTCCCAATTGTACTCTTAGGATTTGATCCTGATCCGCACTTGACACAAATTTTTCCTCTCAACGCTTAGTAATACCAATGAGGATGCTCTCTGTGTAGTTAGTTAATGCTTACATTTGTTTTCTGGAGTGTAAAGATGCATGATATACACATGCATAATCTATATCTCTATTTGTCTATCAAAAACTACAAGAGAAAGTCATACTCCATGAACATAAGAGCATCCTGCATAATCCTCCAAGACTATTTCTTTTTTTCAATTCACCCATGTTTTCCACTAGACCTTAAAATAAAACAATAAGTGAAGATGATGGGGTTAAGGAAGGATGTTGAAATGCTTGGCACATAAGGAAGTTGACATCATTCATGTCTATGAAATGTTTGTTATTCTTCATAGAAGTATCAAGTGCATTTGAGCATTGTTTGGCTAGTTCTCAAAATTCAATTGTTTCATTGATATGATAGGTATTCATAATAACAGAATGGTAGAGACCTTCATTTCCAAAAGAAATCAAGAGTATATCAATTTAGATATATTAATGTTGTTTATAATTGGTGGAACCATAGATATATCTAAGAAACAATTGCTTTCCTGTCGAATACCAATATATCTGTACAATTTAGATAATATGTATACCAAGAATAACATGACTGTTCACACATTGCTTACACTATAAAAGAAAAGAAAAAATAGTTCAAACACCATGATAAATAAATAAATTAAACCTATGAAAACCAAAAATTATAAAAAAAATTTAAAAAATGCATTGTGAAAGCTAAACAAAGATATAGTGCAGTGATTCAAAACAAAATAATGTATTGATGCAAATATGGAATTGGCAATCCTCATCAACAAAATGATTAGATAAGTTGTTTCCAACAAATTACACAATGCCTATCCTCTTCATATGACTTCTTTGATATTACTAAAACAAATAGTATACATTATTGGGTACTTCTTATCCACACTTACAACACAATATACCTATCCTCCTCATATGTGTATTTAAATCAAATAATACACATTAATGATTGTCCTATAAACACAAACACACATTAAAGATTTATAAATGATGAAAATAATTAAAATTTCAAATAATAGAATGCATCTTAAACACCAAATAATATCCCAATAAGTCAACCCCATGAGCCCAAAAGGGCTCGTTGGCCTTGCCAATGGGAATCACATCCCCTATAGCAATATAATTCACGTTTTCTTCATGACATTCATTTTTCTCTATTTGAGAATTGGATGCCTTCTGTTAGAGGGTGACCATATTTTCTCACTGAAAGCTTACACCATTTTTGTCAACATAGGTCTTGTCGCATATTACACCATTTTTGTGTACATAGGTCTTGTCACATATTGAAGTATGCAACCTTAGTATAATAAAAAAAAATACCCACGAGGAAGATGATAAAACCTAGAAATGAACATATCTTTTGGAATCCCAAATTCAGATTTTGATAAGACCAATCATTAATATTCAATTCAAACTCCACTAATAACGCGAATCCCTCAGTCCTAAATCTTAAGAATCTGTTTCGAAATAGTATTGGTGTTGAAGAAACTATAATAGTAATATATTGTTGTTGCTAACCACGTATATTTCCACTAACACCTTTCTTTAAACAATATTACAATGCCTTTTTCATCTTAAGAATCTGTCTCAAAATAGTATTGGTGTTAAAGAAACTATAATAGTAATATATTGTTGTTGCTAACCACGTATATTTCCACTACCACCTTTTTTATATTACACTGCCATTATCGAAAAGTTTGCACGGGCCCAGCTCACAGCCTTAGAAAACCACCAGATTGCTCCACGGCCAGCGCCCTTCATGCTTCTCCAAGAACTGCCTCTACACAAACTGTGTTGGCGTCGTAGACAATTGACCATTTGAATGTGGTTGCATCAATTATTTACCTTTGTATTGACAAGAAGATCGATGAGATGCTGGCCTGCAAGTCTATTTCGAAGCAAAATCTTATGTCAAGAACAGATATGGAAGATGTGAGGTGAGAAGAAAACTTGACTGAGGATAATATTCCATCCCATAACGAAGTGACTGACATTTATTTATCAAAACTTTGATAATGTTTTATATGTATAAGCAAACTAATTTAAAGTCAAAATGTAGAACATCAGACAAAAAGTTTAGCTCCTACTTAGCACGAGCTAATAAAAACTTTTATAACATTATGGACAATGAAACTCTAAATATATGATATCTCTCTAACTCAAATTATATTGTAGAAATCTGGATTTAATCTAAATCATAAATGAGCTTAATCTCCATACATAGAGAACATAACAACAATAGAAGAAATATTGAATCTCTTTATTGCTCTATATATTATTTTCTATCGAAATACAAGAGGAATCCCTCTATTTATAAAAAACTAGGAAAGGTGGAGCTTGTAATTAGCTAGTATGCTTAACATGCTTAACAGATAAATAAAGTATGCAACTTAGTGGATAAGGTATATAAAATACATAATTATTAGTCTCCATAAGTCTAAGGGAAATATAGGGAATAAATAAAAGAAGGCAAAAAACAGGTTCCAACAATGAGACATGCTAAAGTAATGAAGTACAAACTATTCAAAGGATTAGTTTGTTGGTTAAGAACTAAAACAAGGTGCCCTGAAGGGGGTAACACCAATGGTGTGAAGGTCCTAGACTTAAAACGGAAGAAGATCCCACAAAGAGTATTGAATGGAGAGCATGAGGCCTATGGAGGTTGAAAAATCCAATTCGGAAGTATGGCCATAACTTTGAAGAGGAAGGCCAAGTAGCCTTAAAGAACATGGCTGAATTTTAAAGAATATGAGGATTAATTGTAGGGGCACAAGAATGACAAACATTGAAAACTACCCCGTGAATGCTCAAGAAAAAGAAGGTGTTGATTACGAACTAGAACAAAGGCTTCAAAAAGAAACAAACACCATCAACCATCCAAGTACAAGTGAGGAATAATCACACATGTATTCTATGTTAGAAAATAAAGGTAAATGGACATGAAAGGTGGGAAAAGTCCCGCAATGTAGCTAGAATAAAATCCCCAGAAGATGATGAAACAATGGAAGAAAAGTGTGATTCACCAAAAACAATTTTGTGAATCAATGAAGGGCTCCAATGATTTTGAGATTGCTTTAAAGATTAAAAAAAAAGGTTGTAGGAAATGTTAATAATGATTGTGCTTCAAGCAACAAGTGCTTATAGCATAAAAAATAAAAAATCAAAGTTTTTCAAAAAAGAAAAGCAAATTGATTTTATAAAATCAAATCTTTAAGGCCACGCTATACCTAAGAAACCCTTGAGCAACTAAAGAAGGAAGATCCACCTTTCATGATATCTCATAGCTCCACCAAGAACCAAGAAAAAAAACGAAAAAAAAACCATAATCTATAATACTAGAACCATGTAGTAAAGAAAAAAAGAACTAAATCACTCACTCAAAAAAAAAACTAATCTCCACTTCAATGCAATACATTACCATGTAGAAATCAATCGGATTTAACCCATATCATAAATGAGTTTAATATCTATACACAAATAACAACATCAATATAATGAATACTTAATCTATATATTTTTCTCTATATTGTTATATATCAAAATACAAGACTTATTTCTTTATTTTATTCCATTGATTATTTTATTTATTTATTTTACTTTATAAATTTAGAAGATCTCCCTCATATTTATTTTTTACTTTGTATTATTCTTTTTTGTTTTGGTCAACATTATATTTATTATTTTTTACTTTGTATTATTCTTTTTTGTTTACTTTGTATTATTTTGTTACTAGACAAACTCTCAACACATGTTACAAGATCTCCCTCATACTAAACTGTAGAACGTCTCCATGCAATTAAGAACGACGAGTTTGTAATTAGCTATAATACCAACCAAACAAATAAAAAATGATAAGATTTACAGCATGAACGTGATAGATAATTATTCTCCCCATAAGATTAACCGTATTGTCTAAGTACATTAAGAGATATCATTGGCATAATTCTATAAGTATATTGACCTTTCATAGATTTGTCACCTATTTCTTTGGAGGTGTCTCGGGAAGAGAGGAGGGAATTCATAATGCATATAATATTTACAAATATTGTAATCATTTTGGATGTGCTAAGCATTCCTCGAAAATGGTGCTTAGAACATTGAAGTTTGGAATATCAAAGTGCCTGAATTTGTTTATTTAGGACTTTATAAATTATCTATCACATCAAATTCCAAGTAAGGCGTTGGTCAAACCAATAGTGCGAAGTGCAAGGTTCCAAAAAAATAGATAACTTTTTCCACAGTTTGCCTCCATGTAAAGGGAAAAAACCATTTAGTATAATGTTTTAATAGTATTGGCATGCAATGAAAAAAATATTATGATTCAAATTCCAAGTAAGGAATTGGTCACACCAATAGTCCCAAGTGCAAGGTTCCCAAAAAAGCAATTGATAATTTTTTCCACAATTTGCCTCCATGTAAAGGGCGAAAAACATTTAGTATAATGTTTTAATAGTATTGGCGTGCAATAAAAAAAATATTACGATTCAATGTTAATTATTGATGGATATAGCTTTGAAAATAGCGTAAAACTTATCCATTCTAAGATTGGAAAATTGATCCACACTAAAATATTATAAAACTTATGCACTCTTAGAAATTATGTTTCCATGAACTTTGAAGTCATAATAATTATTTTTTTACTATAGATTTTGAAGTGCTAGACAAAATAGGATGAGGTGATACATTAGAATTCTAGAGGTAAAAATTATTTTCTTGATTAAACTTTAATTCGTCCTAGAATAAGATTTAGATTTTTTTTCTTATGATTAAGAATTTGCCTGGTTCGGATTAAGTAAATAGGTTAACAATCTAAGATTCAAAGACATATAATAATGTGGAAGTTTAATGATGAGTGAATTTGTATTTATAGATAGTAGCGAGTTATTGTTCTTACTATAATTTGACAATTAAATTATGATAAATTTATTATTTAAAAAAAATTCAATAACTTAAATACCTGTTGTATTACTTTATTGCTTAATAATTTTTTATAATTTTATTCATATTTATAAGCATCTAAAATTTAAAAACAATTTTATATTTACAATGTCAAAAGTATTCATATTCGTAAGATATTGTAAAACCGAAAGTTCGTAGGGACTTCGAATTGTAGGATATTAACATGGAAAATTAAATCATAAAACCAAATCCCCCCGACACAAAGAAGAGTGGACCAGATTTGGGTCCTCAAATAAACCATGTGATTCGAGTGGACAGAAAGTGTGAAATGCATGAGTTGCAGCCTTCTCTCACCATTGATTTAAATTGCACCTTTTTATGGACCAATATTTGAATTGAATGCGTGTTGAGTCGTTTCGGGAGTAGGGAATGATGAAGGCAAGTACCAAAAAAAATATTTACAAATATATAATATTTTCCAACTTGGATGTAGACCAACTTTTGATCTTTGAAATCTAGTGAATATATGGAACTATCCATATAATAACATTATTTTTACACAGAAAGAATTTCAAAAAGGATGATCAGTAAAGTATTGATATTCTCTATAGATTGAATATGGAAATTTGGAGCAATTTGAATTCGTCGAATATTTCGTATAGATATGATACAAATATAGATTCTTACTATGAAAAAGTAATTTTAAAAAACCAAATGTTAATTATTGAATAACTATAAAATATAAATAACATTCAATTCCCCCACCGCAGGTGCAGAAGGGAGGCCATCCATCGGAAGTGACTTCCAACCAGGGGGCCAAACACCTGCCCGCCCACGCAGACCATAAGGCAGGGCACGTGCCTGCCTAGCCCACCCACGCGTCCCAAGCAACATCATAACTTGTCATGACCGCTGGTTGGTTGAATTCACCAGCGTGCGCCCCGTCCAGTCTTCATGTTCCCGTCTGGATCAGTGTAATGGCCATTACGTCCACGAAAATTGATGAGTGGGGATGTACCTCAGCTCTTATGGCAATCGCAGGCAGCAATAAGAATGGGGTTTTTGGTTTCCAAGGCAACACATTTTGACGCAAAAGCTTCAAAGGTGTGCGGCTCTCAACCCGACCACGCATTCTTTGCTTGTTCTCTGGTTTAGCAGATGCTCGTTCTTTGGTTCTCTGGTTTGGCAGCTCGTATTCTGGTCGGTTTTCAGTAGCAGTGGTTATGCCTCCCACCAAGAGAGCTTATACCTGTCGCCCGGTAAAGCAGGCAAGCCCCTCCTCCGGTCAGCCGATGCACGAGGTCATAGGGAAAGCTCACAGGTACAAGGATGCGATCCCGTAGAAAGCACAGGAATAAATCCAAGAAGCAGAAGAGGATGCCTTGGTTTCCAGAGGTTGTCTCACCGACGCTAAAATAAGAAGTGAGTTCGAGGCCCTGGTACCGGACCCGGGGAGTACCAGGGGTCGAGCTACCTTATAGCAGAAAACTCTTGACTATCACTGGTCTCAGAAAGCAGTGCTGGGAAAGGCCCTTGCTGACATAGGCGAAGCCTGGGCTGAAATCCTTCTCCGGCAGGACAAAATGGTGGGCTACCTGAAGCAAATTCTCTTCAATCAACAGTAGTTAGCTCAACGTCTCGGGGTTTCTCTCGCTAAGGAGCCAACTTCCCAGGTTAGACATACGGGTTTAAATCAGTAGTTATGTTTTGGTTAGCTCTAGTCTGTTGGTCTGGCTCTATCTTTACTATTATTGTTTATGTTTTCTATTTATAGTTACATAACGCTTTTGCTTGTTAGTCTGAAAGTAAAACTCAAACTCTCAAAAGTCTTGTTTCCTCATGAGGAAGACTTCTTTTAACTTTGTTTTTGGGTTTGTTTTCTCGGTTATGAGAGGGCCCTGCAATACTCTGTTTATTTTGTTGATGGCATTATAAGGATTCACACTAGCTTACAAAAAAAATAAAAATAACATTCAATTTATTACTTTTTTATAAAAACGAATGGTTTTTAATGTACATTTATGCTAATTTGGTTTATATATTTGATTGAAAGTATTATATATAAGAAGTCTACTTCCGTATTTTATCTGTATTGGATTTTTTATTACGTATTTTTTCCATATCGAATCGTATATGTATCTGTATTCGTACTTGAATTATGCTACTATGGTTTATAGTAGTACTATAACAAGTGAGAAGAGTCAAATGGCAAAGGAAGCATATAAAGGAGTTAAAGGCTGCATGTTAGGATGGGCCACTCAAATGTAAACAGTTTGCAAAACATGCATTCGGGAAGAATTATTAAAGCTATGAATTTGAATTGTGATTTATTTAGTTTTGTGAATCATATGCATTGTGTAAATATGTAAGGGTTAAATTTTCTTAAGCTCTAATAGAATTAGAGATGTTAGACTTTATGTGTAGCCTCCATTGGTGATGTTCAACATTTCACTTCTTTCATAAATGATATCAAGATTTAACATAAAGACATGGGTTGTATTTGTGAAGAAGAAAAGTGATCCTTAAATCCTTCAAGAATTTTGTTGTTATGTTGTTGTGTGAAGTAGAAAGGTGAAATCCATAGGAAGTGAACCCTATTACAATATGAAGTTGTTGTTAGATCATAATAACCCACTCCATAGCTTCATTCTCCTGCCTAGGGACTTAGGCTATGATCTCATTAGTCTACTGGACCAAATCTCATTCAATTTGGCCCTCTAAGTCAACTTGGAGATTCCTACTAAGCTCCAGGGTCCTAAACAATCCTTATCTGCCTTTTTTTGAACTCCAAGAGTCTATTTTGGCATGAGGGTGAATTCCTTCAATTAGAGGTTATTTTCCTTGATTTTAGGGTTGCCAGTTAGAGTTGTGGAGTGAATCTGGGGATTTTACTCCATTGTTCGGGGACTCCATGCACCTCTTTCTGATATATTATGAGACAATATCACCCTCCTTGAGTGTTTTTAGGGATGTGCACCTCATGCATGTACCTTCAGTTAGTTGCATGTGTCTTCTATTAGTTGCAGTCAGTTGCTCCTAGCGTGTAGAGAGCTAAGTCCACTTAGGGTAGTCATGAATCAGTTAAACTCATCTTGGAGAGTGCACATGGCTAACTAAGGGTCTTTGACTTACTTAAGCCTAACTAAGTAAGAAAAAATGTAATAGAACATTCTCTCTTGTTATTGACTTCTTTCTTTTGTGTAATGATTAATGTTTAGCACATTTAATGCATGAATTTGTTAGATTGTTGATCCCTTTCATAGTATAGCTATGTTGCTTAGTATCTAAATCTACATGCTCAAATTCTACAGTTGTAGCATAAATATAGCCCTCAAACCCTTGGTCAAGTTATTTTTGTTAGTGTAGGTTGAGTTTTTGCATCATGATTATGTCGTACATATAACACTTAAACCATTTTTTGTTCATGTTTGCTTTGTATGTGTGTTGCTATAGTCAGTCGTGCATTGAATGTGTCATGTTTTGCATCGTGGTTACATCATTCTTGTGTCATGTAAGTCCCATCATGCTTGCATCGATTAGCCTCATGTTTGCATTGTATTTTCATCCAATAGCATCATGTTTGCATGGATGAGTCTTGTGTTGCATCATGTTTGCACAATGTTTGCATTGTGCTTCTAGCAATTGGCATTGAACTAAGAGTCGCTTCAAAAAGGATGAATTGGTACAAATGAAGGTTGATGCAGGTATGCCAAAACATTTATTCATAGATGAAGTGAATTCCATCCTTACATTGAAATAGTCAATGCATATTTGATGCATGATCGATGTGATGTTTAAAAATCCAAAACATAGACAACACAAAATGAAGATTTGTGTCATCCCTTCCTTTGCATTTCTAATATAAAGAGAAAAAAGAGGATCCCCCTCATTTCAATTTCACATGGGGGTGTAGAGTAGAGACTCTTGGAGTTAAAAGGGATTTATGGGTGAATTCAATAGGAGTAGAAAAGGAATATTTGTGGAAAATTACCGGATCAAAGGAAAGTGTTTTGTTAATTCCCCCACAACCATCAACCCCCGTTTTTTTTAAATTTGTAGATTTAAAACAAAATAGGATTTGGGTTTTGGAGATGAGATTTTGGATTTGAAGATGAAATACAGGATTTGTATTTTAGAGATGACAATTGGGTTTTGGAGGGGGATATTGGATTTACAAAACAAAAAAATAACAAAGTTGGTTTAAGAAAACCTCTCCCTCCCTTCCTCTTCCACTCCATCCACTCCATCCACTTTATTTTCCTCTTCCCCTCATATTTTTCTTCCCTCCTCCCCTCTTCCTCTTTTTCTTTCCCAATCCTATTCTTTGTCTTCTCCCTCTCCCTCCTCCCCTTCTTCATTTTACTCTTTCTCTTATCCCTCATCCCCCTCTTCCTTTTCTCTTCCTCTCCCACTATAGCCCCAAAGCTCTATAAGTTCTACTAGATAATTTCCGACCATTATAATCAAACCAATTTTAAATAGGATTTCATGATAATTCTCTCATTGAATAAAAGAAGCATGTTAAGGATGAAATAATTGCATGTTTGTAGCATGTATTTCTTCAACAACAAAAAATACTTTCTATTCATATGAGTAGAAAATACAATCTTTGGGTGATGTGAGCACAAATAAAAACAAAGTTCTCTAGCTTGACATAATTCCCAAAAATCTGAAAAAATCTAAGAGTCGGACCTTCTAAATCTTCCTAATTTTTTATGCCAGTAAACTTTACCCATCTTCAATAGTTCTAATCAACCATAAATGTACAAACAATTAAGGGGAATTAGTCCAAGAGGATATCAAATATCCCGAGCCTTGGTATTCCTCTATACTAATCAATATGATATGCATTCACAGGTCATGTTTTGAGAATCAATCAACAATTGTATTGTGCTCTCGGTAGACATGCTGATAGGAAACCTGTTGGAAAAACTTGCTTATCTCCTTTAATCAGTTTGATAACTAAAAAATATCATTATCATCTATCTAATATGAACCATTCATCTAATTAATGACAAAAGTGGAGTCCCCAAATACTTGCATCTCCCACAAACCTACTATGTTTCCGTCTAGAACAATTGAAATAAGGATGATAGTTCATCCCAATTGTTTGTGCCTTGTCTTATAACCCCTTTACCATAAAAATAATGCTCCTCTAAAAAAAATATAGCAACACCAAACCTAGAGAGTTGGTCTGTTAAATTTTCTGAATTTACTTCAATCTGATCTAGGATCTTAACTGAGAGAACAACATGTACATCATATCTACAACATATCAATCATGGAGACAATAATGCAAGCACACAAGAGACACAAAGATTTACGTGGGGAAAACCATAAAGGTGAAAAACCCCAATAACTTCCTCAGAGATAGATAGAGCAATGATACAACCATGAGAGATAGACATAACCTAGCAGCAGATCCTCCTCCTCCATAAGTGCGTCACTCCTCCTTGAGTGCATGTGTGAGAAGTGAGTGAGTAAATAGAGTGCCTCCCGCACTCTATTTATACTTGACTTGACTTGCCTTTTTACCTAACTCATGTAGGCTCGAACTTAACCACATAACATAATGCTGAGTGGGCCGACCCCCAATAGGGTGGTCTAATAACCCTTTGACCCACATGGCCGACCCCCAATAGGGTGGTCTAATAACCCTTTGACCCACATGACTTATACAGGGCCGACCCCAAACAAGGTGGTCTAATAACCCATCAAGTATAAGTTACGACACTTACAATATAAATGACGACACTTCCTTATAGAGGAATAATACCATCTCTATAGGAATACAATATACATATATGAAATACATTCCGAAGTTACATATACATCAACATGGTCCTCATTTTGACAAGCACTGTTGAAAAAGGACCAAGGTGACTCAGTTTCTATAGTCAATGGCTTTACTACTTTCTCCTTGGACTAGCAAACATATTGACAATTGAAGAAGAGAAAAAACCTAAGCTGATATCTAAAACTTTTGTGGTGCTCATCCTTCAAATATGGATTGATTGTGGGTTAACCATAAACCCTAGGAGACTAAATAAGGAAGAGATCTAAATGCTTTAAGTTCCTTCTTAGCGAAGAAAGTTGCAGGACATTCCTCCATAGAGTCTCTTGACCAAAGATAATTTAATTTGACATGTTCTTCAAAATATTTCCACAACTACTTAGAGTATATGCAATTAACAAAAGCATGGACATTGTATTCCTTTTCTTCTTTGCATAACATACAAATTATTGGACCATTTTTATTCCACTGTTGCAATATATCCTAGGTTAATACTCTTTTATTAAGGAGAAACTACAAATGGATGATGCTTTTGGGGGGGCTTCCACTTTCCACAACTCCCCCAACCACCACTTTGCTTTTCCAGCCTCTATCCCCATCAAAGATAAATACCCCTTGCGAGTGAAATAAGAACCCCCTTCTAAATTGTTCTCTATACTAGTGAGTCAAGATCAGGCTTGATCCAAATATGAGCTTGTTGTAGAACTTGAATATAGTAGTCCTAATGGTCTTTCCACACTCCAACCAAACCCAAAATATCTTCTTGTAGCTAACCTTGGCCCCGTAAATTAGAAGAGATGGGATTAACGAATCTATCATGTGTACATCACCCTAGGGTTTGAAAATACAAAATCATTTCCAATGGGAGTCTCATTTCACTTTGCACCCTGTTAACACCCAAAAAGTGCTCACTAGCTCATTTCCTTATTCACATGACCCATTTGTCCACTTTTTCACCACTTGAGCCTCTAAATCCAACAAAAGGTCACCAAAAGACCTTAATACACCCCTTTTTCCACTCAAAATGAGCATTTTTCCTAAAAAAACATAAAAAACCCTAAAAAAGGGTCCAGAATTCCCAAAAATATTAAAAAGGGAATAAAAATATTCAAAATATTCAAAAAAGGAAAAAGGAGGGAAAAGGTACCTAAACCATGTTGGTCAATACCATTGGTTTCCTCAAAACCATAATGGTATTCCCCACCACCAAAAACTATAAAAAGGTGGTAGGGGCTCCTCACTTTACATCCATCCATCATCCTATCCTCATGCTGCCAAAATCTCCCATGAGCTTTTGGCCATTGTAGCTACCTTGGAGAAGGGACCCTTGGAGTTTGGAGCTGCTCACCCTTGGAGCTACTCAACAATCTTCACCATTTGGAGGTATCACCATTGCAAGCACTTGCTTGCCCCTATTTTCAATACAAAGTTACTTTTTCTATTTCTTGTTCTTGTTTTCAATTCAAAAGTTTATTATGATATAGACATGTTAGTTTAGTTTTAGTTTTAGATTTACATTTGTTTTTGCTTTAATATTGGAGACTGCTGCTACTAGTTAGCAGGTGCCCATAGCACTAAGCTTGGTTGCAAAACCAAGCCAACAGTTTTTGGCGACTCCGCTGGCTTAGAACTCTTAGATCTCAAATTTTGCTTTAGATATTAGTTTTTGTTAGTATTAGTCAGTTTAATTCATAGATCTGCCACCCTAGACAACAGATCCATTGCTGTTCTAGATCTTGGCCCATTTTATTGCCATTAACAGTCCGAAATTTTCAATTTTCGGGTTCGTTTTTCGGCGTCCGTGTACGGCTTTCGCCTCGCGGCTTTTTGCCCAATAGTCGCGCGGCTCATCACGACTATGCGGCTCTTTTCCGCGTGGCTCACCGCGGCTTCGCGACCAATTTGCGCGCTGCACATCACGGCTTCGTGGACATTTTCCGCGCTGCACATCGCGACTGTGTGACGAAATCCCGCGCTGCACATCGCGGCTGAAACCCGCGCTGCCCATCGCAACTATGTGACAGAAACCCGTGCGGTCCATCGCAGCTATTCTGTCAAAACCCGCGATGCAAATTTTTTCCATTCGGCCAATCCGTTTAAAAAAATAATTTTTTGCTGTATTTTCTGCCCAATTAGCACATTCTACAGTATACAAATTCCTGCATTTTTTACAGCTAGAAATCTTTTTACTATTTAGAATGCACCTTTAAAAAAGTCTTTTTAAAAATTTTCAGAAATTGAAAGAAGGATTTATTTACATTTTATCTAGATAAAAATTTTTTACTGTTTACTTCCTTGATATTTTGCCCATAGCAAATTTTAAAAGAAATCCATTTATTTCTTGAAGAAGTCATATTATTTGCTTTCCTATTTCAAAAGATCCTTTGTTTTTTGAATATTTTCTGCAAAGCATTTACATTTTCAATTTTAGTTTAAAATACCATACGTACACCCATTCAAACACATAATTTAAACTGAGCCTTAAAATTTACCCTAACTTCAACCAACTTTTATACCCCACTTGGGGAGCACTTAAAAGAACTTTGTAGCTAGGTAGTATTGAGGGGATAGGTGTTCCAATAACACCCCTCAGTTATTACATTTGAGACATAGCTGTTGTCCATTAGGGAACCAAAATATCCTAGTATTTTTTGGCACGGTCACAACCAGTTTATCAGAAGGCCTCTCCCCTAGGAGGGTTGAAGTCGCGAGGATGGTTCCGGAAGCCTGAGTGGAATACTGAAATCCATTAAGTAACCGAAGGCTACCATTCGCAGTTCTTGGGATATACCTGTATGGGGGTATTACGGTAAAAGGACCAAACGGCAGATTTACCTTTTCTGAACGTGTCATGAATGGAGTATCCTAGTTGCCATTCTTTAGGATTGATTACCCGGTGTCCCTCCCGGTAGGGGGATATCTAGCCGTTGATTCAACACTCAATATTGTCTGAATTTGATTTCATCACCTTGCAGAGAATATCGTTTGTTGATTCACAATACTTTTAGTTAGGTGTTTGCATGATACAATCCACCTTTGGTCTAGTAGCACCTCTTTTTTCTAGAAGCTGTTTGACTATTGGTATTCTGACCATTTTTGTTTCATCCCTCCACTTATTATAGCACAACTGCTATAATAAGTGCTTTTTGAGGTTGATTTTTTGGCCTGAGAGCCTTTATTTTCACTCCCCTTTTTGCACCCTTGGTTGCATTAGGGTTTCGAGTTTTTTATACATTACTATCTTACACTAATTTTTTTTTAAACAAAAACATATTTCTCACCATTGAGAATTTTAGACGATCTCGTCGTCTTTAGGGTGAAACCCCAGAGTTCAGTCTACTTGGATCTCCATGTCACCGACGTCGAGCCTTATCCCTTGACTCGACACATCATCGGTCAAACATACAGTCATACTATTCTGACACGCCTCACTTCACATCTGATTCTGAGGCTGAATCCGAAAACCCTACCGAGTTATTACCAACCAGCCTCATGGTTGGAACACAATTCGACCCACTTTTTACCAGTACCATAGGAGATACATCCACAGACCCTTCTACTGCGGTGCCATCCATGGCAACAACCACCGCCCTAGGTATGCCTAATATGGGGGACACTCCACCTTTAGGAATGCCCAACACAGGACTACCTCCTATTATGGGTATGCCAAACATAGGGGTCACACCCCCTCTCACTACCACAACCCAGATCCCAGGAATTCCTACTACTATTCCTAACCCCGGTGTAACCCATGTTGGACTTGGAAACGCTGGCCCATACCAGACCACAACTGTTGGAGGACACATACCTTCAATACCTAGCATACCCTTAGGGGCTACTGGACCACTACATCATGCCACCATGAATAGTCATGTCCCAATCATTACGCCACATCCATCTACTAGTTTACCTTACATGGCGAGTCTGAACTTACCAGACTTAGCCAGGCTAACCAACGATTCTATCAGACACGACCCTGCGTGGCCTCACATGCCCACCAAACTCCCCTCTGACATCCCTAAGTTTGAGGGCAAGGCAGGTGAGGACCCCCAGAACCATATTATGTCCTTCTATCTATGGTGTTCCTCCAACTCCATAGTGGACGACTCTGTCCGCCTCCGTCTATTACAACGCACCTTCACTGGATCTGTAGCTAAGTGGTATATCGAGCATCCCCATGGGACCCATGCCACTTTTACCTCCCTTGCCTCGACCTTCCTGCAGTTCTTTCAGTTACCTGTCCGCTATGATGCGGGAGTCAAGATCCTACTGTCTTGCAGACAGAGCACGACCACCCACATCACTGACCACATTCATGAGTGGCGTCGACGCCGAAGCCTCTGCAAAATCAAGTTAGACGACTGTATCTTCTTAGATTGGTTTCTAAATCCCTCCTCCCTCTCATTGCCAAGGATGTGGCATCCGAACGACCCCAGTCTGAAGAAGATGCCATCCTCAAAGCCCAACAATTTGACCTCATTTACGCCCAGTCGGGTTATCTGTATACCATTATACCGGATGCCCCTCGGGGCAATTCATCCCAACACGATGCACCGGGGGCATCCCATGCCGCAGATGGCATCATTGGCCGTATTGCCTCACGTCCCCAACCCTTTTCCATTGCACATCCTAGCCATGACCCCGACCTTTCGCGGGCTACATCTCAATCTAGAGCAACCAATTCATATACTCCCATGGCACATCACCACCATACCCACGGACCCTCATGTCCACCTCAGTTCTTTGGTAATGCACCACCCACATACACCCCCCCAACCGCACCTCAACCAATGTATTACCCACATCAAGCTGCAATAGCTAACCCAACACCTCCAATAGCTCAGGGTTACCAACAACCCCAGCAGGTAACTGAACTACCTCCATCCCCACCAGCTTATTATCCACCGCAACCTGCTCCTGCACCTGTGGTAAACCAAAATCCTCCCGCTACTCAAGGGAAAGTGTACACACAACACAATCAGCCCCAACATCAAAACAACCAGCGCAATCAGGGTGGACAACAAAACTGCGGAAGAGGACGTAACCGCGGAAACAACCAACAACAAAATCGAGGTCCACCACCCAATCCCCCAAATAACAACAATGCTGCTCCTTCCAACCAGAATCCGGATCGTCATCCCAGGCATCCCAAAAAAAATAACCTTAGAACAAACCATCCTTGTTCTATTTGCGGGGTCTATGGCCATTACACACATGCTTGCCCACATTTGGAGCGAGCTCGGCAACTCTGGACTGACGATGCCCATCGTCAAGGGCAAGCGGCTCCTCAGGCGCCACCCAACCCTCCACCACCTCAACATCAACCTTTGGTGCTACAAAACCCCTTTCCAACCCAAGGCGTAGTGAACACTCAGCCGTTAGCTCCCCCTCAGGGCAATGCGCAACCACAACAAATCACTTATGCCGCTCCTAATCAACCCATGTTCGATTCAGATACCCACCACTTGTTGATGATGTCATCCACAGATGCCAACCTCCAAACCCGCCGGAACCAATATGGCTCCACCCCTGAAGCCCCTCTCGCCGACAAGAACACTAACGTTCATCCCACAGATCAGACGTTATGTATACCTCCGGCTCCACTCGATGGTGCTTCTAAAGCACCTTGCTTCCCACTTCGTCGCATCAACAATAATCGCAATGCTCGTGCTGCGTCGAATTACAACATTGTAGATGACTTAGCCCAGTATCCCACAGCCATATCTGCTTTAGAAGTCTTAAAAAACTGTCCTTCACAGCGCAAGTCTTTGCTCTCTGCCATTGGCGCTATTGACCCCAATGATTCACAACTGATGGCATTCGATTCAGACCAGTCCGAACCACGCTTTCCTTCCACTTTAGCATTCCAAGTTTCCGTTTCCGTTCGGAATCTTGTCATCCATCGGTGCATTATCGATGAAGGTGCCTCTACATGTGTTATGTCCACATTCGTTTGGCAGAAGTTGGGATCCCCTACTCTCCAGCAGTCCACCACTGCGTTGCGAGCCTACGACGACCGTTCGGCTCAACCCCAATGTCTCCTAGATAATGTCCCCATCCAGCTGGCTGGTAAAACCGTGCTCATTGACATAGAGGTCATCAATGCCCAACTTGACTATAACCTCTTACTTGGCTGCAGCTACATGTATTCCATGCGGGCTGTTGCCTCATCCATTTTTCGTACCATGATGTTCCCTCATGACGGACGCGTGGTCTAGGTCGACCAACTCACCTATTACGATCCCAAGGCCCCCGCTGCACCTGAAAATGTTCTCCCTATGGTTGAACAACCTATTTGTGGTGCAACTACCTCGTTTGTTTCCTCCGTGGGACCCGGACTTTACTCCGACGTGCCGATGACTTCTACATTCCAATCTATTCCACCACTGTCACCGGAGACCCACGTCGCTGACCTCTATACTCTTTCACACAAAACACAAACACCCAACAATCAACCATCTTTGTTACCTAAACCACCATTGGTCCCTAGTCACATTGATGTTACACCCATCCACACAATCCCCTTTCTATTTCCTCCCTTAGGTGTAGTAAGCGCTCCGGTTATGGCTACCCTTAGTCTCCCCGGGTTAACATTAGGATTACCCGTGTGGTATATTTCGCCTCCTGTTCCCCCATCGACACCAAATGTCATCCTGCAACCGGTGCAACCCATTGTCACTTCTACTCAACCACCTCCCGATATCACTACCCCTTCGTCATCTACGAATCCCCCTCCTCTCAACAGGCCCACTGGGGGCAGAGGCCCAAAACCATACACTGTCGTACCCCCACCCAAAGCAGTTAAACCTCCCCCCGTGTTCTGTGCTCCTCCTAAATGCTCGTTGTGTGATGAGTTAGGCCGTCCAACTCATCAATGCCCACAGTTACCTGCATTACAGGAACACATGCAAATGCTTGACGACGACCCCAACATCTCGGTTGTCAAAATCGACTAAAACCCCAAGCCTCGTGACAAATCACTGCGTACCAACCACCCTTGCACGATATGCGGTATTTACGGCCACTACTCACATCACTGTCCTGATATCCTAGATTACAGAGCAGAGTTGTACGAGTTGAATAATGTCGACTTAGAAATATCTCCTCCCCTCATCGAGGAAATATACCCTCCCGTATCATCCTCATCCGGAGAGATTAACACCGTTTATATGATCTCTTCGACTACTAATACCTCGTCAACCGATTTGACCACTCAAAGTTTTCGCAATGATGAGGAGATTCTAGAGGATCTTACTGCCCCTGATTACCCCTGGGAAGATATGCACCATCGTTCATACTTCCTCCCAGAAGAGACCTCATCCACCATCGCTACCCAATTCACGGTTGAGTCCAAAGATTTCCCTCCTACTAAAGTCGACTGGTTTAAGGATCCTATTCCTACTCCTGATGCCTTTGAGGAAGGTAACATGGCCAATACCTCACCCGTCATCCACATCGATATCTCTGACCCACCTGGTACCCTTGAAATCATTACATTAGGAGCCTCCTGCAGTGACCATGAGATTGGAGAATACAACAAACTGTTCCAAGAATTCCGTGATGTCTTTGCTTGGTCCTATATCGAAATGCATGGTCTTGACCCCGCCATTATAGAGCACCACATTAACACATGGCCTGATGTTCCCCCCGTTCGTGAGCAACAACGACCCATTCATCCCCCGCAATCTTCCTCCTCGGAAGCAATTAACACCATTTACACGATTTCCACTGGATACCCCTCTATCCGGTTGGCCCCTGCCATTTCTCCCTTTCACACACATGTTCCACTCTGCTACGTCGGTTTTGCTGATGGTGCAAGCCGTTGGTCCTCCAATATGGACTCCACTGCTTGGGTAATATATTCCCATTCACAAGAGTTGATCCACATCGACGGAGTGTGTTTAGGTGCTGCCACCAACAACCAAGCTGAATATGATGTCGTGACTGGTATCCTGGCCGCAACTCTCCAAATGAGCATACATCGCCTTAACGTTTTCCTGGACTCACAACTTCTTGTTTCCCAGCTCAACAATGATTACCAGGTACACGATCCCTGTCTTTTCAGAAAATTTTTGCGCACTAAACAAATGATTCGACAGTTTGAATCCATTTCATTCACACATGTCCCAAGACACCTCAATAGTGTAGCAGACCATATGGCCAACAATGTACTTGACTGGCACACCAATCAAATCATTTCATAAAGAAAATGCATCCACGTGCATAACATGTGCCTCCACGGGCATATACCAAAACAAAATGTGCATCCACGTGCATAATGTGTGCCTCCACGGGCATATACAAAAAATCAAAATGTTGCATCCACGGGCATACAGAAAATTAAACATGCCTCCACGGGCGAACAAAAAGACAACAAATGCATCCATGTGCATACACGACTATATATCAACATCATATATATATATATATCAAAACATGTCATAGGTTCCCTCAACACCCAATATACAAAAATACATCAGCCATACAAAAAATAGCTTCCCCATATGCTCATCAGCATTTGGGGGCAAATACATATGATCTAATCATCACGGTCCCTGGGCTCCTCTGGTGCCTCCTCCGCTGGTCCCGCCGGATCATGCCGAGCGCGCACTCGCCTCTCTGTCGACCCCGCTGGATCATCCTACCCTCCGCCGAACCTTCCTGATCCTGCCGACCCCTATCCCTCAACTCGGCCACCATCACTGCTGCTCTTAGCAAAATCGAGTGCCACTCACGATGCGCCTCGAAACATCACTCAACGATGTCCCGATCCAGATCCCTCCACCCATCCTTTGGGAAACCTGCTAGAATCATATCCAGTGTCTCTCGGACACCAGTGACAGCATCATCTCGAGGGCCAATCCCTCGACCACGAGCCCCAAATCCTCGACCATGTGGAGGCGGTACAGCTGCCGGAGGTGGAGCAACCACCAACGCCCGTCCCCTGCGCACCACATAGTCAGCCGGTGGAACAGGACCAACATCTGCACAATGCAAATAAACCATCATATACATATCTAACTATAATCATAACCAATAAATCTAGAAACACGTGATATAGTAGAGAACAAAACATACCATCTAGTCCCCAGGCCTATCCCTGGGCTCGAGGCATCTCCGCATCTCCTCGGTAATCCATACCAGCATATTGATAGTCCTCAATCAGCAGAGGGATATGCTCCCACTGCTTGTACATCTCCCGCGATAAGAACCCGCGGATACCACCACCACCGTAAGTCATCATCTGCCCCCACCGCACCATCCGCGGCTTGCTCACCAAACCATCACGAATGGGCATGCGTGGTCGCAAAGTCGATACCCGCTCAAAGAAAAAAGAACACAGAAAGGAGGCATAGCAGAACTCTCCCCCCTCCCGACTGACCTTGTCTAGATCTCTCCAGACACCAGCTAAAAACATCTGAGCCCATGCATAATAAGTCCCCCTCAGCACAGAATCCACCATCATCGTTTGTCCCCCTGACAAACGATGTGGCACCGCGGAACCCAACACCCGCAGAACACAAGCCCCGACAGCGCGCATGTCCCACTCTCGCAGTGATCTCAGACTCAGCGCGCTGTTCTGCACAATCGCCCCAGCGACACAGAAAGTCTCCAGGAGATCCTCCATGTCAACACCTGCCGGGATCCTCGGCAGAAGATCCCCCACCTCCCTTAAGCGAGGCAACCTAGTAAGAAAATAAACATCTGTGAGGGTGATCTCCAACCTCTCACCCCCAACAACAAAGGCACCCTCTGCAGGTACCCACCAACTCACCAACTTGTTCAGTAGGGGTCCTACTGAACGCATTGGGGGAATTTGAGTGAACTTTAGCAGTCCACCCTCTGCCAAAACCTGTCGGACCTGCTGATCAGTCCGAGTTCGGACCATCAAGTCTTCCTCCATCTCTCGATCTCGCCACGATGTCAATGGCCTCCTCAACATCCTGCCAAAAAATAAAGAAACTTTTAGCACCATAGAAAAAAATTTCAAAAACACCATCACGGCTTTTCCATCGAAAGCCGCGATGATCATCGCGGCTTCTATACAAGAACCTACGATGACCATCGCGGGTATTGGCCAGACAGTCGCGATGAACATCGCGACTGTCTCCCCCATACCCGCGATGAACATCGCGACTTTCAAACTGTAAGTCGCGATGAACATCGCGACTGTCAGCCTCAAACCCGTGATGTCCATCGCGGTAAAGGAGCTGAAACCCGCTATATTCCACATTGGAAGGCCAACATGGAATTTCGCGGCCTTCGGGGGCCTGCCGCTAACCAAAAATGACATAATTGAAAAGGCTAAGGTGAATAGAGTTACCTGAAACTCGCGGAATCGAAAACCAATGGTGAAATCTCCCGGAAATCAAGAAAAAGCTCTGACTGCTCTGCCAAACTCACACGTAACAATGACACGTCATATGGGCCCCATGACCTATTTATAAAGATTCCACCATTTTTCAAACAACCATTCCGGTGTCATACGACGTCCGTTTCTCAAACCATTGGTACCGTTGGAATCAGAACAACGAGAACTTCATGACAGTTCTTTCCTTTTCCTGTTTTCACCAGGTCCATTTTTGACCATTTTTTCACGCCCTCGTTGCCTCGGTTTGCGTGCCACATCGGCCGTTGTCCATTTTTTACAAACCTTATATCGCCGGATTTAGTTTTCCGCGCTCGTGATGATGCTTGAGATCATTTCTCGCTCTCACGCCCAGACTTTTCGGGCATTTTTCCCATGCCCCCTCGTTGCCTTGGTTTGCATGCCACATCGACCGTCGTCCGTTTTTGACGAATCTTATATTGTCGGATCTAGTTTTCTGCGCTCGTGATGATGCTTGAGATCATTTCTCGCTCTCACGCTCAGATTTTTCGGGCATTTTTCCCATGACCCCTCGTTGCCTCGGTTTGCGTGCCACATCGATCGTCGTCCATTTTTGACATGCCTTATATTGCCGGATTCAGTTTTCCGCGCTCGTGATGATGATTGAGATCATTTCTCGCTCTCACCTCCAGATTTTTCGGGCATTTTGCCCATGACCCCTCGTCGCCTCGGTTTCGTGCCACATTGGCCGTTGCCTCTTTTTGACAATCTTTATGTCATCGGATTCAGTTTTCCGCACTCATGATGATGCTTGAGACCTTGTCTCACTCCCATCAATCCCTTTTTGTTTAGTATAATTTTATCCCTTTTTCGGGCCGAGCAATCCCTTTTACGAAAAAGGCACTTAGAGAGTTTCTGTTAAGCTCTTTTATGACTCCTAAAACAATAAAAAGATCGCCGAGCAACCTTGCTTCCTTTCATGCTCGCTAAACGTATCTGAAAGGGCGTCTACCTGGTATAAGTTTACCCCTTTTCTGGACCTTGTAGACTAATTACGAAAAATTAATACTCTAGTCACATTGGCTAGAAGAGTTCTCCATTTGCATCATTTTATGCTTTTTCGGGCCTTGGAGACTAACTTACGAAAAAGAACACCAATGGAGTCCACTTACCGCTTTCAGACTCTCTAAACATGAAAGTGACCATGAGAAATCACCATCTTGGGCTCGTAAAACCAACAGGACAGTAATCATAACCACTGTAGAGTCTTCTTATCGTTTTCAGCCTCCTTAAAAATGAAAGCACCAGCGAGCATGAACAGTCCTGGGCTCACAAAATCCACAGGACAGTAGCATTTCAGAGCACACTTTTATCCCTTCTTGGAGCTCATTAAAACTACGAAGGAGGACCCAATGGTGCTTCTCGATGCCACAACAGATCACGTCTACTCATATGGCAGCTTCCCCATTTTGGTCGCCTTTGTTTAGAGTATTCTGCAGTATGTCACCCTGAGAATCCCTCGACAACACCCATGAGCTTGACCCCCCAGAGTCAATACATACCCTTCAGTCCCTAAAATCTATGATCCCCACACCTACAAGTCAGTTCCCTACGCTGCTAGGTTCACCATGTCATCATGCTCTGAACAAAGGAAGTTTGAGTCTACCCACTATATGACCCCAGTTACTTTCCATCCCCACAAGTATGTCAGTCCTACCACTAGTACTACCACACTTCGGTTCTACACCTCGCGCTCCTATCAAGGAAACATAATTTCCTTGTTAGTTGCTGGTCTCCCTTTATCGATGACAAACAAATTTATTCCAGAGGATAGACCTAGAGGTCCCTGTGTCTTGGACTCATCACCATTTATGATGAGTGCATACGAATCATTTCGAGAAGAGTCCTCAGTGCCTCTCCAAATGGTTGCTTCTCACATGCTCGACTTCAACACCTTGATCGCATCGTTGAGACTCGCATAGGGTATTGGTCCATTCAGTTATTTGTTCAAGACCTCGGATACCACATGATTCTCCCACATTTGAGAGTCTACCTATGGATACAACCAGTTACATTTTTTCTAAAGATATCCGGGTTGCGCATGGCGACAGTATTCAAGTGTACCTCAGTTTTATACTCCCTTGAGTATATAGTTACATATACTTCCTAGAGATGGCTCACAGTCATTGAGTCCCTACAGATGTTGGACACCTTCAGTTTCAGCAGTTCATCAGTTATTCCAGTGTATTAGTTATTGAGATCAGTCATGTTATGATCATGAGTACATCCCAAAATAATGTCCTCTCTGGACCATTATGATGTACCAGTATATTTTTTTATTTTCCAGGTCCCCCTTCTTAAGACTAATTGTTATGTATATGTCTTGATATGAGCATGGGTATGCCCGCCTCGTCCATTATCAGAGATTATTCCTCATTCATATTGAGGCCATGTAATATTGTTTATTTTGCAGCTTCCAAGGGTCGTGGATCAATTCTCCAACTGGTCTCTTCTCCTCCCCAAAACCCCAGAAAAAAGACAAAACAACTATGATGTCTATCGGCCATACGATGAGCTCCTGCCCTCACACATCAGGGGGCAATCTGTTAGCACCCAAAAAGTGCTCACTAGCTCATTTCCTTATTCACATGACCTATTTGTCCACTTTTTCACCATTTGAGCCTCTAAAGCCAACAAAAGGTCACCAAAAGACCTTAATACAACCCTTTTTCCACTCAAAATGAGCATTTTTCCTAAAAAAGCATAAAAAACCCTAAAAAAGGGTCTAGAATTCCCAAAAATATTAAAAAGGGAATAAAAATATTAAAAATATTCAAAAAAGGAAAAAGGAGGGAAAAGGTACCTAAACCATGTTGGTCAATACCATTGGTTTCCTCAAAACCATAATGGTATTCCCCACCACCAAAAACTATAAAAAGGTGGTAGGGGCTCCTCACTTTACATCCATCCATCATCCTATCCTCATGCTGCCAAAATCTCCCATGAGCTTTTGGCCATTGTAGCTACCTTGGAGAAGGGACCCTTTGAGTTTGGAGCTGCTCACCCTTGGAGCTACTCAACAATCTTCACCATTTGGAGGTATCACCATTGTAAGCACTTGCTTGCCCCTATTTTCAATACAAAGTTATTTTTTCTATTTCTTGTTCTTGTTTTCAATTCAAAAGTTTATTATGATATGCACATGTTAGTTTAGTTTTAGTTTTAGATTTACATTTGTTTTTGCTTCAATATTTGAGACTGCTGCTACTAGTTAGCAGGTGCCCATAGCACTAAGCTTGGTTGCAAAACCAAGCCAACACACCCCATAATGGAATCAAAACCTACATGAACTGCAAAAATAGAACCAACCCGCCATGCTAGATGTCGTCCAATGGTTGGAAAATCCTGTGTTAGTGCTTTCCAGTGATTGGACACCATTTGTGTTGACTTTATATTGGATCTTTCCAATGATTGGACACCATTTTTGTTGAATTTATCTGGGATCATATCCAATCAATGAATGTGTTCGATGCTAAATATTTTTCCACTAATATTTTCTTCCAAAAACTATCTGAGAAAGAAAATTCCAAAGATATTTTGCAGTATGTACCTGATATTCTCTAGGCCCCATCCTCCATAGGATTTAGGGGGTGTAATAACTTTCTAATTGGTTGGGAAGCTTCCCAAGTATTCCTCCCAACCCTCCAATAGAAAATTAAAACAACTGCCGAATCCTTTCCAGAATTCCCTTAGGAATGTGAGCCATCAAATGCCAATGGATAGGCATAGCCTCCAAAATTGACTTAATAAGAACCAATCTCCATCCTTTGGAAATACACCAATTGCACAAACAATTAATCCTTGAATCCACTCTCGCCACTAAATGCATCTAGTCCATATTCCCATACTCATTGGGTTTAAGATTAAACCCCAAATAGTTCAACCCATCATCCAAATTACACAAGTCAAAAGGGAAAAAAGCAAGGCCAAGAATTTCTCTGAGCTACAATCTCATTAAGGTAGAATAATTATGATTTCCTAATATTTATTTCCATATATGTGACCTTACAATATAGATCTATAGATATTTTATACTACTGACATTCCACAACTGACTCGACATAGATCATAATTATATCATCCACAAAAAATAAATGAGTCAAATTTCTTTTCAGCAAAAGAAATACCATGAATCCTTCACCTATGTCTTTCTTCATGGATATCCCTACTTAACCCTTCCACAATGAAAAGAAACATATATGAGGACATAAAAAAAACTCATCTTAACCCTCTATATGGCTTAAAGAAAGTAGAGCTAGATACATTGATCAATACTGCAAAGGAAGAAGAAACAACACACCCCATAATCCAACTTGCCATTCCAAAGCTAAAACCTACATGGAGGATAAAAATCCTTCGAAATAGCCAATATACTTTACCATATGCCTTGTAGAGATCAATTTTGAGAACCACTACCAGCATCTTCTCAATATTCATGTTATGCATACCTTCCTAGGCTGAACGAATAGCCTCATGAATCGAACTTTCCTTCAAGAATCCATTTATATTTTTGTAGTGCTTAGCAAATTTTGGGAAGTACCTTCAAAATTAGGAATCTCCATTATCGAAATTTCCTTCCAAAACCCACATAAATTCCCCCCTCAAGATTGAATAACTTTCTTCTTTTTTTCCGAGGAGGGGAACTAGCTACTAGAACTCTTCAACTACACATATTCGACAAGTCAATTTTGCTGCCAATAAAACCCTCTTCGATAATTGTTCATCTTTCCTACTCTACAACCTTACTACTATCCACACCCTCCCTTCTCAAGCCTTCATGAGTGTACTCGAATCCATTTCCCACATCCACCTACAAAGGCTTTGTTAGTTTTTACTTGTTTAGCATAATAACATTAAACAATACACTCACTGAAAGAAAGACAAGCATAGCAAACACAAAGAACAAAATATTTCTCTTGGGGAAACCACAAGGGAGAAAACCCCGGAAAAAATTCCTCAATATAGAATTCACCAAGTACAAGATAAAAACCCAAGACAAAAAAGCTTCTCTCCTTCACTTGTGCGAACTTCTCTTTCTCCTATGCGAACTTGAGTGAGTGAGATGAGTGATCCAAATGAGCAAATCAACCTCCTATTTATACTTAACAAGTGACTTGACCTTTTTACTAATTAGGTTGGCTTGACTCACCTAACTGGGCCGACCTGTACACTTTACAATAAAATATTCTTTTCTAGATATTTCCAGCCTGACCTAATAGTCAAGGTTTACATTGACTCTTTCAATGAATCTTACATTATCAATTACATCAATGACATCTCCCGAAGGAGGAATACAATAATACAATAGACAATTAAATTTAGAATATCTTATGCAATTACATTTCTGTAACACTCCCTCTTAACTAGGAAGGTATTCTGCGAGAAACATCATCAACATCAACAGTTGTCCAACTGATTGCTGAAACTCTATATGTCGTAGGAAGTTTTTGGAACATCATCATTTGTCTAGGGAAACATCATCATCATCATAATCATCATCAGTAGCATCATCAACATGGAACTATTGGATCATCAATCATCATCATTACTGGAACATAAACATCATCATCGTTAGCAGGAACTGCTGGAATATCATCATCATCAGCAGCAGCAGGAACTGCTGGGACATCATCATCATCATCGTCAACAGGAACTGCTAGAGCATCATCATCATCATCATCATCATCGTCAGTATATGAATACTGGAGCAACATCATCAATCATCATTAAGTGAATACTGGAATCATCAATCATCAATAAGCAAATACTGAAACAACAAATCAATCATCAGTAAAAAAAGTACTGGAACAACAACATCAATCATCAGTAAACAAGTGCTGGAACAACAACATCAATCATCAGTAAACAAGTACTGGAACAAAAACATCAATCATTAGTAAGCAAGTACTGGAACAACAACATTTATCATCAGCATATGAATGCTGGAACAACAACATCATCAGTCGGAAAGCACGAGAACAACATCAACCATCATCATGTGAATGTTGGAACAACAACATCATCATTCTACAAGTACTGGAATAAAATCATTAGTCGACAAGTATTGGATTAACATCATCAGTCGGCAAGTAATGGAATGACGTCATCAGTGGGAAAGTAATGGAATAACATCATTAGTCAGCAAGTACTGGAATAACATCATCAGTCAGCAAGTACTAGAATAACATCATTAGTCGGCAAGTACTAGAACAACATCAACCATCAACATGTGAATGCTGGAACAACAACATCATCAATTGACAAGTATTGGAACAACATCAACATCACTCCCTCTTTCGAGGGAGGTCCTTTCATACCACACCAAGCTTGTCTCTAAAGTATTCAAAATTGAGGCTTATTCAACACATCAACAACTTGTTCCTCTGTAGGAACATACTTGTGTTGAATCTTGTAACTTCTAAGAATATTATATTTGTACTTTATTATTCCGGAGATGTTTCATCCTTCCGAGGGAATTCTATTATGTATCCGGAGATGTCTATTCCTCCGATGAATTGTGGTAACCGGGGTCATTAGATCCACCATGTGGGGGTCGGCCCTGAGTTTATTATTTAGGGGTTATTAGAATTCACTAGGAGAGGTCGGCCCCATTAGGGATTTTGGTCAGTCGGGAATCAATATAAGTAGAGGAGGAGAGCTCCTCATTTGACACACTTGCTCAGCTCAGAAAGTGGCACACTTGTGTTTGAGAAGTCTGCATAGGAGGTAGAGAAGAAGGAGGTCAAGTTTTGGAGCACATCTTGTATTTTGGTTGATCATCTTATTGAGGAAAGCTTTGCTGGGTTTTCTACCCCATGAGGGTTTCCGAGGGTAATATCTTTGTCTATATTGTGATTGTGTTTCTTTCAGTGATATTGCTAGTCAAACTAGTTTAAAATTAACATGGTATCAGATATAGTCTGAATAGAACATATTTCACAAGGAGAATTTATATTCTTCTCTCTCTCTCCCAAATTTAGCGTTTCTGCAAAAGTTAGTATTTTTGGTTTCTGGTTGCATGTCTAAATAGCTCTTCTAAAGATCTATCTTTTGAGCCTTGGATCGAGGATTTTGGTTGGGTAGAACTCCAGGAAAGTCAAACCCTAGTTTTACCAAAAGTGCGATAAACTAGAAATTCTGTTGCAGATCCAGAAAAGTTAAAAGTTAAAGTTTCTAGGTAAGTACTACTCTATCTCTTATCTCTTGGACTCCCCCAAGAGAAGATGGCTCCAAGCACTAAGCTTGAAGACAAACTAGAAGGTATAGAGAATTTCTGGGCATGGAAATACAGAATTGGTCTCATTCTTGAAGAGAATGATCTTTCTCATTATATCAAGGATGAAGTTGCAAAACCTGAAGGAGATGAAGCCAAAGAGAAGCATAGGAAGGATTTGATTAGGTAAAAGATAATCATAGCTGATTCTATTAAAGACCACTTAATTCCCCAAGTGGCTTCCAAGAAGACTCCAAAGGAAATGTATGATGCCCTAGGAAGAATGTATGAAGGAAAGAACATCAATAGGAAGATGAACCTAAGAACTCAGTTGAAGAGTACCAAGATGCACAAAGGAGAATCCATTCAAGACTACTTCTCAAGGGTCTCCCAAATCAAGGAGCAACTAGATTCCATTGGTGATACTCTTGATGAAGATGAACTTGTGATGACTGCTCTAAATGGTCTCACTAGGCCTTGGGAGTAATTTATACAAACTATGTGTGCTAGAAAAGAAAGTATGAAGTTTGATGTAGTTTGGGAGGATTGTGTACAAGAAGAGGCTAGGGTTGTAAACAGAGAAGCCTTGCTCAAATAAGTTGATCAAGCCTTGGCCACCCACACCAAGAGAAGAAGGAATCAATCCTACTCCAAAAGGGATAGTCACAAGGAGTCTCATTCTCCACATAGATTTCAAAAGAAAAGAGGAACTAATCAAAGAAGAAATTACTCCTCATTCCAATGTTTTTCTTGTCACATAATAGGAAACCTTGCTAGAGATTTTTCTCTAAAGAAGAATAAGGGTTCTCATTACAAAATACATCAAGCACATCTTGCAGAAGATGATAGTGAAGAAGAAGTACAAGAGGAAGAAAGACCTCACAAGAAAAGACCTAGAAGTGAAGAAGAAGAAGAAGAAGAAAGGACCTTCTTCAAGAGAAGATCTAGGAGAAATGAAGAAGAAGATGCATAAGAATATGTTCTATTCTCTGCACTCTCTTGATCTATAACACCTTGAGAAGATACATGGCTTATTGATAGTGGTGCTTCAAAGCACATGATAGGTCAGAAAAAGATTGTCTCAACACTTGGAGAAAATACCTCTCCACAAAAGGTATCTCTAGGAGATGACTATCAATATCCCATCAAGGGAATTGGTGAAGCAAGCTACAAGCTTGATTCTGGTACCCCCATGAAAATGAAAGAAATATTGTATGTACCAGGATTGAAGAAGATTTTTTTATCCATCTCAGCATTGGATAAGAAAGGCTATAGGGTTGCATTCATTGATGGACAAGTATTAATGTGGTCCAAAGGAAAATCTATCAAGGATGCAATTATCATTGGTGAAGAAGAAGGAGGTTTGTACAAGCTTAAGGGCCATCCAGAAGCTACCCTTGTACATGAAGCCATTAGCCCAAATGAGCTATGGCATAGGAGACTTGCTCACATTAACTACAAGGCACTACCTTATGTAAGCAAGGTAGTTATAGGTTTTCCAGACTTAAAGATTGATCATGATGGCACATGCAAAGGATGTGAAAAAGGGAAGAATATCAACAACCCATTTCCTAGGAGTGAAACAAAGACTAAAAGTACCTTGGAGTTAATACACTCTGATGTATGTGGACCAATGCCCTCCACATCCTTGAGTGGATATGAATACTATGTCACATTTATTGACGACTATTCAAGGAAGACTTGGATATACTTTCTAAAAGGAAAGAATGAAGTCTTTGGAAATTTCAAGGAGCTCAAAGCCCTAATAGAAAATCACTCAGAAAAGAAAATCAAGATTCTCAGAATAGATAATGGCAGAGAGTATACTTCAAAGGACTTTGAAGACTTTTGTAAAGAAGATGGAATCAAGAGGGAACTAACCACTCCCTATAATCCCCAACAAAATGGGGTTGCTGAAAGAAAGAATAGAACCATCATGGAAGTTGTAAAGACTATGATACATGACCAAGATCTACCCATGCATCTATGGGCTGAAGCAACTCGGACAACAGTCTATGTACAAAATAAACTTTCCCATAGTGCTCTTGAATTCAAGACTCCAGAAGAAGTGTTCACAGGAAAGAATCCTGAGGTAAGTCATCTCAAAATATTTGGATGTCCAGTGTACATTCACATTCCAAAATAAAAGAGAACCAAGTTGGATCCTTCTGGTAAGAAGGGAATATTTGTCGGATATTGTGAATCATCCAAAGCTTTCAGAATTTACATACCAGGTTTTCATCATATGGAAATAAGTAAAGATGTAACATTTGATGAAGAAGCAGCTCTCAAGAAATCTAGGAAGTGCCAACTTGAAGAAGTCTATGCAGAAGAGATACCTCCTAGAGTCACAGAAGCTGTGCCCATCCCTGAAGATGATACTCCAGAATATCATGACATTTTGGAACCACAAGAACCCCCTATTACAAACTTATCTAGGAAAAGAAGGCCAGCATGGGCTAGAGACATTATTCAAGGAGATGAAAGATATGGAGCTCCTGAAGGATCCACTAGAGAAAGAAAGAAACCAAAGCTAATATCCAACTATGTGGCCTTGATGTGTGATTTGGTGGATCAACAGCCTACTATCTATGAAGAGGCAGCTCAGAAGAAAGAGTGGGTAGAAGCAATGACAAAAGAATATCAGTCGATAATGAAAAATGATGTTTGGGATATAGTTTCCAAACCAAAAGATAAAGTGTGGTTTCTTCCAAATGGATATTCAAGATAAAACATGCTACAGATGGTAGCATTGAAAAATACAAGGCAAGATTTGTAGCCAGAGGATTCTCTCAGAAAGAGGGAATTGACTATGAAGAAACATTTGCACTAGTTGCTAGATACACTTCAATTAGAACTATCATGGCACTTGCATCTATGATGAAGTGGAAATTACACCAGATGGATGTTAATACAACCTTCTTGAATGGTGTAATTGAAGAAGAAGTGTACATAGAACAACCACAAGTATTTGAGGTTAAAGATAGAAGAACTCATGTATGCAAACTGAAAAAGGATTTGTATGGATTAAAGCAAGCTCCCAGAGCTTGGTACGGAAGGATTGACAGTTTCTTAACAAGCATGGGCTTTACCAAAAGCAAAGATGATCCAAATCTTTACCACAAAGTCATGGATTATGAACCTGTTATATTATTGTTATATGTAGATGATCTATTTCTAATAGTAAATGAGAATCAAATTATCGAATGCAAGAAGAAGCTTTCTTTAGAATTTGAGATGAAGGATCTCGGATTAATGCACTACTTCTTAGGTCTAGAAGTATGGCAAGAACCAAAAGGAATCTTTCTAAATCAAGGTAAGTATGCTGTGGAGATTTTGAAAAGATTCGATATGTTGGAGTGTAAATCCATGGCCACTCCCATGGAGTCCAACTTGAAGTTATTAGTTAATGTCTCATCAAAATTAGTGGATACAACTCTATATAGACAAATCATTGGGTCATTGATGTATTTAACAAATACAAGACCAGATATATGCTTTGCTGTAAATACCCTGAGTCAATATCTAGTAGAACCTAGAAAGGTTCACTTAATAGCTGCAAAGCATGTAATGAGGTATCTAAAGGGTACATTAGATTTTGGTCTATATTATCTTGGAAATCATGAACTCAGATTCTGATTGGGCAGGAAGTGTCTCAGACAGAAAAAGTACATCAGGTGGATGCTATGGTCTTGGATCTACCATGATCTCATGGTTCAGCAAGAAACAATCTAGTGTGGCTCTCAGTACTGCTGAAGTAGAATATATAGCTGCATGCTCAACCAGTTGTGAAGCAGTGTGGCTTCGTAAGCTATTATCTGGAGTGTTTGACTTAGAATTGGATCCGACTGTGATCATGTGTGACAATCAAAGCTGTATCAAGATGACAGAAAATCCAGTGTTCCATGATAAGTCAAAACACATAGATATCCGATATTTCTACATACGAGATATGGTGCAAAGAGGAGCTATTAAGCTCGAGTATGTGAGCACTGAAGAACAAATTGTTGATTTGACCAAACCTTTGTCTCGGGTGAAATTTGAATATTTCCAAGACAAGCTTGGTATAGTTCAAAGGGACACTTCTCGAAAGGGGGAGTGATACAGTCACTAATAATGAGATTTCCCTCATCGATAGCAAGGTCGATGATGAGGATACTTGTTTATTAAACCTAGATATTTATATATGCTTAGATTTAGGATTCTTATACTTAGAATACTTATATTACTTATCTCTTTATGTATTGATGAGGATACATGTTTCATTGATGTATTGATAAGGATACATGTTTTATTGATGTATTGATGAGGATACATGTTTTATTGATGTATTGATGAGAATACATGTTTCATTGATGTATTGATGAGGATACTTGTATGTACTTGTACTAGTGATATACTAACGATATCTGTATTGATAAGGATACAGGTGGGGATTGTATCATCCCCGGACTTCGATCCCTTGAATTGATCCGTAGACGTATGGTCTTTGAGAATGAAGTCCTTCGTGGACAGGTGGGGATTGTATCATCCCCGGACTTCGGTCCCTTGAATTGATCCGTATATGTATGGTCTCTGAGAATGAAGTCCTTAGTGGACAAGTGGGGATTGTATCATCCCCGGACTTCGATACCTTGAATTGATCCGTAGACGTATGGTCTTCGAGAATGAAGTCCTTAGTGGACAGGTGGGGATTGTATCATCCCCGGACTTTGGTCCCTTGAATTGATCCGTAGACGTATGGTCTCCGAGAATGAAGTCCTTAGTGGACAGGTGGGGATTGTATCATCCCCGGACTTCGGTCCCTTGAATTGATTCGTAGATGTATGGTCTCCGTGAATGATGTCCTTAGTGGACTAATGGGAATTGCATCATCCTGGAACCACTAGTTCAAAATTTATGTCATGGGGATTGCATCATCCCGGAACCACTATTTCAAAATGTACGTGATGGGGATTGCATCATCCCAGAACCACTAGTTCAAAATGTACGTGATGGGGATTGCATCATCCCGGAACCACTAGTTAAAAATGTACGTGATGGGGATTGCATCATCCCGGAACCACTAGTTCAAAATGTACGTGATGGGGATTGTATCATCCCCGGACTTCATTCCCTGAATTGACCCGTAGACATATGTCTCCGAGAAGTGGTCCCTAGTGGATGAGTGGGGATTGTATCATCCCCGGACTTCGGTCCCTGAATTGATCCATAGACAGATGTCTCCGAGAAGTGGTCCCTAGTGGACGAGAGGGGATTGTATCATCCCCGGACTTTGGTCCCTGAATTGATCCGTAGACATATGTCTCCGAGAAAGTGGTCCTTAGATTTTTTCTAAGTTGACGAGTGGACTGTATCGTCCCTAGACATGTTATGGTGTCTTAAATGAATCATGTATATTGTAGGGTATGCTGCTATGATGCTGATGATCGTGTGATGACGATGTTGATGATCGTGGGATGACGATGCTGATGATCGTGTGATGATGATGCTGATGATCGTGTGATGATGATGCTGATGATCGTGTGATGACGATGCTGATGATCGTGTGATGATGATGTTGATGATCATGTGATGACGATGCTGATGATCATGTGATGACGATGCTGATGATCGTGTGATGATGATGCTAATGATACTGATGATCGTGTGATGCTGGTGATCATGTGATGAGGATGCTGATGATCGTGTGATGACGATGCTAATGATCGTGCGATGACGACGATGATGATGTTGATGTTCCAATAACTGGTTAAGTTACTGATGATGATGTATTAAAGAAATCTTTCGATGATTTACAGATGTATCATGTATGATGTAGTCGATGACTCCTTGCTCCTACAGATGTTGTTATAATATCCTTCTCGTTAAGGGGGAGTGTTGAATATTGGAACTTCTAAGAATATTATTATTCCAGAGATGTCTATTCCTCCGATGAATTGTGGTAACCGAGGTTATTAGACCCACCATGTGGGGGTCGGCCCTGAGTTTATTATTTAGGGGTTATTAGACTTCACTAGGAGAGGTAGGCCCCATTAGGGATTTTGGTCAGTCGGGAATCAGTATAAGTAGAGGAGGATAGCTCCTCATTTGACACACTTACTCAGCTCAGAAAGTGGCACACTTGTGTTTGAGAAGTCTGCATAGGAGGTAGAGAAGAAGGAGGTCAAGTTTTGGAGCACATCTTGTATTTTGGTTGATCATCTTATTGAGGAAAGCTTTGTTGGTTTTTCTACCCCATGAGGGTTTCCGAGGGTAATATCTTTGTCTATCTTGTGATTGTGTTTCTTTCAGTGATCTTGCTAGTCAAACTAGTTTAAACTTAACAACTTGAGCTTTACAGCTCCCTTCTGCACCATATCCCAGATATAGTGATACTTGATCTCGATATGCTTTGATATATCATGGAACACTGGATTCTATGATATCTTGATAGAACTCTAATTGTCACAGATAATATCAGTCACATCTATCTCTGCATCGAATGATCCTACCAACATCTTGCGAAGCCAAACTGCTTCGCTACGTGCTGAACATGTTGCGACGTATTCAGCTTCTGATGTACTAAGAGCAACACAAGGTTTCTTTCTATTGAGCCATGAGATCATACCCGATCCCATATTAAAACAACATCTTGAAGTGCTTTTTCTATCTTCAACACTTCTAGCCCAATCTGAGTTTGTATATCCGTACAATCTGAATTCACTATCCGATGCATATATGAGCCCATAGTCCAATGTATCTTTTAGGTACCTCATCACATGTTTTGCTACAATTAGGTGTACATGTATAGGATCTACCATGTACCGGCTCAAGGTGTTCACATCAAAACATATATATGGTCTAGTATTGGTCAAATACATCAATGATCTAATAATTTGTCTGTACATCTTAACATCTATTGTCTCTGATGAAGCATCATTCAAGAGATTCGATTTTGTCACCATTGGAGTATTCATGGCCTTACAATCCAACATCCCAAATCTCTTTAGGATATCAACAATATATTTTCCTTGATTTAGGAAAATCTCATCTGGGAAATGCCATACTTCAAGACCTAGAAAATAGTGCATCATCCCAAGGTCTTTCATCTCAAATTCTGCAACAAGCTTCTTCTTACATTCAGTGATGGTCTTTCCTTCTCCTGTCAGAAATAAATCATCAACATACAATAGAAATATCATAGTTTCATCATCTATGACCTTATAATAAAGGTTAGAATATGATTTACTCTTGGTAAAGCCCAAGCTCATCAGGAAACCATCAATTTTTCCATACCATGCTTTGGGTGCTTGCTTAAACCCATATAGTTCTTTTTTTATTTTACATACATGTGATTTTCTGTCATTTGTTTCAAATCCTTCTGGTTGCTCGATATATGCTTCCTCTTCTATATTTCCATTCAGGAAAGTTGTCTTTACATCCATCTGATGTAACTTCCATTTTATCTTAGCTGCTAAGGAAAGAATGGTTCTAATTGAGGTGCATCTATCCACAGGAGCAAAAGTCTCCTCATAACCAATTCCTTCCTTTTGAGAGAACCCCCAAGCTATGAACCTTGTGTTGTACTTCTCAATGCTTCAATCCGCCGAATTTTTTGTATTGAAAATCCACTTTGACGAAACTATTGACTTGTCCTTCGGTCTTGGTACCACATCCCAAACATCATTCTTTATGATGGATTGGTATTCTTCAATCATAGAATCCAACCATTCCTTCTTCTTTGCCGCATCTTCGAAACATGTGGGTTCTTCTTGAACAAGGTTACACATCAAGGATACATAACTAGATTATGGCCTTGGTCTCTTGCTTTCTTTGTTGGTTCCTTTTGGGGCACCATATTTTCCTACATCTTGGATTTATTCTCATGCCCAAGCTGATATTCTCTTCCGTGGATTTACCTCATGAGGTGCCTCCTTAGGTATTTGAGGTTTTGTCATGTCATGATCCTCTGGAATATGTTCTTCTTCAATATTCATGTCTGGTGTATTATTAGTTTATGTAACTCTAGGAGCTTCATGCTCCTCTTCATACTCACGAGTCTTCTTAGATTGGTTGAAGGTTGTATCTTCATCAAATGTAACATCTCTACTCATATCCCACACATATGAGGGTTGCTCACTGTAACCCACACATATCCCATGTGTTCCTAAAGGTTCCAACTTTTTTCTCTCCTCTTGTGGAATGTGAATAAGTACTCGAAATCCAAATATATTTAGATGAATGACTCCAGGCTTCATACCGGTAAACATCTCTTCTGGGGTCTTATTTCCAATAGCACTGTGAGAGATTCAATTATGTACATAGACTGTGTTTCTAGCTACTTCATCCCATAGATGCATGGGTATATCTTGATCATGGATCATGGCCTTCACTACTTCCATGATAGATCTTTTCTTCCTTTCAACTATGCCATTTTGTTGTGGATTATAGGGAATGGTAAGCTCCCTCTTAATCCCTGCTTGTTTACAGAATTCTTTGAAATCACTTGAAGTGTATTCCCCTCCATTATCTGTCCTTAGTATCTTGATCTTCTTTTCAGAGAGGTTTTCTACAAGATCCTTAAAGACTTTGAATTTTTGAAATACTTCATTTTTATTCTTTAGAAAATAAATCCATGTTTTGTGGGAATAGTCATAAATAAAGGAATCATAGTATACATACCCACTTAATGAAGTGGTTGTCATAGGTCCACAAATGTCATAGTGAAAAATATCCAATATTCCTTTTGCTTTGTTATTGCTGCTTGGAAATGGGTTCTTTGTACTTTTTCCTTGTGCACATCCTTTGCACACTCCTTCATGATCAACCTGTATTTTTGGTAATCCAGTCACCACCTTACTCACTATTGGTAAAGATTTGTAGTGTACATGAGCTAGTATTCCATGCCATAATTCACAGGGGCTCATGTTACTAGTCATTAGTGATGAATCTACATGACCCTTGAGTTTATAGAGTCCTCCTTCTTCAAATCCAATAACATTTGCATCATTGATTGTCTTCCCCCTTGGCTACAAAAGAAATTCACCATCTACAAATGAAACTCTAAGACCTTTCTTATCTAATGATGATATTGAAAGAAGGTTCTTTTTCAAACCTGGAACATATAGGACTTCCTTCATGTTCATGGAATTTCCAGAGTCCAATTTGTAAGTAGCCTCTCCCATTCCTTTGATAGGATATTGGCAATCGTCTCCAAGATTTACTTTGTGTGGAGAATCTTTCTGCATGAGATGTGAAAGAGATTCTTTGTATCCCGTCATGTGTTTGGAGGCTCCATTGTCCACTAGCCAAGTTTCACTTCCATTAGATACTGAACCAGTGAGGGATGAGATTATAACATATTCTTCATTGGAATCTTCATCTTCTTTGGTTTTGATTTCGTCACCATATTCACTATCTTCAGCTGCATGAGCATGAAATATTTTCTTCTGCTTCTTGAATTGTCCATATTTGAGAGGACAATTTCTTGCATTGTGTCCCATCTTGTGACAAGATAAATATTCAAAGGAGGAGAAGTCTTTCTTGACCCTCTTGTTCCTTTGAAATCTATGAGGTATTATGGGAGAGTGGTCATGAGTACGTACCTCATTCTTTCTTTTCCTTCCTCCTTTGGCATGGGTTTCCAAAGCTTGATCTTCATTATCATTGAGTTTTTATTCACGTACTGCTATTCTCTATTCCTCTAGAACAACCTCTTCCCATAGTTGTCTGAACTGGATTAATCTCTTCCTAGAGAATATGCAATGAACAAAAGGTTCCCAATCTCTAGGAAGACCATTCAAAGTGGTCATCACAACTTCAGCTTATTCTATCATGTATCCAATGGATTCTAATTGTTCTTTGATATGATATACTCTGGTGATATATGAATGCATAGTCTCAAAATTTTGAATCTTCACACCCTTGAGTTGATTTCTCAAGGTCATCTTTCTGTTAATATTCTTTCCTTCAAATAGACTGGTCAAAGCATCAAACATTTATCTTTGATAGAGTCAGCAATGATCCTCTTAGCCTTGATCATATTCTTCTTGTGTCTTTGTTCCTTTACAAGTCCTTCTAGGTCATGTTCTTAAAGAATGAGCATGACTCTATATTTCCATGCCTTGAAGTTCTTAGCTCCTTCAAGCTTCTCATCAAGATTGGTAGTGTTTGTGATTTTGATAATGTGAGAACCTCAAATGGAAATAAGATGGAGAAAGTACTTACCAGTAAATTTGTCCTTTTGAAAATTGCTTCTACCTTGACCTAGGGTTTGATAGAGAAACCCTAATTTTCCAACTTCGGGATCTTGGGAAATTGACTGTATGAAAATATGTGCCTCCTCAAGGATATTTGATCAATGTACTATTTCTCCCAAATATGTGATTAGATCTTCCAAAAACTTGATGCCCTAGTTCTCTGGGCTGTAGTGGTGGACCCAAAAATCAAAATTCTCGGAATTGAATCTTGCTTCGACAGAAAGATGCGCCCTAGTGAGGAAATTTAGATGCACCCTCTTTTTTAGCTGATTTGTGGAGAGAGATCTTGGAATAAGAAGCCCTATTTTCTGCAGTTGCAATGGCTGCACAATGTTTTCTTTCAGGCCTGCTCTGATACCATGTTAGTTTTTACTTGTTTAGCATAATAAGATTAAACAATACACTCACTGAAAGAAATAAAAGCACATCAAACAAAAAGAACACAAAATTTCTCTCGGGGAAACCACAAGGGAGAAAACCCTAGCAAAATTTCCTCAATATAGAATTCACCAAGTACAAGATAAAAGCCTAAGACAAAACAACTTCTCTCCTTCACTTGTGCAAACTTCTCTCTCTCCTATGCGAACTTGAGTAAGTGAGATGAGTGATCCAAATGAGCAACTCAACCTCCTATTTATACTTAACAAGTGACTTGAAATTTTTACTAATTAGGTCAGATTGACTCACCCAACTGGGCCGACCTATACACTTTACAATAAATATTATTTTCTAGATATTTCTAGGCCGACCTAACAATTAGGGTTTACATTGACTTTTTCAATGACTCTTACATTATCAATTACATCAATGACATATCTCGAAGGAGGAATGCAATAATACAACAGACAAGTACATTTAGAATATCTTCTGCAGTTACATATCTTTAACGGGAGTAACTACATACTTCTCCTCCACACACTTGAGATCTGAGAAGAGTCATAGATGGTGCTCTCAGTTTGAATGTCTACAAATCAGTTAAATACAAACATTACCTCCATTGTCACTCCCTGTGTGAACTCATGTTTGAAGTAATGGATCTTCCCCACCAAAATCGTCACACCGACACAATTTTTACGACTACGGGAATGAATCACCACTTCATCCACAAATATATTATCTTTTGACAATGTATCGTCAAACTAGTCCACTAATTGGACCTCTAGTTCCATTCCTCAATGTCTAACTAGACAACCCCAACTGAAAAAATCATTGACAAAAACCTAGCTTCCTCTCTACGAAACCTACCTATTCAATACCCTCTCTAATATCATTTTGTAGCATTGTATTTATTGATAAAATGTTTTTTTGTACACTCAAACAAGGCTACCTTCACTACATCAATTTGTTGGTATCTCATATGATGGGAATAGTCATCCACAACTAGATAGTAAGAATAAAAGTGCAAGTGTGGGGAAAATAATATCACGCCCAATTTTGATGTTGTTCCAGTACTTGTCGACTGATGATGTTGTTGTTCCATCATTCACACATTGATGGTTGATGTTGTTCCAGTACTTTCCGACTGATGATGTTATTCCAGTACTTGCTGAATGATGATGTTATTCCAGTACTTGCTGACTGATGATGTTATTCCATTACTTTCCTACTGATGATGTTATTCCAGTACTTGCTGACTTATGATGTTATTCCAGTACTTTCCAACTGATGATGTTGTTCCATTACTTGACTACTGATTATGTTATTCCAGTACTTGCCGACTGATGATGTTATTCCAGTACTTTCTAGATGATGATGTTATTCCAGTACTTGTCAAATGATGATTTTGTTGTTCCAACATTCGCATGATGATGGTTGATGTTGTTTTGGTACTTTCTGACTGATGATGTTGTTGTTCCAACATTCACATGTTGATGATAGATGTTGTTGTTCCAGTACTTGCTTACTCATGATTGATGTTGTTGTTCCAGTACTTGATTACTGATGATTGATGTTGTTGTTCCAACACTTGTTTACTGATGATTGATGTTGTTTTTCCAACACTTGTTTACTGATGATTGATGTTGTTTTTCCAGCACCATGGCCAAACCACTAGGAGGAAGCAGGGCTCCCTCCTTTAGAAAAGTCGTTTTGCATCCCGCCTCTCAATATGGTCACTCTACGATAGGCACCTCCTCTATAAAGATCATGGATGATGGAGGACCTCCATCCTCCAAACCTATTGATGAACCGCAGCCTCAACAAAAATCTGGAGATATCGAGATGTAGTGAAACACCAAAATATCCAAGAAAAATGGCCACCTCCCAAAGGCTGATAATATTCCTAACCTGACAGTCACCTCACCTAAACTTGCTACATACCGGCAATACATGAAGGAACACACCTTAATATGCAAGTTCATGGGATTCTGGCGCAACGAAAAGGATTTATAGGGATGGATAGATCACAAATGGAAGCCAAAAGGGGAAATTGAGTGAAAACTAGGTTCCAATGGATTTTTTACAGTTGTATTCTCAAACCCGGAAGATTAGGAAATAATAGTCGAGCATGGACTATAATTTTTCAACAGTGAAGGACTATTTATGAGATATTGGAAAGAAAAATACAACCTAGACTAGGAGGACTTCTCTGAAGTGTCGGTATGGGTTAGGCTCTACTCTCTGCCCCAAGAATATTGGGAGGAAGAAACCCTAATGGGAATTGAGAACATGTTGGGGAAGTTTATCAAGAGCTCAAAGGTCACCAAAAGAGGGAGATACACTTCCTTTGCAAGAATCTGTGTCCATGTGAATGTTTCGAAGCATCTTCTAGAATCCATCTGTTTAAACTTCCAATATGATGAATGGGTTTAGAATCTAAACTAAGAACACATCGCCTTCTATTGTATGTTAGTGTAGCTAGGGTTTTACCCCTAGCTTGTGCAAATGAGCACCTACTAAGGAGAAGGGACTCCTTAGTAGCAGTTCAGTAAATGTAAATTATTATGCTAAAACAGAAATGTAAACTACTCTAAAACATGCGCATAAAACATAAACAACAAGATGTAAATAATGGATTCTTGTATTGATATTACCTCCAATGTGAAGGTTGGTGAAGCTCTTGCAATGTCCAAGAGGGTTGCTCCAAGCTCCAATGTGCTCCTTCTCTTTCTCCAATGGTGGAAATGGGCCAAAAGGGGCTCTCAAGGTGAAAGTGGCTCAATGGTGAGCTAGGGTTTCAAGAGAGATTTTGGCAGAGTAAGGGTATACTTGATTGTGGATGTGAAATAAGGGATCTCCATCATCTATTTATAGTTTTTTGGTGGTGGAGTGCTGACCCATGGTTTTAGGAACCATATGGTTTAGGGCAGCTGTATAGGGTTTTTTCCTCCTTTTCCTCATTATTTTATATTTTTTCTTCCCTTTTTAGGGGGTTTTTGCTATTTTTAGAGGAATTTTGGATATTTTTGGAGGGAAAAGGGGTTTTTTTAGCCTTTTTGAGGCTATTTTGATGGTTTTGTGGCCTTTTGGAGGAATTTTAGGCCTTTTGGAGGCTTTTTATTGGGATTTTTAGGGTTTTTAAGGGAAATATGGTAGGAAAATGGACAAATGAGCCATGTAATGTGGTAGATGAGGTAGTGAACACTTTTTGGGTGTTAACAGATTGCCCCCTAATGTGCGAGGGCAGGAGCTCATTGTATGGCCGATGGACATCATAAGTCATGTATGGTTTTCCTGGGGTGCGGAAAGAAGAGAAGAAACAAACTGAAGCCCGGAACAACGATCCTGAACAAACTGCAAGAACTAAAAGTACATAACCTCAATAATGGATGAGGAATCATCTGATCATATGGACGAGGCGGGCATTCCCATGCTCGTATCAGGATATAACATAATAATAACAATGGGGTCCAAAAAATGGGGACCTGACATATACATGACCTCAAATACTGACTGAGGAATAATCTCAATATATGGAAGAGGCGGGCATACCCATGCTCGTGTCAAGATACATAGAAAATAATTGTGAGGCCCGAAAAGGGGGACCTGTAGGATACATGGAGAACCACTATGCACATCATATGGGTCCAGAGGGGACACAGATCTGGGACATACTACTGAGCTGACCATGTCTGAGCTGAAAAACTGATACACTGGAATGATGACAGTGCTACTGAATGTGGTACCAAAGGAACTGATGGGCTGCTGGACCAGAGTGACAAGGGTCATACTCTCAATGGTACACTGAACTGGAACTGATCTGGGATGGAACTGGGTACTCAAGGAAGCAGATAACTGGATGGCTTCTGAAGACAATCGCCAACGCAACCCGGATATCCACGGGAACATATAACTGGGCGTTCCGAAGTGACTCACCAATGTGCTAGAGTCGGGGGAAATCCGGGGTCTTCGACTAGAAACTGAAGAAATGTAACCCTATGCGATTCTCGACGATGCGATCAAGGTGCTGAAGTCGAGCATGTGAGAAACAACCACTCAGAGAGGCAATGATGACTCCTCTTAGAATGGTCCGTAGGCACTTACCACATATGGTGATAAGTCCAAGGCGTAGGGACCTCTGGGCCTATCCTCTGGAATGGAGGGGCTGTCGTCGACAGAGAAAGACCTGCCCCTATCAAGGCAATGATGTTTCCTTGACAGGAGCGCGAGGTGGAGAACCGAAATGTGATAGTACTGATGGCAGGACTGACAAACTAGGAGGGAATAACTGGGCAAGTAGAGTGGGTGGACTCAAACTTCCTTTGTTCAGAGTATGATAATGGGAGTGATCGGGTAGCATATGAAACTGACTGAGGGGAAAGGGATCATAGCTGTATTGGATCAGGGAGGTTGACTGGGCCGAGGGAGACTCAAGCTGGTATAAAATGGTAGGAGACTGCAGAATACTCTGAACAAAGGCGACCTGATTGGGGGTGCTGTCGAGATAATCGATCATAGTGCCAAGAGGCACGGGAGGGGACTTCTTCATGGGTTAAGGAACTAGAAGAAGTGTGTGTAAAATGATATTGTCGTGTGGATTTATACGAGCCCAGGACAGTTCATGCTCATGGTTGCTTTCAATTTTAAGGAGTCTGAAAGCGATAAGAAGACTCTGAAGTAATGGACTGGTACTGTCGTGTGGATTTTACGATCCCAGTACAGTTCATGCTCGTGGTTGCTTTCAATTTTAGAGAGTCTGAAAGCAAATAAGAAGACTACAGGGGGTTTCTTTTTCGTATGTTTAGTCTCCAAGGCCCAAAGAAGCATAAAAGGATACAATGAAGAACTCTTCTAGCCGGTGTGACTAGAGTATTCCTTTTTCGTAATTAGTCTACCAGGTCCGGAAAAGGGTTAAACTTATACTAGATAGATGCCCTTTCAGGTACTTTAACGAGCATGAAAGGAAGCAAGATTGCTCGGTGATCTTTTCATTGTTTGAGGAGTTAGAAAAGAGCTTAACGAAAACTCCCTAAGTGCCTTTTTCGTAAAGGACTTGTCCGGCCCGAAAAAGGGATAAAATTATACCAAACAAAAGGAATGGCCAGGCAAGGAGGAAGTGTTCAATCAAGGATCAGTAATGATGACCAAGAACGAGGGTAGGGGGGAACACTGGTGGGCCTCCTTGCGGGGTGAATGGAATGGTGGCAAAATAACGAAACATTTGCAGTATGACAGGAGTGGATGGCTCATGTAAAAGTGTGGAACAATCCGACGGCGGTCGATGTGGCGTGCAAACCGAGGAAGCAAGGTGTTGGGACACAATGTTGAAATTGTACCAAGTGAGAGCGAGAAATGATCTCAAGCGTCATCATAGGCTCGGAAAAATGAATCCGGCGATATAAGGAGTGTCAAAAACGGGTAACGACTGATGTGGCACGCACACCGAGGCGATGGGGGGCGTTTTGGAAAAAGACCCAAAAAAGCTGGGGGTGAGAGCGAGAAATGATCTCAAGCATCATCACCGACTCGAAAAAATGAATCCGATGATATAAAATATGTGAAAAATGGAGAACGGCCCATGTGGCACGCAAATCGAGGCGACTAGTGGTGTCTGAAAAATGGGAAAAAAAATGACGGGGCAAAAATAATGCAACGAGGTGACCATCATGACGGTCGCGTCGTGCTGATTCCAATGGTGGAAACGGTTCGAAAAACGGACTCCGTATGGGGTAAGAACGACCGAAACAAGAAAAAGTCAACTGACTATAAATAGTGAGTGGGTCCAACATGACATGTGTCATTTGTACTATTTGACATTGACTTGTGATCAGAGTGGACCAGAGCTGAGGTGGCATTTCTGGATGATCCGACCGGCCGATTTCATATCTGGGAGATACAGGTATTCCGTCAAACTCATACCTGCATGTTTTTTAGGGTCGGGGGTTGGGTAGTGGGTCCCAGGGTTATTTGTACGGTCCACGTGGGGTGGACCGCGGGTTAGGGGGACGAAACCGCGATTGGCAACCGCAAGTTTTGGGGTGAACCACGTGGTTGAGTACCGCATGTTTCTCGGTTGGATACGCGGTATGGTACCGCATGTTCCAGGGAGGAACACGCGGTTCCAAACCGCGAGGTTAGGTCGAACAGACGCGGTTAAAGACCTCGACTGTAGGCCTAACAACCGCGGTCGGAAACCACGGCAGGAAGCCCGAAATCCACGGTTTTGGGCCGAGCTATGAGGGTCTTCCGGGGGGAGGGAAAGGACTTATTTTTTAGACACGAGTCTGATGAATCTACTTTGTGTGATTGACAGGATGCCCCAGGTTCTATGGAGAGAGGGGGAGATCCCTGATGAGATCGTGGCCGTGATCCGAGGGGATCGCCATGTGCGATCTGTGCTGGGACTGTGTAGACTACTGAAGTTTGCACAGATACCCATGATATGGTCAGCAGCGCTGTTGCTGAACCGGCTGATTAGTTTCTGGGAGCCGGACATACAGGCTTTCCGAGTACAAGGTGAGAGGGTGGACCTCACCCTGACTGATGTATATTTTCTGATGGGGTTGCCCTGCCTAGGCAAGGTGGCGGACACACAGCCGCGGGTCGCCGTAGACGTAGACATGGAGGATATGCTGGAGAGATACTATGGTCCCGAGGCGAGGGTGCATAGGAATGCACTCCTGGTGAGGGACCTACAGGAGCCATCAGTGCAGGCCATGGCGGCATGCGTGGTTTGAGTATTGGGGTCCCAGTCACCTAAGAAGGTGTCGAGGGGCCAGATGCAGATGGTAGAGCGCGTGTTGGATGGGGTGTACTATGCGTGGGGCCAGATGTTCCTCACTTGCGTTCAGCGGCAGCTGACAACAGCGAAGGAAGATGGCAAGGGATTTTGCTATGGTTCTTTCTTGTGTGCCTTCTTTATGGAGAGGGTACCCACACTGCGGCCACGGGTGTCGATCAGGGCAGGAGGCTTGAGGGAGCCGCGGATGGTGCGGTGGGGCGAGATGATGCGCCGCTGTGGTGGCGGCGATGTTGGCAGGTATTTTATGCAGGAGTTGTACATGCAGTGGCTCCAGATACCATTGACATTGGATGACTTCCCATATAGGGACATAGACTACACGGGAGATCCAGAGGCGCCACGAGCACCAGGACAGGCATGGGGTCCCGATGGTACGTATGTGTTTACTTGCATGTTATCAAATTTTATATATGTGATAGTAGATGGATATATTGTTACTGACATATGGGTGATTTGCAGATGTGGGTCCGAGGCCGTCGCTAGGACATGTGGCATGGAGGGGGATTGTGGCCGTTCCAGCTCTGCCTAGGTGAGGGGAGGTGCATCGCCGGGATGTGGAGGGGACGCTAGAGTCCGTTCAGGCACTACTAGACCGTTTGCTGGTGGGGGTGACCGACGAGGGGTTGCAAGACGTCAATCCGGACGTGGTTCAGGATTGCACGAGGGCACCCCGAGAGTTCAGATCCATTGCCATCCGGGTGGCTATCTTGGTGGACAGGGAACGGGCACAGGGGCCCGTAGAGGATGAGGACTTGCTGGAGGAGGAGTGAGGGGAGGACTCATAGGTAGCCGATGCAGGCAGTGATGCAGGATACGATTCTCATTAGGGAGTGCAGGGAACTCCCCCCGAGTTTTGTAGCTACGGCATGTATTTTGATGAGGCTTTAGGGATGTATAGCGATTTGTTGTATAGCTGAGTACAGGGGTACTCAGGACATGTACTGAACATGTATTTTTTGATATATATATATATGCATGTGGATGCACCTTTTTATGATGTTGTTTTAGTTGTACGCACGTGGATGCGTTTTTATGATGTGTGATATGTTTGTACTGCATGTGGATGCAAATAGTATAGGATGTTGGGCACGTGGATGCCCCTTGTGTTTTTTATGTGATGCAACATGATGCGTGTATGATTAGGCACATGGATTCCCTTATGGATATGAATGCGGTTTTATGGTTTATGTACATGGATGCAAATGTTGATGCGATGCAATCTTTTTGGGGTTTTTAGATATATTTTTATGAGATGTTATGGGATGATGATGCATGATGTTACATGGTGTGATTGATATGCCAATCTAGGATGTTGTTTGCCTTTGCCATTTGATCTGCGACACTATTTTGGGCTCTTGGGACATGTGTGAATGTTATGGATTCAAACTGTCGGCTGAGTTGTTTTGCGCGCAGGAATTTTCTAAAAAGACAGGGATCACGCACCTGGTAGCAGTTGTTGAGGTGGGAGACAAGTAGCTGGGAGTCAAAGAACACATGAAGGTGACATATTCCCATCTGGAGGGCAGCAGTCAGGAGACCGGTCACAGCATCATACTCCGCCTGGTTATTGGTAGCAGTGCCTATACATATTCCGTCAAGGTGAATCGTCTCGTTGGAAGGGGAGTACAAGACCCATGCTGTAGAATCCAGGTTGGGAAACCAGCGGCTTGCGCCATCAGCGAAGCCAGTGTAACAAGGTGGAAGATGGTCCATCTGTGGTCATGCAAAAATGATGATTGTGAGATGATGGTAAAAAAGGTGAAAAAAAAAAGAGAGCAAACTGTACAATGCGGACCAATGAGGCTGCGGTTTCATTTATGGGTAAAAACGCTTAAGATACAACCCATTACGGGGGTTGCGCAAAGGATGGCCTTCGGAGTCGGCTAAGATGTATGCCCCCTTGCCAAGACAGGTCTGCACGATGTAAGGGCCTTGCCACATGGATTCAAACTTCCCTTTACCGGTTTTGTCATGGGCTTGGTCATAGGCGAGGACGAGGTCCCCTTCGTGGAAAGTTCGAGGGTGAACATGTTTGTCATAACCGGCTTTGGACCGGTTCTTGGAAGCCTCGATATTCTAGAGAGTGGCACGATGGTCTTCATCAGCTTGTTCGATTGTCAGCAAACGCTGCTCGAGGGGGGAGGTGTCAGGGAGAAGCTCAACAACGATGTGTAAGGCAAGAATCTGACATTCAATGGGAAGGACAGACTCACGCCGTGAACTAAATGAAATGGGGTAAAACCAGTGGTGGTCTTAGTGGATGTACGGTAAGCCCATAAGGCAGGGAACAACATGTGGTGCCAATTGGACTTATGCTTGTCAACAGTTCGTTGGAGAATGGTTTTTAGGATTTTGTTGATGGCCTCTACTTGGCTGTTCCCTTGGGGGTAGTAAGAGAGGAAAATTGGTGTTCAAATTTGAGGAGGGTGGATAACTCACGCCAGACGACATCTTCGAAGTGTGAACCATGGTTTGAGACCAACTGTTTAGGGACCCCGAATCGAGTGATAACATGGTTGAAAAAGAAACGGGCAGCAGTGTCAGCGTTACAATTGAAGGTGGGCATGGCTTCTGCCCATTTGGTGAAGTAATCCACGGCGACAATAATATACTTGTGGCCGTTGGCAGACGGGGGTCTACACTCCATGAAGTCGATGGCCCACTTACAAAAGGGACCAACGGTGACGACTGCGTGTAACGAAGCAGGTGGTGTCCGGGCCTTGGGGGCAAAAAGTTGGCAGTTATGGCAATGCTTGATCGCAGTGATGCAGTCGGTGAAAAGTGTGGGCCAGAAGTATCCGGCGTGGACAACCTTTTGGGCAGTGGCCAGCCCTGAGAAATGGCCTCCGCAGGCACCTCTATGACAGTCATTAAGGACGTGTTCAGCTTCCTCGTGTGTAAGGCAATGACGAAGAATGGTGTCAACCCCTCGCCGGTAAAGGACATCACCCAGGAGGAGATATCGAGAGGCCTGGTGACGGATGCGACGATGTCCATTACAGGTGACTTTGGGTCTGAACTTCTGCGTGCGTAGGTATAACAAAATATCACCGTACCATGGGTCATCAGACGAGATAGTAAACAAATGGTTGTCGGGTAACTCATCGGAGATTGGTTTGGCCAGGAGAAGGGAAGGGAGATCAGTAATGAGTTGGGAAAGCGCGAGGGATTTAGTGCTCTTAGGTGTTTTGAAGGTAAGGTCATATTCCTGGAGGATAATGACCCATTTAGCAACACGACCTTGCAGTAGTCGCCGGTTTAGGAGATAGACCATGGGGTTAGAGTCAGCGACGACTGTGGTATGAATCATTAAGATGTAGTGTCGTAATTTTTGGACGAAAAAGACCACTGCTAGGGCGAGTCTCTCCTCATATGGGTAACGTAGAGGCGGGCCAGACAAGGTCTGGCTGACGTAGTAAATGACATGCTCTTGGTGAGAGGCGTCTTCTTGAACCAAGACTCCGGACACGGCATGCTCGGATGCCGAGACGTATAGGATGAAATCCTGAGAGAAATCCAGAGGGGAGATGAGAGGGGCTTGTGTGAGAGCTTTCTTGAGGGCTTCGAATGCAGCTTCTGCTTGCTCATCCCATACGAAGGGTATGTGGGTATGGAGCAGGCGCAAGAAACCATGAATGGTAGTGGCATAATCAGGAACGAAGCGTCGAAGGAAATTGGATCGCCCCTGCAGACTTTGGAGCTGTCGGAGCGTGCGAGGAGAGGGAAGGTCTAAGATGGCTTGCACTTTCAGAGGATCAACAATAATTCCTTTCTGGGAAACAATGAAACCCAACAATCAGCCTGCCGGAACGCAAAAGACACACTTGTGTGGGTTCAAGCGGATTTGATATTTGCGACAATGAAGAAAAACTCGCCGAAGGTCGTTAAGGTGGTCGGATCGTTTCTGGGAACGAGCTGTAAGATCGTCAAGGTAGACTAGCAGGATATGGACCAAGTTGTGAAAGCAATAGGTCATGGCCCGCTGGAAGGTGGCACCATAATTTTTGAGGCCAAAAGGCATGACGCGATAGGCAAAGGTGCCCCATGGGGTAGTAAAGGCAGTTTTGTACTGGTCTTCCTTATGGATCTGAATCTGGTTGTATCAAGAAAAACCATCCATGAAGGAGAGGACTTCATGCCCCGCACACGCATCTATGAGCTGGTCGATAAATGGCGTGGGGAAGTTGTCCTTGGGACAAGCACGATTTAAATCGTGGAAGTCAGTGCATACTCGGATGGTGCCTTGTTTTTTGTTAATGGGAACGGGGTTTGAAACCCATGTGGTATAGGCAATAGGATAAATGAATCCGGCCTTGCGAAGTTTCTCAATCTCGGCTTTGACAACTAGGAGCTTTGAGGGATGAATGGGGTGCTGTTTCTGACGGACGGGGGGTACATCAGGCCATGTGTCGATGTGGTGCTCTATAATGGCGGGGTCAAGACCGGGCATCTCAGTATAGGACTATGCAAAGACATCACAGAACTCTTTGAAAAGGTTTTTGTAGTCCTCAATCTCTTGCTGACTGCAGAAGGCTCCTAAAGTGATGAGTTCAGGGGCATGTCCTGGGGCAGCGATGTCAATTTGGATGACAGGTGAGATGTTGGCCATGTTACCCTCCTCAAAGGTGTTAGGAGCAGGAATAGGATCCTTGAACCAGTCGACCTTGATGGGAAGGAAGTCTTTGGATTCAACCGTGAATTGGGTGGCTGTGCTAGAGGAGGATTCTTCTGGGATGAAGTAGGAACGATGATGCATATCATCCCAGGGATAATCCGGGGCAGTGAGGGCCTCAAGAATCTCCTCATCAGTACGGAAAGTTTGGGTCGTGAAATCGGTTGACGAGGGGGTAGTGGTGGAAGAGATCATATAAATGGTATTAACCTCTCCTGAAGGGGAAGAGACCGGGGGGTAGATCTCCTCAATGGTGGGTGGTTCCATCTCAAGATCCAGATTGTTCATCTCATAGAGAGCCGCTCTGTAATCCGAGAGATTGGGACAATGATGGGAGTAATGCCCGTAAACACCGCATATGGCATAGGGGTGGTTGGTACGCAGGGATTTGTCTTTGGGCTTGGGGGTGGGGTTTAGTTCGACAACCGGGATGTTGGGGTCGTCGTCGAGCATCTGCATGTGTTTTTGTAAGGCTGGTAACTGTGGACACTGATGGGTTGCATGGCCTAACTCGTCGCACAACGATCATTTTGGAGGAGCGCGAAACACTGGATGGTTTTTTACTGTCTTGGGAGGTGGTACAGCAGTGTAAGGTTGTGGCCCTCTACCCCCAGTGGGTTTGGGAGTAGGAGGGGGAGTCATGGAGGACGAAGGGGTAGAGACACCAGGGGGTGGCTGAGTGGTAGTAGCCATGGGTTTCACCGGTTGGAGGACGACGCTTGGTGTCGGCGGGGGAACGGGAGGCGAAAGGTACCAGACGGGTAATCCCAAGGTTAGCCCAGGGAGGCTAAGGGTAGCCATAACTGGGGCGCTTACTACTCCCGACGGAGGGACTAGGAAGGGGATTGTATGGATAGGTGTAACACCAATGTGGCTAGGTACCAATGGTGGTTTAGGCAACAAGGGTGGTTGATTGTTAGGTGGTTGGTTCTCGTGGGACAAGGTACATAAGTCAGACACTTCAGGCGTAGATGCCGGGGGAGGAATGGATTGGAAGGTGGAGGTCATCGGCGCGTCTGAGTAAACTCCAGGTCCCGTAGAGGAAACAAACGAGGTGGTGGCATGAGAAACAGGTTGTTCAACCATGGGGAGAACATTTTCGGGTGCTGCGGGAGCACTGGGATCATAGTAGGTGAGCTGGTCAACCTTGACCACGCGTCCCTCATGAGGGAACATCATGGTGCGAAAAATGGAAGAGGCAACCGCCCGCATGGCATACATGTAACTGCGGCCAAGTAAAAGGTTATAATCCAATTGGGCATTGATCACCTCGATGTCGATAAGGACGGTTTTACCACCTAACTGGACGGGGACATTGGGTAGGAGGCCTTGGGACTGGGCCGACCGACCGTCGTAGGCGCGTAATACAGTGGTGGACTGCTGGAGAGTAGGGGATCCCAACTTCTGCCATACAAATGTAGACATAACGCATGTGGAGGCACCTTCATCGATGATGCATCGATGGATGACAAGATTCCAAACGGAAATAGAAACTTGGAATGCTAAGGAGGAAGGCAGGCGTGGTTCGGATTGGTCCAAATCAAATGCCATTAAATTTGAATGATGTGGGTCAATCGCCCCAATGGCGGAGAGTAGAGTCTTACGCTGGGAAGGGCAGTTTTTCAAGACTTCTAATGCAGACATGGCTACGGGAGATTGGGCATCGACGATGTTGTAGTTTGACGCAGCCCGCGCATTGGGGTTATTGTTGATATGGCAAAGCGGGAAACGAGGTGCTTTGGGAGCACCCTCTAGTGGAGGTAGTGGTATGCGTAATGCTTGATCGGTGGGATGAGCGTTAGGGGTTTTCTCAGCAGGAGGGGCTTCAGTGGTGGAGCCATATTGGTTCCGATGAGTCTGGAGGTTGACATCAATGGATGACATCATCAACAAGTGGTGGGTTCCCAAGTCTAACATGGGTTGATCGGGAGCAGCGTACGTGATTTGTTGTTGGGGTTGCATGTTGGCTTGAGGGGGAGCCAACGGCTGAGTGTTCACTACGCCTTGGGTTGGTAAGGGGTTTTGCAGAACCAAAGGAGGCTGTTGAGGCTGAGGGGGGTTAGGTAGCGCTGGAGGAGCTGCATGCCCTTGGCAATGGGCATCATCAACCCAAAGTTGTCGAGCTCGCTCCAAGTGTGGGAAAGCATGTGTATAGTGGCCATAGACCCCGCAAATAGAACAAGGGTGGTTTGTTCACAAATTGGGGTTCTTAGCCTGCTTGGGTGGGAAATCAGGGTTTTGGTTAGCAAGGGCCGCATTATTGTTGTCGGGGGGATTCGCCGGTTGACCAGCTTGGTCTGCAGGTTGGTTATTCCCATGATTACGACCCTTGCCGCGGTTTTGTTGGCCCTGGTTGCGTTGGTTGTTCTGGTTTTGCTACAGGTTTTGTTGGGCGTAAACTTGCCCTTGGGCAGCAGGTGGGTTCTGAGGTTGCGCAGGTGCTGGAGTAGGCTGCGGTGGATGGTATGTAGGTTGAGGCTGAGCAGGTGCAGCAACTTGAGGGGGTTGCTGATATGGCTGTGGAGCGGGTTGTGGGTTGGCCGCAGGGGCTACCTGTGGCGGGTAATAAGCAGGTTGGGATTGTGAAGGGGCAGGAGCTGGGGCAGCCTGCTGGTGGTAGTAGGGCTGAGGTGCGATTGGGGGAGCATAAGCAGGAGTCGCATGACTGAAGCACTGAGGTGGACATGAGGGTCCATGGGAATGGTGGTGATGTGTCATGGGAGCATACGAGTTGGTTGCTCCAGACTGTGAGGTAGCCCTCGAAAGGTCGGGGCCAGGGGTAGGACGTGCTATGGAAAATGGTTGGGGATGCGAAGAAACACGGCCAATGATGCCGTCCGCAGCGTGGGATGCCCCCGGTGCATCGTGCTGGGAGGACTCGCCGCGAGGGGCGTTAGGTATAATGGTATAAACGTAACCCGACTGGGCATAAATGAGGTCGAACTGTTGGGCCTTAAGGATGGCCTCTTCTTCAGACTGGGGTCTTTTTGATGCCACATCCTTAGCAATGACAGGTAGAAGGGACTTGAGGAACCAATCTAGGAAGATACGGTTGTCTAATTTGATCTTGCATAAGCTACGGCATCGACGCCACTCATGGATGTGGTCCGTGATATGGGTAGCCGTGTTTTGTCTACAAGAGAGGAGGATCTCAATGCCCGCATCATAGCGAACAGGTAACTGGAAGAACTGCAGGAAGGTCGAGGCAAGGGAAGCGAAGGTAGCATGGGTCCCGTGGGGTTGCTCGATATACCACTTGGCTGCAGAGCCAGTGAAGGTGCGCTGTAAGAGACGGAGGTGAACAGAGTCATTGACTATGGAGTTGGAGGAACACCATAGGTGGAAAGACATGATATGGTTTTGTGGGTCCTCACCGGCCTTGCCCTCGAACTTAGGGATGTCAGAGGGGAGCTTGGTAGGCATATGAGGCCACGCAAGGTCGTGTCGGATAGGGTCGTTGGTCAATCTGGCCAGGTCAGGTAGGTTGAGGCTAGCCATGAATGGCAAACTGGAAGAAGGATGTGACACAATAGTGGGTTGGACCAAGTTGGGGCCAATGCCCCCAAGTGGAGGGACAGGATTTGGGATGGTGCCCCCAAGTGGGGGAACAGAGGTAGTATAGGAGGGGCCTGCACCACCATGGGTAGTGTGAGCCACTAATGGAGTGGGGATAGGTATTCCCGCTGCGGGAATAGGTGCCATGAGGGGAACGGTAGATGGGGGCCCCATGGAGGGCATACCCAAAGCAGGTGTAGTAACTGGTGTAGTGGTGGATGTGCCACCAATGGTCCCTATAACAAAAGGAGTGGAAGTCGTGCCAGCCATGGGGCTAGTAAGGGCAGTGTAAATGGGGTTCTCAGACTTTGCCTCAGAATCGGAGGTAAAGTAAGGAGCGTCAATATCTGGTGACGGAGTCCTATGCCGCTGACGAGTGGAGTCAAGTGACAAGGCTCTAGATCTGTGAGAAGTGGTATCAAGTGATGATTATCTCTGGCGATGACGGGTGGTGTCAAGTGAATCGTGTTGTGGGGGCTTGCCCCTGAGGCGCCGAGAATGTCTCGGGGACTCAATGGTGACAGATGGTGTCAAATCTATGTGGGTTGAGGTGAGTAAAAAATAGCTCAAAAACCCTAATGCAACCGAGTGTACAGAAGGAGAGCTCAAAAACGAGGCACTTAGGCCAACAACCAACTCAAAACACCTACTGCAATAGTTGTGCTACAATAAGTGGAGTATCAACAAAGACGGTCAGAATACCAACAAGCAGCAGGTTTCCTAAAAATAAAAAATGGTGGACTCACTAGACCAAAAGGAGGTAAGGGAGCATGCAAACACCTAACTAAAAGTATTCTGACTCAACTAGACATATCCTCTGCAAGGTGATGAAATCCAAGTCAGACAATATGAATAGGAAATCCAAGTGGCTAAGATATCCCCCTACTAGGAGGGACACCGGGTAGTCGATCCTAGAAGAATGGCAACTAAGATACCCCGTTCATGACACATCCAGAAAGGTGAATCTTCCGTTTGGTCCTTTAACCGCAATACCCCTATACAGGGATATCTCGAGAACTGCGAAAGGTAGCCCTTCGGTTACTGAATGGAGTGCGGTATTCCACTCAGGCCTCCGGAACCAATCTCCCGACTTCAACCCTCCTAAGGGAGAGGCCCTCTGACAAACTGGTCGTGACCGTGCCAAAAAGTACTAGGGGATTTTGGTTCCCTATTTGGACAACAACTATGTCTCAAGTGTAAGTAACCGAGGGGTGTTATTGGAAGCCTATCCCCCCGATCCTACCTAACTACAAAGATTCTTTTGTGTTCCCCAAGTGGGGTTAGAATATTGGTTGAGTTAAGTAGATTTTAAGGCTCACTTGAATTATGTGATAGAGTGTGTGCTCGTGAGGTGATGGACCCAAAATAGAAGTGCCACAAGGGGGGCAACTTCTAACTATCAATAATACTGAAATTGAAACTTTAACTTGCAAAATTTTCTGAATTAAAAATGCTGAAATTTTAAAAAGATTCTGTAAAGGGAACAGAAATTATGTTGCAGAAAGGATGTAGGGAAGTGGGGCTGCTGGTAGGACAGAGGGCTGTTCAGATGCAGAAAATATTGCAGCAAAAGGTGCTGGGCTCAAATTAGGGAAAAAATGCAGAAATCAGACCGCGGGTCTGTGGTGAATCAGAATAGGCGGACTGCGGGTTTAAGGGAAACAGACGCGGGCAGGTCGCGGCTATTGGGCCGACAGAGGCAGTCGGGACGCATGAAACAGGGAAAAAGACGCAGTCAGGTCGCGGGAAAAAGGCTAACAGACGCAGTCGGGACGCTGGAAAGGGGCTGAAAGCCGCAGTCGGGACGTGGGAAAATGGCCGACAGGCGCAGTCAGATCGCAGCAAACAGGCTAATTATCCGCGGTCAGATCGCAGGTAACAGAATTGAATCCGCTGGTAGGGCATCAGAAACAGTCTGAGAGCCGCGTTTGGGTCGCATGTAAAGGCCTGAAAGACGTGGTCGGGACGCGACTGCAGAGGGAAAAAACGCGGTTTACGGCGGCCGAAAGGGACAGCCGAAAGGAAATTTTTTTTTAAACTGAAACCAGAAATTCGAAATCTAGTGGAGTCGCCAAAACTGTAGCTAGGGTTTTACCCCTAGCTTGTGCAAATGAGCACCTACTAAGGAGAAGGGACTCCTTAGTAGCAGTTCAGTAAATGTAAATTATTATGCTAAAACAGAAATGTAAACTACTCTAAAATATGCGCATAAAACATAAACAACAAGATGTAAATAATGGCTTCTTGTATTGATATTACCTCCAATGTGAAGGTTGGTGAAGCTCTTGCAATGTCCAAGAGGGTTGCTCCGAGCTCCAATGTGCTCCTTCTCTTTCTCCAATGGTGGAAATGGGCCAAAAGGGGCTCTCAAGGTGAAAGTGGCTCAATGGTGAGCTAGGGTTTCAAGAGAGATTTTGGCAGAGTAAGGGTATACTTGATTGTGGATGTGAAATAAGGGATCTCCATCACCTATTTATAGTTTTTTGGTGGTGGAGTGCTGACCCATGGTTTTGGGAACCATATGGTTTAGGGCAGCTGTATAGGGTTTTTTCCTCCTTTTCCTCATTATTTTATATTTTTTCTTCCCTTTTTAGGGGGTTTTTGCTATTTTTAGAGGAATTTTGGATATTTTTCGAGGAAAAAAGGGGTTTTTTAGCCTTTTTGAGGCTATTTTGATGGTTTTGTGGCCTTTTGGAGGCTTTTTATTGGGATTTTTAGGGTTTTTAAGGGAAATATGGTAGGAAAATGGACAAATGAGCCATGTAATGTGGTAGATGAGGTAGTGAACACTTTTTGGGTGTTAACAGTTAGGAACCCATGTCAATCCTTCTATTTACTTTTTTAGTCTATTGTTGTTGGATGCATATGCTTTGTAAGTCGTCACGTAGTATTTGTTGATTTGCATTATTGTTGTTGGACGCATATGCTTTTTAAGTCGTCCCGTAGTAATTGTTGATCCATAGTTTGTATTGGCCCATGGTTTGTATTGGCACGTGGTATTGACCCATGGTATTGGTGCCTAGACTTAGTATATAAGTTTGTGTTGAGACCAATGAAGGTACCGTGAAGTTATTTGTATTAAGCTTGCTCAAAGGAGGTTTCCCCCTCGACGTGGCCTGCGATCAATACAAGCGATTCCGAGTTCTGTTATTTCTACTATCTCTTGTATTTTCATTAATTAATTGTCGCAGGTTCTTCACATCTCGTATCAGAGCACTTTCTTGGGCTCGTTGGGTGAAATTTTTTCCAAATGTTTTTTTCGCATTTGTTGCAGGTTCGGATCTAGGAGTAATCCCTATCCGCTTAACTGTGGGAAGTACTTGGGCATAATCCCTAAAACTCATTATGAGAAGTACCACATGAACCCCAAAGTAGCTGGCCCATTGAGAGGACCTGCCAGTGAAAAGGGCCACAACCCCTACCTGATTGACTAGTTCCCACTTGTGAGGTAAACCAAGAGCTATCGTTTGTGGAAAATCGGTTATCACTTTTACCTGAGCCATGGAGTGAGGGGTATTGCCCCAATACACAATCCATTAGACAGCATTGGTGGCTGAGAGAATCCTCTGAACCGTTAGGAAGCCGAGCATATGGGGTCCATATCAATTTTCAGCTAATAAATCACAGATTTCCTCTATCTAAAACTATTTTCGATCACTTCCGCGCCATTGTAGATTCGTCTATTTCCGATCACTTCCACGTCGTTGCAGATCCATCTATTTTCGATCCCTTCTGCGCTGTAGCAGTTCCATTCTGGAAAAAAAAATATGTTTTTTAGCCATATCTCCCTTGTTTTCACTATGTTTGCCTTGAAACTTTCCTGACACCACTGTAATCCCATTCTGCATCTTTTATTCTAGAGGATCCTATCCCAAATTCCACTTCCCAAAGCCAGAAATCCCACATTTGTCTATTTTTAGGCTTTTCCATAACTTCTTTAATTTTCACCCAATCGCCTTCAAATTTGCCACCATGTTCATTCCCTATTTTTGCTTCTTTGTCCCTCTCTAACAAATTTTTCCATTCTTTCACCCTGCTTCTGAAATCCTCATTTTCTGCTTCCCTGTCCATTCGAAAGTGTCCAAAACCTAGTCAAACCCCAATTACCCATCAGAGTTTTTCCCAAATCCAAATTTTCCTTTACTAAATAAGCTTCTATTTGTGTTTTTCTACGCATTTACAAAAAAAAAAAACTCCTGGTTATGGTTGTCACCAGCGCAGGAGCAAAAACCATGGAGGAAGCACTTGCAACCATCCAAACCAAACTCCAGGATCTGGATGAAAAATTTCTCGGCCTCCATATTGAGCATTCAGCCATGAACAACAAACGACAGTCCAAGTCTTCATCAGACAATGGATTCTCTTCTTCCACCAATTTCCATGGTCTGAAGTTTGATTTTCCTCGCTTCAATGGTACTGATCCAACTGGATGGATCTATCGTGCAGAATGGTATTTCAGTCTGCATAATACTTTTGATGTCAACAAAGTTCCACTTGCATCATTTCATTTGGAACAGGAAGCTCTTCAATGGTACTATTGGTACATCAAGGCTCATGAAGAGACAAAATGGTCATATTTTTGTCAGCTCCTTTTGCAATGATTTGGTCCCAATGCTTTTGATGACTTCACAGGAGCCCTCACAAAACTTCACCAAATTGGCACCATGAGAGAGTATCAGACAAATTTTGAGAAACTATAGGATTGTCTGAGACGGATTGTCTGATGAATTCTACAGGAGTTGTTTTATCAATGGTCTTAAGGATGAAATCCGCCCAGAGGTTAAAATATTATGTCCCAACACAATGATGGAAGCCCTGGTGTTGGCTAAGTTGGCATAAGACAAGATTGCAGCCCAATAACATTCCAAACCCACTTTTGTTCCCTTCCGAAATATGGATTCTCAACGACCTCCCGCTAGGTCCTCGACCAACTCTTATCAAGCATTTGTCTGAAATAGAGATACGGGTATGCAGAGAAAAGGGGTTTGTTATAATTGTGATGAGAAATTCACTCGGGGACATAGATGTGTTCAACAACAACTCTATCTCTTGGATGTGGATTCTTCGCCTACCTCTGAAATTGGTGAAGAAGCTCCAGATAGAATGATTGATTAGGTCGACATTCAGGAGCCGCCTATTGACACTCTGTGTCAGGAATACCACCCAAAAATTTCTCTCCATGCTTTAGCCGAAATCACCAACCCCCAAACAATGCGGGTTAGGGTTTACTTCAAGAAGCTTCCTCTTACAATACTCATTGATTGTGGTAGCACTCATAACTTCATTGACCCTCGGATCGCCAAACATGATGATTGTTTTGTCCATCCTTGCTCCAACTTTGAAGTCATGGTTGCCAATGGGGGCACCTTACCTTGCAAGGGGAAGTGTCACAATGTGCGTATCTCTCTGGAAGATTATAACATGTGCTCTGACATGTTTGCCTTGTCCCTAGGAGGATGTGATGTGGTTTTGGGCGTTCAATGGTTACACACACTAGGCCCCATCTTATGGGATTTTGCTGAACTTTGGATGTAGTTTTCAGTCAATGGGAAACAACACAAATTTACGTGCTTACAACCAGGGTCTCTTCGCATTATCAGTTCACATCGCTTGGAAAAGATCCTTAAGAAGAATTCACATGGTGTCATTGCTCAACTCCATTCCATCTAGATGCACCCATCCATGGTCTCCACTACTTCCTTGGATAGATATGCAAGTGTATTTGCTGAACCAGTGGGCTTGTTGCCTTCAAGGGACCATTCTGGTAAGAATTTAGCCACATATACATCTCAACAAGAAATGTTGGCTATTTTCCATGCAGTACAAAAGTGGTGGCCATACCTATTAGAGAATTATTTCTGCATCAAGACCGATCTCCAAAGTCTGGAAAATTTCCTGGAACAACAGGTCTCCTCCCTAGCACACCTGAAATGGGTTATTCAACTCAGGGGTTATGCCTATGCGATCACTTACAAGAAGGGTAAGGACAATATGGTGGCAGATGTTCATTCTCGCACATTTGATGGCCCAGTTTCTCTTATAGTTATTTCTCTGCTTGTTCCAAATTGGTTGCACTCTGTTCAATAGGGCTATCTCTTCTATGAACTCCATGCTTCTTCATCAGCAAGGCACTCTGGGTTCCTCACAACATATGACCGGGAACAATATAACTTCTTTTAGCAGGGACTGAAAATTACAATTCAATAGATAGTGGTTGACTGTGATACTTTCTAGGTCAACAAGGGTGAAACGACACTCCTTCCGGGACTGCTCGAACCCTTGCCCATCCCTACATAGATTTGGATAGCTATTTCTATGGATTTCCTTGAGGCTCTCCAATGGTACAATACCACATCTAAAAGGACACCATATGAAGCAATCTATGGACAGGCACCACCATTTATTCTTCCATACACCCTCAGCAACTCCCCAATTCAGGCAATTGACTCGGTTCTTCAAAACCGCGATCAGATTCTTCTCATTCTACAGGACAATCTTCACATGGCAAGAATTTGACTGAAACAACAAGCTGATAAAAACCATTATGAGCGCACTTTTCACGCAACTGATATGGTTCTTCTTCATCTACAACCTTCCAAAAAATCCTCCCTGAAACTAAAAATGCATAAATGGCCCAGAATGCCACCCGAGGATGCTAACGGGGAACCACTCTTTCAGATTCTGCATCAATTTCCACATCTCAAGCTTTGAGGACAAAGCTTTTTCTAAGGGAGAGGGGATGTTAGGAACCCATGTCAACCCTTCTATTTACTTTGTTAGTATATTTTTGTTGGACGCATATGCTTTGTAAGTCATCCCGTAGTATTTGTTGATCCATAGTTTGCATTATTATTGTTGGACACATATGCTTTGTAAGTCGTCCCGTAGTAATTGTTGATCCATAGTTTGTATTGGCCCATGGTTTGTATTGGCACATGGAATTGACTCATATTATTGGTGCCTAGACTTAGTATATAAGTTTGTGTTGAGACCAATGAAGGTACCGTGAAGTTATTTGTATTGAGCTTGCTCAAAGGAGTTTGCCCCCTCGAAGTGGCATGCGATCAATAAAAGTGATTCCGAGTTCTATTATTTCTGCTATCTTGTGTATTTTCATTAATTAATTGTTGCAGGTTATTCACATTGTAGGAGGTTTCATGAACATGGGCATCTCTCCAGGGACTACCCTCAAGTTCCCACCTCTCAACCATCGCACATGCATGCTTCCAAAACCTAATCAACTCAAGATGGATTAACAGTAGTCAACATGAGATCCAAAAAAATATTGAAAGATGAAGCGCCCAACACTAGTGGGAAAGTGGTAAACTCAAATTGATACGCAATACTTGAAAATACAGGCATGGAGCAGACAGAACCAAAGGGATTGTCCCCAGAGGGAAAAAATCTAGATAAAAAAACAACTACAGATATGGATCAGGCCAAAAGAAGAAATCTAGACCCAATGGAGGATCTTTCCATGGGAGAAACAGAGACACCACCATGTGAAGATTAAGGGAAAGCATAGATCATTGATCATGAGATGAAAAATATCATAGAAACATGCAAAAGAGGGGAATTAGCAACCATTCCTCCCATGCATGCTATACTAATTCAATAAGCTCTTCTGGAGGTCGAAAGCAGAACAAATAAAGCAATAGGAAGCAAATTTATGTTGGGAAACCAACTTGGAATACAATCATCACAAAGGCCACACAGTCTGATACACGGCAAGAAGGAAACCAAACAAGGTAGGAAAAAAAACCAGCAAAGACTAGCAGAGATTGGGGAACATCTAATGGCTTCAGGTAACCAGAGATCCATCCTAGCTTGGTTACAGACCCTACCACACCATCAGTAAGTCTGTAAATGAAAATTATTTCTTGGAATATCAGCGGACTAGGAGGAAAGAGTTAAAAATGATCTCTTATATCCAAGATTTAGCAGGAACCACCAAATGTTGTAATGTTGTAAGAAACAAAATGTACATCGGAATCTCTTATCATAATCTCCAATTTTTGTTGGAAGGGTTTCAATGTCATGGATATTGATGCAATGGGAGCAATTGGGGGCCTAGCCATCCTATGGAATCCTGCAGACATTTAGCTTTCTAACTTTGTATCCACCCCCTTCTCCTTATTGGCCTCCTTCTACTTTCAAAATTCTAATTTCTTGGGTACTTTAACCAATGTTTATGGCCCCTCTAAAAAAACAACTACAGATATGGATCAGGCCAAAAGAAGAAAGCTAGACCCAATTGAGGATTGTTCCATGGGACAAATGGAAACACCAACACATGAAGAGTAGGGGAAATCATAGATCACTGATCCTGATATGCAGAAGATCATAGAAACATTCAAAACATGGGAATTAGAAACCATTCCTCCCATGCATGCTATACTAATTCAGCAGGCTCTTCTGGAGGTCGAAAACAGACCAACTCAAGCAGCAGGAAGCAGAGATACATTGGGAAACCAACTTGGAATACAGTCATTGAAACGGCCACATAGTCCGACACATGACAAGAAGGAAACCAAATGAGGTAGGAAAACAAACCAAAAAGTACTAGTAGATATTGGGGAACATCTAATGGCTTCAGGTAACCAGAGATCCATCCTAGCTTGTGTGAGATTTTAGATTGCCTAGATCTAGATTCAATGTGACAACTTCACTTGGAATATTTCTGAGAATGAGAGAAGAAGAATAGAGAATATATATTGAGAAAAAATCACTTTGTATTATTCATCAATATGTTTACAATATATAATACATCCTCAAGAGATAAAATCGAATGCCTTAAAGGCAAGTTGAAAAGCACAAAAAGGAAAGGCTTACTAAAGGAAAAAAAACCCTAGGTGTCAAAAGCACTTTCCAAAACAGTCTAAAGGCTCACAAATTGGATGAATATGGTATGGAATCTCATTAGTGATGTAAATGGAATGTAATGTTGAATTTTGGAGAGAAGAAAGAGGTGTAGTTCGAATTGTCCAAGTGGAGAGAGTTTCTAAGTTAACTAGCTTTACCTTATCCACTACAAAGTAGAAAAAACAAGATAAAGTTGTCTAAATCAGGAAAGAACCTTCTAAATCAGGAATGGAAAGAAATAAGAAAAAATCCAATGAAATCTTATCCAAAATATCCTCAAGTGCACCCTAGTGACTCAGAATGGCAAGTGGTCCACTAAAAGACAAAACTAGGCCAAGTTACCTAGTCAACACTTAGGAAATTAATAAAAAATGATTAATATCCTAAGTCTAAAATGCTATGAATGGTTTTTTAATACTCCACCCCCCCCCCCTTAATCCTAACTTTATGTGGTAAATATCATAAATATCAGAAATACAGGGCCCAAGCAACAAGGCTTATAGTCACCCCAATACAAAAAATTATTAGTCCATGTAAAGCGAGGAAACATGGAAAACCTCATGGGAAAAGAAAACTCCCTAAAAAATGGACATGTTTGAATATCTTCATACTGTCTTGTTATTCATTTGGAGGAGCTGAAGGAACTGCTTCTGAGTGACAGAATTGATGAATAGGTTGTGGATGCCATGATCATGGATCAATGCATCAACTTGGTGTAGGTAAAAAACATGTGTAGAGACCCCATGAGACTCATCATCTGATGATGGAGGAGAATCATATGGATGATTCTTGTTTTTATAACATACATGATCTGATCTGGATACATAATCAATGATGGAAGAGAGATATGTGCAAACTCCTTCCCAAAGAGTATCAATGGACTCAACGGGATCAACTTCTTATGCAGATGCAATGTGGTGCATCAAGCCTTGTACCTTCTTCTCAAACTGATGTAGAACCTTTCTGATATTGTAAAGAAGATAATTTAGCTCTTAAATACCAGAATATGAGTCATATGGAGCAGCAAACAACAAGAGTGTTAAGTCTCCATGATCAGATAAGGTTTCAGTAGGAAGAAAGTGAGCAACTAGATCACACTAACAACTGAGTGAGTCTGCAGGATTTGAGGACTTGATATTTGAACCATGAGTGATGGGATCAGATCTAGACATGTGGAACAATACTCCAATGATGGCCAAAGACATGGATATCAAACTAATGAAATATATGGTAGACATAAGAACAACAGAGACAAGTGACACAATGTAGGAAACTATGGAATTGTGTGGTTTCTTAACTGGAGAACTTGGGGGTTGTAGGGTATTTTGTGCATCCAATGATTGGGAAAATGGTGTGGAAGGTGTCATGACCTGAATATCATAATGTATATCATCTTCAAAATCAGAATATGAAATATTTTAAAGGAGGTAGAAAGACATTTTAGAAGACAAGTCAGAAACTGTTGAATAATTTAAATGACTAGGTTTGGGAGAAGACTTTGGTGAACTGACTGGAGATTGCACCAAGGAATATGTGACATCCCAAAGACCTTCAGAGGCCATGGGAGACCCTCATAGATTTTTTTTCCAAATTCAGCTCAGTACACACACATTCGAAGTAGCTCAGATCCGCAATTGCGATCCGCAATCTGCAATCCGCAATCTGCAATTCGAAATCCGCAATACACAATTGCGATCCACAATCCACATTGTGGATGCGGAAATGCGGGATTTTCCCACCGGGAAACTTACCATTCCGCAATCTGCAATTGCAGATGCAGAAGTGCGAGACTTCCCATTAGAAAACTTACCCTTCCGCAATCCACAATCCACAATTGTGGATGCGGAAGTACAAGACTTCCCATCGAAAAACTTACCCTTATGCAATCCGCAATATGCAAATGCGGATGCAAAAGTGCAATATTTCCCATCGGAAAACTTGCCATTCTGCAATCCGCATTGTGTGTGGGCATGAAGAACCACATCCCTGCAACGGTAACTTCCCGAACAACTTTTGAGGGGCATAAATTCCTCATATTTGGTCCAAATGAGACAAGGTCGGTGCCATTGGAAAGATCTTGGAGAGCTCTATACAATGGGGAAATCCCCACCCCATATGAGCACTCATACCATGAAAAATTCCCCAATGAATCTATGTCCATAACCCCACATAGATGACTTTAACCTTCTTCCTGCCATGAATTTCCCCTTCACCTGACCCATAGAGGGGTTTTGAAACACAACAGGGTATCCCCCTCCCTTCCCAAAGATCAGGTGTATTCATACAACTTATTCACAGGGTTAATCAATACATCTCAACATGTAAGGTGAATAAAGTTAGGTCTAACCATTACATTTATCACATGCAAGACTTATAATGCATTAAAACCATGCAATAAAAGGATGTATATAACAATGAGCTCAGCCTTCTACTCAGACTTGCACATAATCTTCCTATCAATCAAATTCATATAAACATACATTCCATAACTGAACATAAGCATCCATATCATAGCAATGTAACATGATCATTTAACATAACAAAGGAGTACTTATCTTTTAAATTTCTGAAGTTTCCAAGCAGCTGGATAAGTGAGAGAAACATTCCACCCAACCTTAGATCCCTATCCATCCTGTACTCTTTCAGCTGAGAGATAACCCTCGAGCTGGGATGTGTATCCACTAAGGAGGGATATCAAGTTCTCTCATAGTCAAGGTTCCATCCCAGTGCTAAGCCAATCTGCAGTTGGGTTTATCAAGCATTCCAGGGTATCTACCCATGCTAATCCAACCTACAGTGGGTTTATCAAGCATATAGGGACATACTGGTCATGCTAATCCAACTTCCATTTGGTTTTATCAAGCATACCAAACAACATAATCATACCAATCCAGCTTGCAGTTGGTTTTATCAAGCATACCAGATAAGCTGATCATGCTAATCCAACCTGCAGTGGATTTATCAAGCATATAGGGACATACCGGTCATGCTAATCTAACTTCCAGTTGGGTTTATCAAGCATACCAAACAACACAATCATGCCAAGCCAGCCTGCAATTGGGTTTATCAAGCATACCATACAAGTTGATCATGCTAAGCCAACATGCAGTGGGTTTATCGGACATATAAGGATGACAAGGAAGGTATTGCTAAGCCAGTGAGCTCAACCACAGAGCTACAAGAATGTCAACACTCAACAGACATGGAGCCCACATTACCTACCTCACCCAACACAAGGAAGACCCTCTTCTCTGCTACATAGTCCCTCAAGGCCTCTTCCCTTCCAGTGCTATTCAGGGTGGGAATAGAAAGGTCCAGTCGCTATTTCTATGAGATTATAGCCTTCACCGGGTTTATCAAGCAACCCAACCTTCTACCACAGTTCAACAATTTGGTTCCTCTCGGACTGAGCTCTGTTCCAAAATATAGTCTCTACGACCCAATCCCGTGTTTTCACGGTTTCTCTATGCTATTCGAGATTTGTAATTTCCCTCTTGGGGTTCTTACCACTCCTGTTATGAGTAGGCTAGGTTCGCACACACCATTTCAATGGCCATGGAATCTATGGTATTTCCCTATTACACAGGAAACACGATTATCTTCAAGATTCCTCACGGCTGGGTTCTGCGGGTTTGCGTATGCATGAATGTATGAACGAGTTCTCTCTCTCGATGAATGGATGGATAATGGAATTCTGAGTGAATAAATAAATAATGTTCCCTTCCCCCATGGGTAGTCAAAACAGTTTCTGTGAGTTCCCAGGTGCTTGAGTGTCTTCCAGGACAAGTAACTAGAGCCATGCCATGCCATACGAAATCCCAGGCATGCTCCATACTCCATCGGCTTCAACAGTAGCGTTAGAAACCACCCTCTGCAACCGAATTAATTTCAGCAGGGAGGTCAAAAGGGTTCATAGTTGGACATGTGGCAACATGGGTACCGATATCATAATCCCCTCACCTCTCCCTAGTGGATACACATGGCCCCTTCTCATTGGTTTCCTCCTTATCCAGCTTCTTGGGTATTTTATTCATTAATAAATAATTACATCATTTACATTTATTCATGGCTTAACAACCCATGAATAATCAAACTGTCAAATACTTGCCTATGAAATAACCTTAAACATCCACTAGTGGGGCCTTGGCCTTGAGCTCCACACCAGGGCGAATACACACATTGCATATACACAATATTTACATTGAAGCCAATAATCATCAAGGAAAAATGGGGTATTATAGAAGAGGTGAAGGTTTATGATTCTGATATATCAGAATGTGAATCAAAATCAGAGACATGAGAAGGAGTTTAGACTCTAGCACTCAAAGAATAAATATGATTATCTTTGTGAGTAGCTTGGAGACACTGTTCTTTTTCTACAATAAGCTTGCCTTGTTCTTTTCTTGAAAAATCAGGAACATCAATGTTATGTTCTTCAAGCATCTTGGCCATGATGTCCAATTTATTCCTGAAACAAGATTTCTCAGGATGGGTACCTTTGCAGAAATAATAAAACTTGGATTTCTCCTTCTTGTTCTTCATATTCTTGACTTTGGAATCTTCATTAGAGTCCTCTTCATCTGACATCATCTTTTGTTTGTATTTGTCATTCTTTAAACTCTTTGCTCCATGAGCAACAAGTGCAAGGTTAATGGAGGGTGTTAGAGCCCTCATTTGAACTAGCTTGTTCTTCTCCTTAGTGAGCGGATCAATGAATGCATCCAAGGTTGGCATCTTACAGTTGAGAACTGGAGGTTTTGTAGCATGAAAAGTAGACACAAACACTAAGTATTCATAACTTAGTTTTGACATAATGGTAATAATTAGCTGCTCATCCTTCTCATCTATGCCACACTACTTGAGTTGAAGGACTAGGTTCTTTAATCTTGAGATTAATTATTCCATTGAATCGAAATTGCTTGGACTAAGTGAGATCAAATAAATCTCCAATAGATGACCTCTGAGCTCATATTTATTTCCAAAGAGAGACTCTAGCTTTGTCCATACTTGATTTGGAGTGATTAGAGTATCGATGTGGAATAGAAGATTTGGAGATACAGAGATAAAAATCAAACCATAATCTTCATCAAGGCTATTGAAACATTTAGGTTTTAGTGCAACAACTACTGGCTTAGTTTCAATCCCCATAGTGACTCTATAAAGTCCTTTTCTTCAAAGTTGGATGATCATATGTGCCTTCCAGTCAAAGTAGTTGAAGGGGGTGAGAGTAAAAAATTTAGCTTGATTTTGATCCATGCTGGTGAAATCCTAGTGATGGAAATATCCTGCAAAAAATAATCTGGAAATCGCTATGAATCAGTCTAGCTCTGATACCAAGTGATATTTTAGTTTGCCTCGATCTATATTCAATGTGACAACTTCACTTGGAATATTTCTGAGAATGAGAGAAGAAAAATAGAGAAGATATATTGAGAAAAAATCATTGTTTATTATTCATCAATATGTTTACAATATATAATACATCCTCAAGAGAGAAAATCAAATTCCTTAAAGGAAAGTTGAAAAGCACAAAAAGAAAAGGCTTACTAAAGGCAAAAAACCCCTAGGTGTCAAAAGCACTTTCCAAAATAGTATAAAGGCTCACGACTTGGCTGAATATGGTATGGAAACTCATGAGTGATGTAAATGGAATGTAATGATGAATTTTGGAGAGAAGAAATAGGCGAAGGTCGAATTGGCCAAGTGGAGAGAGTTTCTAAGTCAACTAGCTTTACCTTATCCACTAGAAAGGAGAAAAAAAGGATACAACTGTCTAAATAAGGAAAGCACCTTCTAGATCAGGAATGGAAAGAAATCAGATAGAATCCAATAAAATCTTATCCAGAATCTCCTCAAGTGCTCCCTAGTGACTCAGAATGGAAAGTAGTCCACTAAAAATACAAAACTAAGCCAAGTTACCTAGTCAACACTTCGGAAATTAATAAAAAATGATTAATACATTATATCCTAAGTCTAAAATGGTATGAATGGGTTTTCAATACTCAAAAAACTTGGTTACAGACCCTACCACACCATTAGTAAGTTTCTAAATGAAATTTATCTCTTGGAATATCTGCATACTAGGAGGAAAGAGTAAAAATCGCTCTCTTAGGTATAAGATTCGGCAGGAATCACCAAATGTTGTAATGTTGTAAGAAACAAAATTTTCATCGGAATCTCTAATCGCAATCTTCGAATTTTGTTGTAAGGGTTGCAAAGTCATGTCCATTGATGCAATGGTAGCATCTGGGGGCTTGGAAATCCTCTGGAATCCTAAAAACATTCAACTTTCTAACTTTTTCTTCACCCCCTTCACCTTATTGGCCTCCTTCTACTTTCATAATGCTGATCTCTTAGGTACTTTAACCAATGTTTATGGCCCCTCTAATCCAAACCTGGAAAATGGTTTTTTGACATTCCTTTAGTATCTTCATGAGGTAACCAATGAGTCCACCTGGATCATTGGAGGAGACTTCAACCTGATTTCCTCTACCATGGAAAAGAAGGGAGGTATTATCCATCTTGATGCAGCTAGCAGAGCTTTCCCCCCCGTCACCAACCCCATGGACCTCGTGGAAATCAAACCCAAAAAATGGAACCCATACATGGAACAATAAAAGAGGGGGAATCCACCAGGTCGCCTCCGGTCTTGAAAAATTCATGATCTCTGCAAATATAATCAGATAAAGATCCACTTTACATTCCTTCATCCTTCTGTGGGAAGGATCAGACCGCTGGCCAATCATCCTAGATATGGATTTGCTTGGCAATCCCCAACATCGCCTCTTCATATTTGAGAAATTATGGCTCGACCACCCAAGCTTCATGGAAACACTCTCACAATGATGGGAGAATACTCCTTTTCCCCATGGCTAAAAAATGTACAAGACTCGATAGAAATTGAAGGCAATCAAGTGGAACATGATGATATGAAACAAAGAGGGTTTTGGAAATATCTTTGAAGCCATGAAGTAGCTCGAAGAGGAAATGGATAACGTGCAACAAGAGGCTATCTAGAGGGGTTACATGCAATACTTGCTCAATAGAGAATTCTTTTTACAAGTGGAAATACATCAAAGAGTGGACCAAGAAGAAACTCTTTGGAGACAAAAATCCACAATACGATGGCTAAAATAAGAAGAGAGAACTCAAAATTCTTCCATGATTCCATGACTCAACACATGGCTCATAATAGAATATCCCTGCTTCACTTGAATCTTGGACAAAAGCTAACCAAGCAAGATGAAATAGTGGGAGAACTTGTTAACTTCTACAACAACCTCCTCAAGGAAGAAGCCATTGATCGTGACAGAGCCATGAATACCATTCTTAGAAATATTCTTGCTCTGGTCTCAACTAAGTATAATGAATCCCTTCTACAACCGATAACCCTTTAGGAGGTATCAGAATCAGTCATGGACATGCCATTAGGGAAAGCTCCTAGTCCATATGGATTCACCACAAAATTCTATCACCATTACTGGAAAATAGTCCAACAAGACGTGTGGGAGTCAATGGAAGAATCACGTGCCGGCCTAGAGGTTCTCCCAGTCCTCAATGCCACTTTCATCACTCTTGTCCCTAAGGAGGACAAGCCGGTGCATCCATGTAAGTTTAGACCCATTTATTTATGCAACGTGAATTACAATATTCTTACTAAAATAATTTCCAACAGGCTTAAACCCATATTTCCCTACCTTATCTAGGAAGATAAATCCGGTTATGTGGAAGGCCGTCAAATATTGGATGGGATATTGATTGTTGATGAAACCATTCACACCCTCAAGATGTCCAAAATGGAAGGCATGCTTATCAAACTAGATATCTCCAAATATTTCGATAAAATCTTCTGGAGTTACATGGAAACTTGGAAAGGAACCTCCTGGATTTTGACTTCTCCCCCCAATGGGTTCGCTGGATCCTTGATCTCATATCTACTTCCTTTTTCTCCATCCTTGGTAATGGATCTCCCTCCCCAACCTTCAGTTCCTCCCTAGGTATTCACTAAGGGGATCCCTATCCCCCTTTTATTTTCATTTTAATGGTTGAAGGTCTAGGAAGAATTCTGAGGGTGGCTGTTAATGACAACATTCTGACTGGGATGAACCCAGTGGATGACAACACCAAAGCCTCTCATATCCAATTTTTGGATGACACCATGCTGCTTTTTGTTGCCACGATGAGGGAAGCTAGAACTCTAAAGCAATTACTCTCAACTTTTCTACTGACTTTAGGCGTTTCCTTGAACAATGAAAAGTATGAAATATTTTTCTTTAATAGCCCCATCAACCTACAAAACCGTGTCACCAATTTTCTTTCCTTATGCAACAATCTCTTCATTCTACCTACCTAGGAGCACCCCTCATCTCTTCAGTTTCTAAAAACAAATCTTGGTCCCTCCTCATTTTGAGAATGGAGAAATGTCTTTCCAACTGGGACTTTTGATCCCTAAACCTTGTTGAAATATTAACGCTCTTCAACTCAGTGCTTAGAAGCATGTGCTCTTACCTCTTCTCCATATTTGTTGCTCCAATTTTTTTTTGAATGGAATCCACTCCTTGAAAAGAAATTTCATGTGGGGAGGATCAAAATATAAAGGAAAGAAATGGACACTGGTCTCATGAGACAAGATTTACAGGCCCACGCTATGGGGAGGGTTGGGTATGAGAGACCTAGAGGTTGAGAATAAGGTGATGTCGACTAAGATATGGGGAGATGGATTAATACCCCCATGGCTCTCTGGGATTGAATTTGGAATATCAAGTACCTTGTCGATATAAATCATCAGGATCTTATCTGCCTTAAGGACAATAATTTGTGATCGATGATATCGAACATTGCTTGGCAGAACATAAATCTTATTCAATATCATGCTTTCTGAGAAGTGTGAAATGGTCAATCTACATTATTTTAGGACAACGCTTGGAAACAATGGGATAAGTTGAATTCCTTGTACTTTACCTAGCCCCTCTGTCAAGTAACAATGACCTCCAATAGATTTTTGGTCTCCCGATTTTGGAAAACTACAGATAATAGAACACAATGGAGAGCTTGGTGTGAGAAACCCTTCTAGACGACAATCCTCCAGAATGAGCAATGGGAAACATTCCGGGAGGAAATTAAATCCTGCAAGATTATTCATCAAGAAGGGGAAGACATCCTTTGCTGGGGCCACACAACCAAAGGCACCTTCAATATAAAAGAAGCCTACTCCATTATGGCCAAACACACCTTTGACAGGAAAGAATCAATTTGGAAACAAATATGGAAGGAGAATATCTAGCCAAAGGTCTCTACGTTCTTATGGCTGGTGGCCTGGAACAAGATCTTAACTTGGGATCACATCTTAAAAAGGGAATTTCAAGGGGCGTCCATTTGATTTTTATTTATTTCATCTACCATGGATTATGAACACCTTCTCAACCAATGAAACTTCATCCAACATCTATGGGATAGAGGAGCGAGCTATTGGTCACCCTATATGCTAATTAATTACAACTAACACATGGGATGCTCAATATAAATTGTCAACCTAGGCAAGTATTTTATTTCAATGGAAATAAGCACAATCTATGCATAAAAATTCCAAGTAGTTGATTAAATAAATGGAGATAAATAATCCTACCTATTTGCTCAGCCAAACTCACCTCATAACTAATCTAACTTATCTATCTAGGAATTCAAAGTACAATTACCTTCCTACATATATCAACCCAACAGGTATTGATCTAAGAATAAAGATGAACTAGATTACTTTTGCAAGAAGTTAAATCTTATAATTATCAAACTACAGTATTCAATCTTTACCAAACTGATTCATCTAGCAGCTACTGTAACTCAATCACAATTTGTCTAATCTAATGAATTCAGGAAAGATACAACAATAACCAGAAAATAGAAATAAGCTTGAACTCTAATTTGATTAATATTGGAAATCCTAGAAAGCATAAATGACTGAAAGGGATTAAAGATGAGCTTGGCTGTAACAACTAATTATAACACACCATGCATCAAATAAACTAACCTACATAGTCAACTGTCACACCACATGGTTGCAGCTATTCAAGATGCAATCATAAACTACCAGAAAAGAATGAAAGTGTTAATCTACTATTGCAGCTTGCAGTAATGCATCTAATACAATTCCACACCACATAGCATAAAGAAAATTAAACTACCTACTTAACTTCGGCAATATCTGTGAGATGGTGGGCCCAATCCTTCTAACAAAGACGCCGTGAACTACCACAAATTAAGACACGAAAATATGAAGAAATCTTCTCTTTATATTAAGGATGGTAATCCACAGTATCATTTCTCTGTTACAGCCCGTACAAAATGATAATTAACCAACCTCAGACTCTGAAATCCTTCCCATATTTATACATGCAAAATACAATTCGTGATCCACTAATTTCACGCAACAATGAAGATCTCTGATCTTCATGCTGCGGAGTTACAACTGAACTGTTACAGCTGTATTGAATGAGGCCATTGAACATGAAGGATGTTGTTAATCTAGAAATCAATGGATCAACGGATTAACCAAGTGGGAGGCGTCCTGTCTGTTGCAACAATGCTCCGTTTCAACGAATTCCTATTACAGCTTCACGTGGAAAGGTACGATGTCCCTATTAATACGAGGAACTAAATATGAAGAGTAATAGTTGGAACCATGTGTGATTCTTTCCCAAGGCATTGCGGATGATACACCTATGCTTTGATCTTGACTTAATGAAAACAACACAAGTTAGCATAAATCAAAGGTTAGAATTCATAACCATAACACTCTTAGGCATTTAAATAAATGAAGCAATAATAAATTATACCTTGTCAGGATTCTTGATTGATCTGGAAGAAAGGCATGTATATGGTTTATGGAAGTAGGGTGTAACAGGGAAAACTGATGTAATAAGTGTGGTAAAAAAGGGGCAATTCCAGGGCCCAACATATCCCCCCAACTATCTAATTGCATGTCCTCATGCAAAAACTTCCACTAGTCCGAATCTGAATCCAAGCTGTACCTGTGAAGATTGGTAAGATTGTAGGCAAGTTCTGGTGATTCCCCATAATGCACAAATCCATAAAAGGAAGCCCACTTCTCCCAACACTGCTTCTCCTCCTCTTTATTCAAAATGTAGTTGTTTCTGTAAGGACTCACAGGAAGCCATATGAGGGGAAACCTGTATCTTAGCCCAAGCCACCAAGGTCCACACAATTTCATGCACTGCACATACCCATGCACCCTCATTAAGGCTTGCTTGAAATTCTCAAAACAATATGGATCCCCTTCCTTCAAAGATGGGGAGGAATATAACCATCTGTACTCACTACCCTCCAGGGCATACTGCTGATTATTCAAAATTATCTAGACACAGGTAGTGATGATTCTTCCTTGTAGATTTTCCAAGTGCTGAACAATCTTAGGAAACTTGAGAGACTTTGCATGCCTTGCTAGGAGTCCTCTTGGAAGCTGAGGTTCATTTCTAATCTAGAGAGTGGAATCCTCCTCATTCTTTGTGATAGTTTGGAAATCATCTCGCCATTTTACATGGTTGATGAGAAAAGAAGAAAATGCTCTCAGCTGAACATTCGCCAAATGGGACACAAGATTAGAATGAGAGTCAGTATAGCAGGCTTTATCATGTAAAAACTAGGAGACTGATGCTAGATTAAATGATCTCCCTTCTTTTAGTGCCCTCAACTTGAATAAGGTTTTCTGTTCATAAAGAAAGACAGGGTAAGAAGGGGATGGAGCCCTGCAACTCAGCAATTCTTGAGAAAGAATATACATTTGGTCCTTTTCTTGTTGCATGGACTTTAATTTCCTTGACTCTTCTAACTCTTTTTGAATGTTTTCCCACTGGATTTTCTGGAAGAACAATTCCTCAGCTCACTTCTCTCTCAATTCCATGATAGTATTTCTATGTTCATGGAGAGGGACCATCCCTTCCCTGCACTGAGCAATATATTTCTTTCATTTATCTAGCTCAAGATTCAACAAGAAAAGCTTTTCTTCAACCATTGAATCCTCCTATCCTCCACATATTTCTCATGATCAGAGTCTAAATCAATAATTTTATGAGAAAATTGCATTCCTACCTTGTCACCAGCTGTAACAGCTTCCTTATTTTTAATTGGAAGTGTAACAACTTCATCTTCCATAGGTGTTGCAATGGCCTTTGCTTGTGTTGCAATCTCAACAATTGATTCTGGGAATGCTGGTTCTTGTGTGGCAGCATCCTTTCTCTCCACTTCAACCTCAGCCACCTCAGTCTAAGTTGCAATCTCAGCAAACATTTTCGAAGACACTGGTTCTTGTGTAACAACGTCTTTCCCTTGTACCTCGGTGTCAGCAATTGTTGTCTGGGTTGCAACTTCACTAAACATCTTCAAGGATGCTGGTTCTTGTGTAACAACATCCTGCTTCTTGATTTCTTTAGATTGATGAGGTTGTTCTTGAGTTACCTCAAGTTCTTCTGACTAATAAGACCGATCCTGGAATAATTCAATATTTCCTGATGGTTGGGACTGCATTGCTTCATCTTTTCCTAAATGTTCATCGGGGATTATATCAATTTCTGGCTCATTCCCCTCCATCAGCCCCATTTCCGGTGCTTCTTCTCCTTGTTGCTCTGTCTATGCAGGAATTTGTGCTACCCTTCCCTGCACTATAACTTCGTGCCTTGTCGAAAAGAATATGTCTCCACATTATGGGCATACCATTTTTCCTTGTTCCTCATTTCCCGAAATAGGAGATGAATTTTCTAACAAATTTGCAGCCTCTACTAACATATTTAAATTCTTTTCTACCCGTTTCCTAGTCACTGCCTTCCATGTCTCCAATTCATTTCAAAGCATTTGCACTTCCTCCTTTAGCAGCTCATTTTCAAAAAGAATATTTTCAATTTGGGGCTCCTTCACAGTAGGTTCTTGTGTGACAGCAGGTGTCTTGGGGTTTAAAATAGTAATTTATATGCCTACCTCGGTTAACATGCTGCTTCTGCTGTGGGTAATTTGATATTTGCTCTATTTTCCCGTGCTGTCTCTGCTGCTGCAATAGATCAAGTCCTTCTTCTCTTCACAAATCCCGATGGCTGGTCTTCACTTCATATTGATGCTGCTGTAGCAGCTCTGGTTCTCTTATTCTTTGTCGGCTTAGATGTCTGACTTTTAATCCCTGATCTTTTTCTTCGTTTATGTGATATAGGGATCTCTTATTCAATAATGGTTCCCCTTATTTCAGGGGAGGATTCGACATCCAATACCTCTCTATTTACTGCTTCCACTGCCTCTGCCTGATATTCTTCTTCTTGCATTGCCACCTCCACAGCTGCAGCTTCCACTGTCGCAGCTTCAACAGCTACTCCAGTTTTAGCTTCCTCTGCTGCAATTGCTAGTGATGCCAATTCTGCTGCATCGACAACCACCCTAACTGCAATTTTAATTGGGTTTGTTTCTTCCACTATAAGATTTTTTCTTGTTGCAGCCTCTAATATTACTGCCTCATATGTCATGGCTTCCATCACCACTTCCTTTGTAACAAGGTTTGTTGCTGTCGCAGCTTCCCCCATATCTATCTCTTCTTGCCCCTCATTTTGATTTCCTGATACTCCATCTATAACAGGGTTCGCTGCTGTTGCATCTTCCCCATATCTATTTCTTCTTCCCACTCATCTAGGATTCCGTCCTCCCCCCCAACTGAATTTGAGGGGCTCCGGTCCTCTTCTCCTTCTTCAATACCCCCCAATTCTAATGCAGGTTCTCTAATTACCCCAACCCCAGCAAGAAGTTGAGCCTAGGTCAAATTATGATGTGCAAGGGCCCTCAAGATTAGCAATTTAATTAGGCCATGATTGGTGAGGGAGGAAACTGGGTGTTGGGCTGTTATTGCATACCCAACCATGTTTTATAGGGTCTTAAAAAGATAAAATGGCATATTCACTAAGCTACCATGGCGTAGGTGAGATAATAGAGGAAATTCAAAGAAATAGGCAGTTTGGTACCTACCTTCATAGGAGATATATTTCTTCAGGAAGATTGCCACTTGATCCCAGGGCCAAGGTAATGATGCCAGTGCTATTTCGTGGCCTTTTGGATGAACATTCTCACCGACTGTAAGAAATTCCCTTATTGCAGTCACATTCGGTGCTTTTCGTCCAAACAATTTCTTCCCAACCTAGGGTAAGCCAGTAACCTCTGCTATGATGGCCTCGGTAACTTCTACGCACAATCCATTGACCTCATAGTGAATATCAGTCAAGTTAAGAACAAACTGTAATGCAGTTTTGGTATGAAAAACGCTTAAACATTGAAAATACTCAGTCCACCTAGCTGCTGCAAAGATGGTGAAAACTTCTGCGTTGGCACGCAGAGCTTCCGTATTCTCAGGTTCATGTCGGACTGGGTTAACCATATCAACCTCCCTTCGTAATTCAGATAATGAATACAAGGATTATCAATTCAGACGTGGAAGTTGCAGCCTATGGACATTCATGGAATAGTCAGAATTTGAAATTGGGTATTTTAGGAAAGACGACATAGTTTTCAACCTGCGGTAAGATGATACAGTTTAAGGAAAAATGGCATAATTGCGCATTTTGGTATGAATCGGGTAAGGTGACGGTCATGTAATAGATACGGTTGTTAACTCTGACACATTATTTGGCGGTTAAGTGGATACAACTTGCTGATGAGGACTAAAGACAAAGCGTACTCATCATTACCACATTTAATTTTATGCTTAATCATGTAAAAGGTCAGAATTCATACTTTTTCATTATGAGCTCAGCCTTAAATTTCCACCATAACCCGATTTTGTACTTTTTCGTTATGTGCTGAGATGAGTTGGCCACCACCAACCAAGCTGATAAGTACATCCATGCCGATAGATACGCAAGACGACCCAATAGTTTTCTTCTTTCCTTGTAGACTGCGATTGGAACTGTGGAGTCATCATTTAAATTAGAGCCTAGTCAAATCATTAGCGGCGATATTGTTCTAAGAGGCAGACAATCTAATGGAGTTGTAGTTGATGAATAAGAGGAATCTGATGGAATTATGACTAGGAAATAGGGAAAATAAGCCAAATACAGCAGAGTCGCAGCTGCAGACTTATGAAGACTTTAGTAGAGTTCGGCGAAAAATGGCGGAGTCACAGCTGCAAACTTATGACAATTTAGTAGAGTTCGACAAAATATGGCGGAGTCACAGCTGCGAAAGTTGGAAGAATGGACAAAAATAGTGGAGTTGCAGCTACCGAAAAAAGAAAAAATGAATGAAAATAGCGGAGTCACAGCTACAAAAGTTGGCAGAATGGGAAAAAGTAGCAGAGTCACAGCTGCTTGGAAAAAGGCGAAATGATGAAAAATAGCGGAGTCTCAGTTGCGAAAATTGGCAGAATGGGAAAAAGTAGCAAAGTTGCAGCTGCTGGAGAAAGGCGAAATGAATGAAAAATGGAGGAGTCTCAGCTACGTGAAAGGTGAAGTGGATGAAAATACCAGAGTCACATCTGCATGAAAAAGGAAAAATGAGCAGGGTATGCAGTCCCAGCTGCACAAAATGGAGTAACAGGAAAATTCTCAGCTAGCTGTTGAAAGCTGACAAGTCATCCATTTTTTTCAAGGAGCTTATTCGATCAGGAAAACAAGATAAGTTTCCTACAATCCTTTGGCCCAGTCATGACCACTGCTCCTCACTTCAATTCTTGTACACAGTTCTTCAAAACAAACCCAATCAAGCGTAAAAGAAAAATAAATAAAATAAAAGAAAGAAAACAATTTATTTATATACAATTTATGTGTGGAAATTGTAGTTTTAAAAATTCACGGGGGTTGAGAAATATCCCTGCCCTGGCATTAATTGATAATATGGATCAGCTGCAGTATGTGAAATTTAACTGATAATCTGGATCAGCTGCAATATGTGAAATGAAGGCATTCTTTGAGATCGGTTTGTGATACAATCGCAACCGATGACCATTGGAAAATAATGGTGTCTTGTTTTCATCAATGGTGATCAACCGAACTATTCCATTATCAAATACGTGATCAGTATCTGGTAAGGACCCAACCAACGGGTGTGTAATTTTCCTTTGAAGTCCCTCTTAAACCGTGAATCATATAATAGATCCCAGTCTCCTTCTCGGAAGAATTTCTTCTTTATAAATCTATCATGCCATTTAGAGCGTTGTTGTTGGATTAAAGCTGTATGATGCACTGCGGCTATGCGCTTCTCATCCAATTCATTAAGTTGATTCAGTCGGTTCCTCTATGCTTTTGATAAATCAAGGTTTGCTTCTACATTTGTCTTCAAAGTTCCGATTTCAAATTCAATTGAGAAAACAACATTTTTGCAATACACCAATTCATATGGGGAAAAACCAGTGGTGTTACGCCATGTAGTGCGATAGGCCCACAGTTCCTTTGGAAGTCTCTCAGCCCAATATTTACGATGGCTTTTCACTGTTTTTGTTAAAATAGCCTCAATGACCTTATTTGTACTTTCCACTTGGCCATTGGCCTGTGGATGATATGGCGAGGTTATTTTGTGTTGAATGTGAAACTTCTACAACAGGTCTTCCAATTTCTGAGACACGAACTGTGGTCCACCATCTGTAACGATTTCCTTGGGTACTCCAAACCAAGTAAAAATATCTTGATACATGAAACCAATTACAGCCTGATCATTAGCTTTGACCAAGGCTACAACTTCCACCCATTTGGTCATGTAATCTGTGCAAACCAAGATGTGAACTTTCTGTTTTGAGGGAGGGTTGATAGGACCTACAAAATCCAGAGCCCATCTGTCAAAAGGTTCAACCACAAGTTGTGGTTGAAGAGGCATTTCATCTAGTTTGTTGGGCTGGCCCATCCTCTGGTAGCTATCACACGCTTGAACATACTTCTCTGCATCCATGAACAATGTAGGCCAGAAATATCCCATCCTTAAAACCTTATGACCTGTCCTTTTGTCAGCAAAGTGTCCCCCACAGGGCTCATCATGGAAAGCTTTCAGGATGTTGAAGATTTCATCTTCTCTTACACATCTTCTGATTTCTAATACAAGCCATGTGTAGAAAATATGTCCATCAATCCAGCAATACCTAACACTCTGTTGTATGATCTTTCTTTTTTCCCTCTTCGACAGATGTGCTGGAAGCTTACCTGCAGCCAAAAAGTTAGTAATATCTGCATACCATGGGGAATGAGCTAGTACTACAAACAAATGGTCATTAGGGAAGGAATATTCGACTGGTAAGTTGTCATCACCGTTAGTAAGCCGAGATAAAAAGTCTACAACAACGTTTTCCTTCCCTACTCTATAAATAATTGTGATGTCAAATTCCTGTAATAGTAGAAGCCATCTAGTTACTCTAGCATTCGTGATCGGTTTATTCATTAAATACTTTATGGATGAATGACCAGTGTGCAAAAAAGTGGAATATCCAGTAATGTAGTGTCTAAATTTGTTAATGGCATAAACTATGGCAAGGAATTCTTTCTATGTGACAATATAGTTTAGTTCAACAAGGGATAGGTTCTTACTAACATAATAAATTGCATATGGGGCATGACCTTCCTGCTGTCCTAAAACTGCTCCAATGGCAGTGTCTGAAGCATCTGAAAAGATATGAAAAGCAGAGCCCAGTTGGGCCCTTGTAATATGGGTGTTGTAGACAACCTTTTCTTAAGTTCAATAAACACTGTTTGGCATGCATCATTCCAAACAAACTGTGCATCCTTCATCAACAAGGTGAACAAAGGAGAAGCTAGTTTGGAAAAAATTTCTATGAATCTTTTGTAATAGACATCATGCCCTAAGAATCTACGTACATCTTTTTGTGTTCCACGAGTTGGTATATTTTCAATTACCTTGATTTTGGATGGGTCTACCTAGATACCATCAGAAGAGATAAAGTGCCCCAGAACTATGCCCTCGCTCATCATCATATGGCAGTTTTCAGTGGTTAAAGATAGATGGCTTTGGTCACGGTGTTTCAAGACCTTTTCTAAATTTTTCAATGCTTCTTCATAACTACTACTGTATGGAGTGAATTCATCCATAAAAATTTCCATGCAGTCATTTACCATCTCTGAAAAGATTCCAATCACTGCTCTTTGAAATGTGGCCGGTGCATTGCACAACCCAAAAGGAAGTACCCTGTATGCAAAAGTGCCCCAGGGACTGGTGAAAGTGGTTTTATCTTGGTCTTCTGGAGTAATATGGATTTGGTTATAGCCACTAAAGCCATCCAGAAAGGAAAAATACTTCTTTCCAGACAAGGTATCAAGGACCCGATCAATAAAAGGTAAGGGAAAATGGTCTTTCTGCATTGCTTTGTTCAATTCTCTGTAATCCACGTAGACCCTCCATTTCCCATTCTTTTTTGGCACAATCATGAGTGGAGAAACCCTCTCGCTATCTGAAATTGGGTATATAAACCTTGCTTCCAAAATTTTCTGGATTTTCTCTTTCACTACATCCCTTAGGTTCGGGTTCATCCTTCGTTGTGGTTGGCACACTGGCCTGGAATCGCTCTTAATATAACTGTGATGGGTACACAGATTAGAAGGAATACCCTTCATGTCTGTGTACTACCAAGCGAAACCTACTTTGTGTTTTCTCAGCAAAGTGATCAACTTTTCTAGCTCATTGGGCGCAAGGTTCAAATTGATGTTCAATGTTTTTCCTGGCTCAATTTCTACTGGGACACTTTTCGAATTTTTAAGTACTAGGATTATATTTGCATCACTGAATAGAGTTTCCTCTATAAGATTTTCTTGTTCTTTCTCATCTAATGTACATTCCAGGATCTGGTAAACATGTTTATTGACGGACATGGGCTCTGTTATAGCTTGAAATGACACCTCTCCGTCTGTGACGACACTTGCTTCCCTTGGTCGCATGACGCATTTCTTGAGATCAAGTTCAGCCACACAATAGGACACTTGTGGATTGAGGGGTCATTTGGGACACTAAAAATGGTTGAAATTACCTCACTCTTGACCCATTTGATGTTTATGACCCTTAGGAACATTTTTACAAACCAAACCATCTCCTGAAAATGAGCAGAAAAGCCTGTTTTTGGCCATTTTTTAACATGGGCACTGGTACATAGGCATCGTAGTAGCGTGTATACGCTACTCTGCTTCATTAAAGTAGCGCCCACCTCCACCTGTACACTACTTTTTCTACTATAGAGTAGGGTACACCCCTATTTTGGTCAAAATCTCGAAATTCGAGTAAGTTAAGTTGGTTGGGAAACCTCCTGAGCGGTTATAACTTCTTTTCCTATCCTTCACTGACTATATAAGGAGGGTAGAAGGGCCATGTGAGGGGACCAAGCCTATAACATTGTTATGCTGGAGGAATGGAGACCCTCATCCCCCTCTCTTGTGCCTCAATTTTGATAAACCCTAGCACAGTTGATTAGAGGTTGGGATCCTTGGAGAACAGAAGCAGGAGACCTTGAATCTTGGTTTCGTGAAGTGCCAAGCTTGAAAGAAGGTATAACTTTATGTACTTGCTTTCATTCATTAATAAAGATAAGACATTCTTCTCTTTCCAAACATGACCTATTTCATGTGTGTCTTGGATTTGATTACAGTTTGCTTGTAGTTTGATGTCTTCTTCTATTATGAATATCAGTCTTATATATGTAGTCAAATGTATTTGAGAAAGGTATCAAGTTGTTTTGCAGGTGTGGGCATTGAGATACTGGATAAGCATTGAAGAGCGAGGGAGGAAAAACTAGGATCAACCTTCTGAATAAGGTGCATACATCTCTAAACCCTAATCTCTTCACTTATTTGTTGTACTTGCAGAATACTTGTAAGTCTATCTTTATCACCGTAAGTTGGTAGTTTCTCCCCTGAACTATAGGTGCATTTTCCCCACAACAAAATGGCGACTCCACTAGGGAAAGCCTAATTGCTTAGGGGTATCCAAGGTCATTTCTTCAGTCTGGTTTGATGGTCTTTGTTCATTTTCTTGATTAGGATCAGTGAGTAGGCTCTATTTGACCCTCCTTGGCTCTTACAGACCTTTCTTAGCCCTTTCAGACCCTGGTGGACCCAAGTTGGGGGGTTTTAACCCCATTTTTTCAACTTTTCCCACCTGTACGCTATTGTTGTGAAAGGGCTAGTTTTCCTCTACATAGTAGCGCCCACCCTGCTATGGGCACTAGTATGCCTCATACACAGTAGCGCCCATAATCTGAGTTTGATGTTTTTGAGTTTTTGGGTTGTGGACCCAAATCTGGGGGCTATGGTTGCATTTTTTGGGGTCCTTGGTGACCCTAGGTCTGAGTTAAACAGTTGTAAGTGGTCTCCCATCCTTTTATTGATCCTACATTCATGATTTGAACCTCTTTTGATCAATTTGGGCCTATTGGAAAGTTTTGGGGCTTGTTGACCCAAGTTGGGGGGTTGTGGAGCCGTTTGGTGTTTTGTACCCTAATTTGAGTCTGACTGAACCTGCTTGCCCCATTTCCAATGGATTTGATACCTCTTGAGTCTTCTTGACCCTGTTTGTATCTATTTGAGTGAAATTTCTCTTTTAGATTGGTTTTTTGTCCTCCCTTATGCTTTTAAGTTTTCTTTTGTAGTGAAATCTCAAGTGTTTTGGCTATTGTTCAAGACCTTGTTTGCATTGTTTATGTGCAGACCTGACTTTACCAAACCATACTTCTTCATAGGTCATTTGCTTCGTTTGGGTCTAAAAGTAGTTTTTGTACTCTTTTCCCAATGTTTGGCATGCTTTAATCAATAAGAATTTGAAAGTCATATTTGGTAGCTTTTACTGTTTCAATAAAGAAAACCTGAAAATTTCTTTGCTTTGCTTTGATAGTAGGTTAGTTTAAGTTTTGTTTCTTACCTTTGAAAAGAATAAAGAATTTTGATTCATTTTTTGAATAGAGTACCTTGCAAGTGGCTTAAAAGAATTTAGAGTGGTTTGCATAAAAAAGAACAAGTTTTCTTTTTCATACCTATTTGTTTGAGTAGCTGCATTCTTAGGTTTTGAGTTTACTTTTGTACATTTAGACTTTATTTTTTACCTTTTTTGCATTCAAAAGATTAAAAATTGCATTTGCATATGCATTCTAGATCATAATTTTAAGACTTGCATTGAAAAGAAAAGATTTGTTTGGTGGTAAATATTTCATTTTCAGTACTCTATCTCTATTATAAACACTCTCACACACCCACTACCTTTTTGAGTAAGCAAGTAACCTTTAAAATGAACCCTAATAAAATGTACTAGTAACATTTTATTTTCTAGGTTACACTACACCAACTAGTCTTGGTTAGGATCTTGGGCTTAAAACACCTTAAACCACCCAAGATCACACATTACGCAAAAATTGTAGTTCGACTATCATAGGTAAACCCACTTCATTCAAAGCTTTCCTGGGATCTATGCAATAGGTCTTGTGAGATCAAATTGTTGGGAATACACCTCCTACTTTCTGTTTTGAGCATACATCAGGATTGGATCGCGTTTGGGGACTCTTTTGAGTTTCGGGATCAATTACCCTACCCACGCCTTCTGATTCGACAAGAGACTGTTCCCCCAGGAGTTTTCAGTGTGGTGGTATCCTTAGTATCTGACCATAGGTTCATACACAGGTGACGTCGGAGGGTTATATCTGCTATACCTAGGACAAACGTGGGAGGAAATCCCTTGTAGGTCTTTGGGAGGGAAGTTGGGTGATTCCAGCGTTTGCACCCTTAGTCATTGGATTGTGGACCCCGGGTAACTTTTCTTCATCCTTCGTTGATCTGTTCTGGGCCCTCATCATCCCAGACTCTTCTCCGGAAGGCATCTGTTTTCCTGGTTTGATTTACCTAGGACCTTTTTTTAGTGGTGTGCTCTTTTTGCTACTTGTCTTAGTTTTCCTTAGAGAACTTTGTGTTCATTTCAGCAGGAAACTATGTCTAGCGTTCTGGCGAGTGCCAATCAAGGTACCCCTATTCCAGGGGATCCTTGTGCTGTTCCATTCATTGGAAACATTGGCACTCCATTAATGGCTAATATGAATATTTCTGGATTCACCATAGGGCTGTCGGTTTGGTTGTTTTTCAATCTGAATGCCTTGCATGCTCCTAACTCTTCTTTTGTAAGCACCTCAAATCAAGAGCATTAGAACCCCGTGCCTCCCTTGCCAATAACATCTTCTCCTCCTCCTTCTACCTCATGTGGCAAAAGTAGCAATACTAGTAACCAGCAGTCTAAAAGGAATAGACGGGGAAGAATAGGAAGAAGATGCCAAAATAAGGGGGCAGCAACCCAGCCTCTGTAAGTCATGCTGGGGGCAAGCAACCTGCCTCTGCAAATCATGCAGGGGGCACCTACCCAGCCTCTGGAGGTCATGCTGGGAGAAAAATTTTAGTCACTGAAAATCATGCTGAAAGTTTGTCTTCAACCACTGTCAATCATGGTGAGGACACGTCATTGATCACTGCTAGTCATATTAATGACAAGTCACCAGTTCCTGTGAGTCATAGTGGAGACACCAGATCAGCCACTGCAAGTCATGCTGAGGGAGTTGACATTTTCGACAAACCCAACAAACAGAATCTTAAGTTCCCTTGTAAGTTTTGCGAGGGAGATCAACTTACTTACTTGTGCCCTGTACTTCCAGAAGTGCAAAAAGTTTGGTCCTTAGTTCAAAAGTATTCTGCTTCTGAGCAACCAGCCACTGCAAGTCATGCTGGGGGAAAACTGTCAGCCAATGCTAGTCATGCGGAGAGTACCGACGTTGTAAAAGAGTCTCGACCTATAGGACGGAAACCAAAGTTCCCTTGTAAACTTTGTAAGGGAGATCACCTTACTCACCGATGTCCTGGCATTCTAGAGGCACGAAGAGTGTGGTCCATGTCTGAAGGAACCTCTGTTCCTGAGTTGTCTATAGATTCCCTACAGTCAGATCAACCTTTGGTTGATAAAGTGGTTGAACCAATGCAATCTTTGGTCAACCCCACTCTTCCTTTGGAGAGTGAAGTGATAGAATCGATGCAATCTTCGACCGATCCCATCAGTCCTTCAGAGATTGATGCACCTACGGAGGAAGTCTGCTGCATTACTAGTTTGGATGTTCCTGAAAAAGGGGGTACTTCATCTGTGCCATGTGAACCCCTACCAAGCCCTAGGATTGTTTCCTTTGATTGGAATAGTCTAGCCGAGCCCCATCTTCCTTCTTCGACACCTTTCCAGATAAAGGTTGATATCGGGAACCATACGGTTGATCGATGCATTGTTGATGAAGGTGCTCTTGTTAGTATCTTATCCTCTTATGCTTGGAGAGATTTGGGTTTCCCTAATGTTATTCCAGCTGTTAGTTGGCCGTTGACCTTCGATAGAAGACCTAGTGAACCGATCGGATTCCTCCATTGGGCACCTGTTACCTTGGGTGGAAAAATAGTCTTAGTTGATTTTATGGTTTTAAAGGACCCTATGGACTTTGATATGATCCTCGGGAATGATTACGTTTATGCTATGCATGCTGTAGTGTCTACGCTCTTTTGTGTGATGCATTTCCCTCATAACGAAAGCATCGTCACTATCAACCAGCTTGCATTCATTGATCCTCCTTATTACCCAACTGTAGACCAGTCAGATCCCTCGTCATTAGGCACTACTATGTCACATCGGACTTATGTGGCATATTGTTCCTTGAGTTCAACTGCTATTGAGAAGAAGTCTCTGAGTTCATGCTTACCTTCTCGGGACTTGGTCCCAACTTTTGACCAAGTAACACCTCCATCTGAATGTTCATATATGTATTCTATCTGGGATGATATGCTTCTTTCCGATGAAGTTTTCCTAGAGTCTATTGTATAGTCTGCCATTCATTCGGATGTTGATCTAGTCACAGTTATGTCTAGCCCCGGTTTGACCTTAAAGTCTGATCTTCCTACTGTTGAGTCTTTGGGCTCTCCTATAGATCCGCAAATCAGTGTTCCTGCTGAGTTTGATTCTACTTCTAGATTTTTCAATTCCTGTGATGATGAATTTGTTTTTGCAGATTCCATCATGTTCTTCAAATTTGATCTTCATCCTGAAGTTGATCTTGTTGATGGTAAGTCCTCAGGCTTGGGTACCATAGAGTCTTCATTTGAAAACTCTGCCTTGTTTATGCCTTTTGTTGATGATAGTGAAGTTGAAAGTATTTCTACCACAGTGACTTGTATCGGGTCTTTCTTTACATATGTTTTAAATATGATCTTGGTACTGATGTTTCTTGGATACAGGATTCTTAGCTGGATTTATACTTGCTTACTGGTCCTTTTCGACACCTTGTGCGACCATGTTAGGTATATTCGGAACCTTGCATATAGGTTTAGGCTTCCTCGTTGTTATGTTGCATTTGAACCTTTTTCCATCCAAATTTGCCATAGGGTCGAACCTGTTGGATATTGGTGTGTTAGCCATCTCTTTATGCATCGTGCACCAGTCCGACAGCAGAGCCTACCTAACATGGGTCACCCTAGTCAGCACCCTTATGCCATTCTGGTGCCCATGCTGATTTTTTCTCATAGGCTTGGGAGCCTTTTTAAATTTAGCATGAATTTGAGAATAAACCTCATATTTTTCTTCCTCATATATTTCTGGCCATCCCTGATAAGGCTCCCATCTTTGTGTTTAAGTTGCATATGCATCTGTTATGATCTCGCTCGCGCTAGTGAGCCTGATGCTGACTTCCACGCTTTTAGCTCGTTGTATAAGCCCCCATATTTGATCTCATTTCCGCTAAGCCCTGTATCATTTTACCTTCTCAATTTGACACCTTTTACCTGGAGGAGACACACCCTGAGTGTCCTTATCTTGCTCATTTTCCTTGCATTAGGCATAGATTTGTTCCATGCGCTTGGAGCTAGTTTTGCATGTCCCTGACACTCGTCTCCTACCATTGCGAGCATTCTTCTTTTACTTCAAGCTCGTTAAAAATAGTAAGTAGGTTTCGATCGTTCTTCTACATTTACTTCGAGCTCGTTAAAAATAGTAAGTAGGTTACGAGCAGTCTTCCACCTTTCCTTCGAGCTCGTTAAAAACAGTAAGGAGGCTATGAGCATTTCTTTCATCTTCACTTCGATCTCATTAAAAACAATAAAGAAGTTATGAGCATTTTCTATATCTCCTTTGAGATCATTAAAAACAGTAAGGAGGTCATGAGTTTACTTTTTCGAACTCATTAAACCTTTACGGAAAAGATCCCTATGGAGTTCTTTTAAGCCCTTTTCAGACTCCTTAAATAGAAAAAGTTTGTCGAGCATAGTTGTCTTTTCGGGCTCGTTAAAATAACTGAATCGACATCCTCCCAGGTATAGAGTTATCCCTTTTCTGGGCCTTGGTGGATAATTTACGTAAAAGGTATACTCTAGGTATACTCTTGTATGTGCTAGAAGAGTTCTTCTTCCATTATTTTACACTTTTTCGGGGAAGGAGACTAACTTTACGAAAAAGGACCTTTGGAGTCATCTTTAGGGTTTTTAGACTCTCGAAATGTGAAAACACCAAGTGAGCATTCACCTACTTGGGCTCGATATTAAAATCCACGAGTAGGTGTATAGAGGACTGTTTAAGTTTTTCAACTCTATAAGCAAGAAAACACCGCCGAGCACAGACCAATCCGGGCTCGCTATAAAATCCACGGATAGCTATATGGAGTTTTCTTCTAGGTTTTTTAGACTCCTTAAATATGAAAAGACCGTCGAGCATGCTTTAGTTCTTTTTCAAGCTCGTTAAAAAATGAAAAAGGAAAGGGAAGGGAAGAATGTTAAAATATCTTTCAATATGATGGCAGCAAGTCAACTATCTCCTTGAACAAAGCACCTGTTTTGAGTCTATCAAACAAGTTGGGTTCTAGCATTGGCCTTAGGGTAAACCTGATCTCAGAGTTCTTACTCCTCCATTTGGTTAGTCTTCTAATCATATGGAGAATCTGTTAATGTTTCCTACATTGCAGATTTGCATCGTGGTCTCTTTGTGTTAAAAGCTGCCTAAGTCACTCTTGTGTTGTGCTCACTGTTCAAGGATATAACCTGTGTCAGCCATTCTATAGTTTCCTTGACCTCATGTGTTGGCCATTCCTTGGTGTCAGTATGTTTCATCATGTGTTTAGTCCTACTCCAAATCAGCTCATACCTATTGAGTGTCCCTCGTGTTGGATGATGGAGGATGCTTTAAGGCCTCCCTTCCAACGGACTTCTTCCCATCGGCTTCAACTCATTGTGCTCTGGGAATGAAGTTTAGAGTTTCGGTTAGTACCTTGGGGATTGCAGTCATTAGTGGCAGTTTCCCTCGCTATTGGATAGATGGGAATACATCAATGTCTCCTATCCGATGGATTCTTCAAGTGTTCGATGACAAGACCATTTATTCGCACTTGCTTGAATGTACTAGGTACCTTGGGTTCCATTTTCATTATTGGTGGACATCCTCGCATTTGTTAACGGTATACATCAATGACCGGTAATCAAACGATACCTCCCATGTTCAACATCAACTCATTTATTCGCATGGATAGGTTTGTACCTTCGGTTGTTTCTGGATGAAGACATTGGGATCCTCAATAACATCACCTCATTTATGTTATCGCCCAAGTTGCGCAACACTAAACCACACTCTTTTTGGTTCATGATGAGACATAGATCCAACTTGTTCTCTATGGCTATGTTCTCCAGTTTTGACATAGATCCACCTTCTATTTATGTGGCCATGATATATGCATCGGTATTTGGATCATTATTGTATCCTTTTGGAGGTCATGTTCCACTATTTGAACATGGACAGTTACCCCAAGGATAAGATTGTTTGACATTGCCTTTGCTTTCAGGTACTTCATTTGAGCCTATGATTCTTGGTTTCTCCAGTTCCTCCATGATTCAGCTCTTTGTTATTTATAATGTATTTCGGCCATCGTTTTTTGCACTCCCTCTGACCTCATACATTAGGGGGCATCTGTTATAGCTTGAAATGACACCTCTTTGTCTATGACGACACTTGCTTCCCTTGGTTGCATGACGACATTTCTTGAGATCAAGTTCAGTCACACAACAGGAAACTTGTGGATTGAGGGGTCATTTGGGAAACTAAAAATGGTTGAAATTACCTCACTCTTGACCCATTTTATGTTTATGACCCTTAGGAACATTTTTCCAGACCAAACCATCTCCTGAAAATGAGTAGAAAAGCCTGTTTTTGGCCATTTTTTAACATGGGAGCTGGTACACAAGCATCATAGTAGCATGTATACCCTACTCTGATTCATTAAATTAGTGCCCACCTCCATCTGTACATTACTTTGCCTACTATAGAGTAGGGTACACCCCTTTTTTGGTCAAAATCTCGAAATTCGAGTAAGTTAAGTTAGTTGGGAAACCTCCTGGGCGGTTATAACTTCTTTTCCTATCCTTCACTGACTATATAAGGAGGGTAGAAGGGCCATGTGAGGGGACCAATCCTATAACATTGTTATGCTAGAGGAATGGAGACCCTCATCCCCCTCTCTTGTGCCTCAGTTTTGATAAACCCTAGCACAACTGATTAGAGGTTGGGATCCTTGGAAAACAGAAGCAGGAGACCTTGAATCTAGGTTTCGTGAAGTGCCAAGCTTGGAAGAAGGTATAACTTTATGTACTTGCTTTCATTCATTAATAAAGATCAGACGTTCTTCTCTTTCCAAATATGACCTATTTCATGTGTTTCTTGGATTTGATTACAATTTGCTTGTAGTTTGATGTCTTCTTCTATTATGAATATTAGTCTTATATATGTAGTCAAATGTATTTGAGAAAGGTATCAAGTTGTTTTGCAGGTGTGGGCATTGAGATACTGGATACGCATTGAAGAGCGAGGGAGGCAAAGCTAGGATCAACCTTCTGAATAAGGTGCATACATCTCTAAACCCTAATCTCTTCACTTATTTGTTGTACTTGCAGAATGATTGTAAGTCTATCTTTATCACCGTAAGTTGGTAGTTTCTCCCCTGAACTATAGGTGCATTTTCCCCACAACAGGCTCACTGTTGAAACTGTTAATGGTATCGTCCTCTATTTAATATTTAAAAGTTAAGGCTCTCCCTATCGTTAATAATGGATGAACACCTTCCTCCTCCTCCAAATCCACCCAAAGTGGAGTTTCCTCTTATGTGCTTGGTCGGGTTGGAGGGTATAGAGTCAGGCTTTTGATTTCAGTCCCATATGAGATAGTCATGGATCCTGACCGAAAGATGATACACGCGTCCGCTATGGCTAACCAAGGTCTCCCCAGGATTCGCGGGTGTCCCCCCAACTGAGACTTCGGCTGTAACACCAAGAAGTCCACAGGATATTCCCACGAGTCAACATAGATTACTAGGTCATCCAGGATTCCCTCGGGCTTGATTTTTTATCTATCAACAAGTTCTAAAATGGTAGGGGTTGGCTGAATATTAGTGAGTCCAAGTTTCTTCACAGTTTCTATGGTCATGACATTGATAGCCGTGCCTAAGTCTACCAATATGTTGGGTATTTGTGTGTTTCCTATGTGAACTGTAACAGTAGGATTTCTAGGGTTATCATATTTTTCCACAGGAGTCTTCCCCATTATTAAGTCGGAAATCTTTCCCAATAAATGGACAGTGGGAGGATCCCTAGGCTTCCTTCCTAGTTTCTTGACACATAGATCCCTAACAGTCTTGGCATAAATGGGCACGTCATGGAGGGCTTGTAACAGTGGGATTTTGACATACAAATTCTTCAATTCTCTTAAGAGATTGAATCGAGGTTGTTCCATTGTTTTCTACAAGGCCAATTGTTTAGGATATGGTGGTTCTCTCATCGATTGTGCAGGTTGTGCTTCATCGTGTGTTACTTCCTGAGTTCCAGCTATTGTTTCGGTAGGAATGTCAGCATCCTCAATGATGGGGATTGTTGAGTTAACCATATTCTCAAAGTGTCGATTCACTCTAGTTTCAGTCACTGGGGATGGGACATCCTCAGTGATGATGGGTTCCACTACCCTCCCTGATCGTAATTGTATGTCATTGCAGGGAATTTGGGAGATGGAATATGCAAGCATGTTGGAAGTCTCAAATTGATGAACTGCTTTATTATTCAGGTTTGGGTTAGGCTGTGCAGGTAGCTGTGGTCGGAGTGGTGCATTCATAGGTTTGGCGTTGTTCTGGAATTGGAGTTGTGGTTGTTGATACGGTTGGTGAGGATACTGCTAAGGAGGGTACTGTTGATATTGAGTCTAGTGGTGAGGAAAGTTATTTCCTTGGTAAGAATTTCTCTAGTTGGGATTCCAGGGAGCTTGATGGTTCGATTATTGTGACCATGGTGTCCAAGAGTTAGGATTTTGCATTGGGTTCTGATATGGATGCCACTAGTTATTAGAATAATGTGAAGGGAATTGTGTATTCATATTATTCATATTACTCATTCCATTCATATTATTCAAGAAAAATGATGGATATGGATTCATACCTTGATTGTGAGGTGGCCAAGGTTTATTCTGTGCAATAAAGTAATCCTGTTCCACATCTGAAGTGGATGCCTACATGACTGCTTTGACTTTGGGTAATGAAGGACATTCCTTGGTATCATGCTCCAATTCAAATATCCTACATATCTCTGCCTTGTCCAACGGGCATTCTTTCAGTGGGTGTTTTTTTCTACATTTAGGACAGAATACACCGAGTGTAAGATATTCTACTGCTTGCCTCTGTTTTGCTCTCAAAACATCTAACTTTAAGGAAATGGAGATCATCATATCGATTTTAAAATTCTCCAGTAAGTTGCCTATTTCTGCTCGAGTGGCTCCTCCACTAGCTGACTTCTGTGTCCTAGTGAAGACATCCTAATCTTGATTCTTGTCCCATTTGTTAGTTCTATAGGATCCCCTTGAATATCGTCGACATAATTCAACTATCTTCTCGAAAGGTTCCTTTGAGATATCCCCTTTCCCCAATAAATTAAACATATCAAGGAAATCTTCTCTAATTCCTCATAGTAAGATAATCTTGAGCACATCTTTTCCAATCACAGTGTGACCAGACCTTTGTAAATTATACAACAATCTTTCCACAAAATCTTCCAAGCTCTCCTCTTCCTTCTGAACCATTTTAAACAACTCTTCCTTTCTATCTCTGGTTCTACAATATTCTTGATATTTATAAAGAAAGGTTTGTTTCATTTGATCACAAGTAGTAATGGTCTCTAGACCTAGACTCATGAACCAGCGCAGAGAATTTCCTTTCAATGTGGCTGGGAATAGTTTCATCTTCTGAGCACTGGAGGTATAGTCATAACTGCGACAGAGGATGTCAAACTCAAAAAGAAATTCATCAGGATCTTCAAAATACTTACCATGGAAATTCGTGAGAACTGATGGTGAGATATTTTTCATAGGAGTTGTCCCAGGTGTATGGAGGATAGGGAATTCAAGTGTGACCACAGTGTCACCAGGATTATTATCTTCCACTTCCTCTTCACGGTTCTCCTGGTGTTCATTCTCTCCTTCATGTTCTCTATTAGCCATGTTGTTCCAAAATTCAATGGATTTCTTTATTCGTTCTTCCTCTGCTTTTGCTTCTTTTGCTTCCCTCCTTTTTTCTTCTCGCCTTCTCTCTTCCTCTGCTTCTCGGCGAGTCTCCAACCACACTTCTTTAGTAACTCTAGTCCCGTTAATATGATAAATATCCTCTCTATCTAGTGCACCCACAACGCTTCCCTTGTCTTCAGGAGGTTTATTCTTTGTAGTGGGAGTGGATTTCCCATTGCGTTCTCCACAGTTGATGTTGAATTCTCAAGATTGGGAGGAACATAATTTTCTCTTCCTGTAGATTTCCACGGTGGTCTGGTGGAAGAATCAGCTCTTGCAATTATATTGTCGATAAAAGTTTTTCTTCCCAGACCTTTGTTACGGCCTTGACCTCTTCCACCCGCAATGTTAGTATTCAATGGGGGTTTCCGATTTGTTTTTCTTGTATTCATGCATGCTGTAAATAATCAAACAAAAATGAAATCAAAGAGATCAACTACTAACTATGTCTATCAATTACCATCCCTGACAATGGCGCCAAAATGTTGGTCACCCTATATGCTAATTAATTACAACTAACACACAGGATGCTCAATATAAATTGTCAACCCAGGGAAGCGTTTTATTTCAATGGTAATAAGCACAATCTATGCATAAACATTTTAAGTAGTTGATTAAATAAATGGAGATAAATAATCCTACCTATCTACTCAGCCAAACTCACCTCATAACTAATCTAACTTATCTATATAGGAATTCAAAGTACAATTACCTTCCTACAGATATCAACCTAGCAGTTAGTGATCTAAGAATAAAGATGAACTAGATTACTTTCGCAAGAAGTTAAATCCTATAATGATCAAACTACAGTATTCAATCTTTACCAAACTGATTCATCTAGCAACTACTGTAACTCAATCACAATCTGTCTAATCTAATGAATTCAAGAAAGATACAACAACAACCAGAAACTAGAAATAAGCTTGAACTCTAATTTGATTAATATTGGAAATCCTAGAAAGCATAAATGACTAAAAGGGATTAAAGCTGAGCTTGGCTGTAACAGCTAATTCTAACACACCATGCATCAAATAAACTAACCTACACAGTCGACTGTCACACCACACAGGTTCATCTATTCAGGATGCAATCATAAACTACTAGAAAATAATGCAAGTGCTAATCTACTGTTGTAGCTTACAGTAATGAATATAATACAATTCCACACCACACATCATAAATAAAATTAAAATACTTACTTAACTTCGACAATCTCTGTGAGAAGGAGGGCCCTGGCCTTCTAACAGAGATGCCGTGAAATACCACAAATTAAGACACAAAAATATGAAGAACTCTGCTCTTTATATTAAGGATGGTAATCCACGGTCTCATTTCTCTGTTACAGCCCATACAAAATGACAATTAACCAACCTAAGACTTTGAAATCCTTCCCATATTTATACATGCAAAATACAATTCGTGATCCACTAATTTCGCGCAACAATGAAGATCTCTGATCTTCATGCTGCGTAGTTACAACTGAACTGTTACATCTGTATTGAATGAGGTCATTGGACATGAAGGATGTTGTTACTCTGGAAATCAATGGATCACGGATTATTGGCATCCTGTCTGTTGCAACAATGCTCTGTTTCAGTGAAGTCTTTTTATAGCTTCACGTGGAAAGGTGCATTGTCCCTGTTAATATGAGGAACTAAATCTGAAGAGTAATAGCTGGCACCACATGTGATTCTTTCCCAAGGAATTGCGGCTGATACACCTGTGCTTTGATCTCGACTTAATGAAATCAACACAAGTTAGCATAAATCAAAGGCTAGAATTCATAAACATAACACTATTAGGCATTTAAATAAATTAAGCAATAATGAATTATACCTTGTCAGGATTCTTCATTGATCTGGAAGAAAGGCATGTATATGGTTTATGGAAGTAGGGTGTAACAGGGAAAAATGATGTAATAAGTGTGGTAATAAAGGGGCAATTCCAGGGCCCAACACAAGCATCTTTAGATAGTCAGACATAAATCGAGCCATCATCAAGGAAGCAATCACAAATTGGCATCAACAAATCTCAAAGAACATTATTGTCAATATGACTTGGAAAATCTTATCGGTATTCCTTCTCTAGGAGGTATGGAAAGAATGAAATTGAAGAATATTTAAAAATACCAATCTCCCACTTGAACAACCGTAGAAAAGGATCCAAAAGATTATTCATGAAATAGTGCTATTGACCCCCTGTTCCTCGGATGATTGGAACACTCAATCCAAAGATAAAAGCATCCTTTTGGAATATCAAGCAGACTCATATCCCAACTCAAATTCATCTAGCCAAAACTCAGAATGAAAGCCATTCCTCTTGGACCCCCCCGGGAAAATGGATTCATCAAATTAAATTTTGATTGGGACAATCATGGAAATTCAGGACTTGTAGGATATGGGGAAGTCTTTCAAGATCACATCAGGAGAATCTTACACATCTATGCATGGTATTTAGGAACTAAGAGAAATAATGTGGTTGAACTATATGCTTTAATAAAAGGCATTCAAATCACCAATGAAAAGGGGTACACCAAGCTTATAGTCAAGGAGGACTCCAAGCTCATGGTGCAACTCCTACATATAATTCTAAATGGAGTAGATGTTAGAAAAATAATTCCAGTTGGAGGTTGGATACAAAAATGGAGGCTCTTACCTCCATCGCTTTCCCTTCCAATGCTATCATCCCTCGTTATGTCCGAAGAAATGCCAACAAACTTGTAGATAATCTAGTGAATTGGGGGGTGGATCACCCCCAAGAAGATTGCAATCAAGCCTAGTCAGATTGAACCCAAGTCTATCTTAGAGAGAAATGCAATAAAATCAACACTCATGAAGCCAACCCCCATGAAAGGTGCCATCTAGAAGCTACCACATGTAGGGGCCATGAGGCGGTGCATTAAGCAATGTGCATGTGTGAGGGTAGGTGGCCACTCCCACCACTTGATATGAACCGTTACACCAAAACCTCGAGGTGTTAGTGAAGGTCGCCCACTAGGATCTTAACATCCCACCATGCTCCGCAGTCCAGACTCTGGGTTGGATGTGCACCCGTATGGTGGTGTCCCCTTTGAGCCGTACGAGCCCTGAATGAACACTGCAATGCCGACGTTTCCACCCGCTCTGTGACTTGAACCTGGGTGGAGGCTCTAATACCAAATGATACGAACCGTTACACCAAAACCCCGAGGTGTTAGTGAAGGTCGCCCACTAGGATCTTAACACCATTCTGGAAATCATGACCCCAATCATATTATGATTACTCTCTGACATGTTTGGTACTTCACTCAGTTCATCGTCCGGTTCTGGGTACGAATACTTGAAGGGTTCATTATGAAAACTTTCATAGCCACCTGTGCCAACTTGTTTCATTATGGAAGGGAAGGTTTTGTAATGGGAAATTTTCCAAGGAGGAAGATACAAAGGTGGCCTTTCCTTGACTACTATTCCAACTGGTGGTCTCTGCACTCTCACTTCTACAAATTCATCCACTGCATTGATCCTCCTCCTTATTCGCAGTGATGGACCTACTTCACTCAAATGAGTATCTTGCACAGGCCTAGAAATGGTGAGAACCAAGGTTACCAAATGCAAAACTGTGGACGACCCAAGACGAACCCACATGCCAAGGGCTACGTGGGATATGGAAAGGGCCGGGCATTTTTATGAGCAACGAGTCAGGAAACAGTCTAAGGGGCTGTCACGTCCCCACCCATCATACCAGTGTGATGGAGAGAATCGTGATGCTAAAACCGGGCATCTAGCCCCATGAACTTATTAAATAAGCATTCACATAATATAAAAGGACATATGGAAATGTATAATTATAAGAAAAACACAGCGGAAGTAATTTCAATTACACATCCATCATACATTCAAGACATTCATCAAATAAATAATTGCAAGGTTAACACAAGAGAATACTTATCTTATAACAAAGTAGTCCCAAGCAACTGGCTATGCAACTACAACGTTCCACCCAACCATAGGCCAGTTGTGATCATCAATATCTCAACACACTGCCACCCCCGAGCTGGGCATGATCTGTACAAGTAATCAAGGAACATCAGACTCACACATAGCCCAAAGATACACCAAATCAGCCAAGCCAATCTACAGTTGGGTTTATCAGGCTGTTAGGCAATGGAAGGAAGAATTACTAAGCTAGTGGGATCATCCATAGAGATATGGGCACCCTCTGCAAGATCTATCTAGCTTGGTCCCCACAATACCTACACACCTAGCACAATGAAGTAGTCCCTTCACTAATACACAGTCCCTCAGGCCATACCTTCCATTCCAGTGTTCTTCAAGGTGTGCATAGAAGAGAAACCAGCCATTTTGATACTCTTGAGAGGTTACCTCCTCACTAGGTTTATCAAGCCAATTCTAGTCCACTTCCACTCCTAGTTCTTGCTCATAATTTCCAACCAACACAGGGATGCACCCTACAACAAAACACAAGTGCTGAAAAACGTGGGCAACCCAAAATGAACTAGTAGATGGGGAATAAACCCTAGGAGAGAAAATTCATTTTCCGAAAACATTTTTCTGCATTTCAGGGGCAAAAACAACCTCTATAAACCCCCAAAACGTGATTCCCTTTCTCCCAGTTACTGTGTAACACAAAAACGAGCTCCCAGCTATGGAAAAATGCAGGAAATTGGTAAAAAAACGTGATGGGGAAAGCCCAGCTAGCTCAAACTGTGTGAGGGAGGAAAGACTATGGGTTTAGAATGGCTTTGGGCACCATTTTGTGGGTGTTTTCTTGCCTTAGAAGAAAAAGTATGTTTTTCCAGGTTGATGGCTTGCCCATGCACGAAATTGGCTGCCATGCCTCTTCATTCCCAAGGCATTAACTGCCTCAACCAATTTCTGGAAGAATTAAATGATTGGGTGCATAACCCAAAATGGGTAGTTGGTGGTTTATGGGTTTTCTCATTGACACATGGATTAACACCATTGGCTCAAGGGTTTGAATAATTTCCCTCCCTATTCCTTGTAGAATCATGCCCCCATCTCTTTGTTGCATTGCATAGCTAGTTGTTGGTTTTTCATTAAAATCGGTATTTATATGATGTCTTCATTTACATTGTGCCTATCTAGCACAAGAACCATAGGCATCTATTTTTAATTGCCGATACATAAAATGCTAAATCAATGGTGGGGCCTTGCCCTTGAGCTCCTCACCATGATTAAATAACGATATTTACATCATTTGCAATTTAATGCAAAGGAGGTCAAAATGGGGACATTACAGGGGCACTCTGTTCGCATGGAAATGAGACGCTGGGATGGGAACCCTAGGCCTTCGAACCAGAATTTGATGAAATATTTGGGGAATTGGTGGAAGATATGGGGTCCTTCAAAACCAGGGAGACCCATCACATCAGAACCCTCCAATTGTTCTGGACTATGAAAGCCCCTTTTTGCATAGCGTTAGAAGAGAGTATGGATGAGGTTACGCAAGGAGAGAATTTGGGTCCTTCCATGGAATCCTAGCTCACTGCCATGGAGCATGGCATTAAGCATTTGAATTATAACCAAGTTACAACTAACGAGAATATCAACCGCAAGCTCGATGTGCTAACTAGGGAATTCAGAGGAAACCATACTAATGAGGGAAGGACTGCTTTCTCTCTGGTGTTGCACAACGATTTTGTGGTTGGTTCGATTGCTTCTCCTCGCGAGATTAAACGAAAAACCCCAAGCTCCAACTTCCCGATGGTAATTATTTTCGATGACGAAGAAAATTAAAAGGATTTGGTCTTATGTGTTTCTGTTTTGTTAGAAGGATTTTTGCATCATGTTTTCTAGACTTTTAGCATACTTCATTTTTATTATGAAGGCCATAACCTCTAGCCTGTGGGGGAATCCTATGATAGATTAGAACCTCAAACAAATTTTATCATGTTTTTAGTTATCTTTGGTTACTGCATCTCTACTCTCCCATGAGCTGTAAAACCCATCAGGCCATTGTTAGTTTTGCTTCTGATATGTACAATTTTCTTTTATAGTGTAATATAATACCAAACTAAATACAAAAAAAGTATGTTTTTTCCAATTAGAAATAATCACCTTGAATACTATACTTACATATAATATATGGATCCTTAAAAAATACCCTACCTAGAGATACCAAGAATGGTAAGTAAAGGAAAGACATGATAATGTTGTTCTTTAATTAATACTTGATTATAGTGTGACTCGATTGTTTTGATGTGTGGATTGTCCCCTCCAACCAGCCTTGCTTAAAGAAGGGAAAGTAAACAATGTTAGCAAGTTGGAAAGGTTTGGGTTGTTTTGTTTTCTTTGTAGCATGCAAATGATAATAGACTTTGATTGGTGGGTTGAATGGAGAGATAAGTGAATGCTACATTTACCTTTGAATGCAAAGATGATCAATTTAAGTAAAATTATTGGATTGGCATTAATGAGGAGAGTGTTTGATGGTATGTACATTAATGTTGTTATTATGATGTATATTCAAGAGTATGGATGCTAGTTATTTTGACTAAAATTTCCTCTTTATATATTCATGTTTTTTGGAATTGGACATTGATTAATAAATGGTAAGTCTGTGTTCCATCCATCTCACCAACACAAATCTCATACCATGGAATTAAAATGTATTATCTCAAAAGATAATAATTGGGTTGAGTTATCAGGGGGTTCACTATATGAACCTATGAAAAAGCGTGTGCGGTCATAGGATATTATATAATACCCCCTCCTAAAATCCTTTTGTTCAAATCCCCTCCCAATAAACCTTTACAATTTAAAGAATCTCTATTTTCACTAGATATCCCAAGTATCCATTTTTCCCATGACATTTTAAATACCCCTTTTTATTTTTACCTTGATTATGGTGACATGACACAATTCTTATAAAGCCTCGAAAACTTGTAGCATAAAATATGAAATCTTAGTGAGAGAAAATATTTTAATATAGGGAACAACCCCCTAAGTACAAGTCGACTTCATACACAATCATTCCAGTTGCCTTCACATTATATTTATTCACAAATCATACATATTCAAACACCACTATGGAACTAAACACAACTGGATTCGCATTGGCTTCACACAAATAATACTCATTCAAACACTAATCTAACTTCATACACAATCATACTCACACCAACTTTAGGCATAGAGTACCTATTCAAATCCCCTAATACCCTATTCAACCCCCTATATACATAATTATAACCCCTCCCTAATATCTATATGTTTTTAATACATTAAAAATACCCCCTAATCCTTATATAATAGCCAATATATTGATTCCATATTTTAGAGTACTAAATCCTCCAATAAGAACTCATTTGTTATGATATTGCATACTTAGTGAACCCCCATTCTTAAGTTCAAGATTATTTAATAAGAATTCAGTACTGTGAATGGATACCTTTATTTAGATTTATCTTCAACACTTGGTTTATTTAGTTTAACAATGCCATTGCCAATATTAAATATGAAAATCAAGCTTCTCCAATTATATTATCAAGTGAATATTATACTATTTATGCTTGAATGTGCAAAACTCAACAATTATAACTATGTTAAGCCAACAAGCTAACACACTAACGGTTATGCCAAAACAAAGAAATACGTTATGTTTTTTTAAATGTCCAATCACAACACTCTTTGGAATAATTTCTCTACCCACTCAATCCATATATACATATGTTCTAACAATGTTCCCATGGAAAATTCTACTCCTCATCACTATCACTATAACCATGATATAAATGTGTATTTTCACATCGCTATCACTAATTTTTTTAACATAAATGAGAAAGTGTTTTTATATTAAGATGAAATATACATACAGAACATCAACCAAAATATAGTAGTGCAGAGAAAAGACTAAACATAGCAGGTCTAATACAAAATTTCCTTCTTCCAGCTCTTGCTGGTAAACAAAATGAAGGTGTATTTCTGTTCCTATTCTACTTCGTTTGACAGAGTATACCCTAATAAACTAAAAACATAGAAATAGGAAAAAATACATAAACACAATTTAAAAGGAATCTGATAGCTTCATTCCTGGGGTTGCTCGCTTCCATCTACCACTTGCATAGAGGAAATGTATTCTATTGGGGACGCCTCATATTTACAGAGCATAGGGTCATTGTTCCCTCTGCCAATTGCATCCATCTCAGCCTGTAGCTCGTTGAGAATACCCTTTAGTTGGTTGAAATGATTTTTGTTTCTTTCATTGACAGTCATGCTTTGTTCCTGGTGTCCACGAATCATGTCAATGATAGCCTTGTAGATTTCTTCATGCCTAGAGGCTTTAACTTGCTCCATATCATGGAGACAATGTTATGTGTCTTCCACCTCTCCATCCTACACTCGAATTTTCACCTCAGAGTCGTCCACGAAAGTGTCTAGGCAGTTAATATCCATGAAAATTATTTTGTTTTAATCTAGGAATGCCTTCAAAACCTATAGCACGCATCGCAACATCTTTTTAAAATCCACCATGAGGTTTTTTCAGAGACAAAACCTCTCCCATCATATTCTCCAAAACCTTATCCTCAGCGGACATGGGCATGGAATCTAAGATGCACTCCTTCCGATCTTCAAACACCTCGCTTCCACAACAGGAAATGCTCAAAGGGATGAGAAGGGCTTCCAAACTTCCTATTTTAACCTCATTGACATCGCATAAGAGATTTTCTATATACCGGATCTTGTACTTCACATGGGAGCTAGCTCGGGAAATGCCTAGAGGGGATGGCCTGGGATAGGGGCATTTAAAGAGAATTGAATTCAGATGGTTTTCCTCCACCCACTGCTCTTCCAGCCACGAACCACAATGGACACAACCCCAATGAGGATAATAAATGCAGACCATAAAGGCTAAGCATAACCCAAGGGGGGGTATGATACCTACACATCACTATCACTATAACCATGATATAAATGTGTATTTTCATGTGTTTAGGACTTTGATGGTTGTAATTATTTTTCATGCACATAGGATTGGGGATATTCCTTATGTGTATTTGTTTTAGAGTATTTTATAACCATGATATAAATGTGTATTTTCACATCGCTATCACTATAACCATGATATAAATGTGTATTTTCATGTGTTTAGGAGTTTGATGGTTGTAATTGTTTTCCATGCACATAGGCTTGGGGATATTCCTTACGTGTGTGTTTTGGCATATTTTGGTTTGAACCAATTAAGAGGATGGTTGTAACTACCACTATGTACCATTTATACATATGTAGTTCAATACATAGCACAATATAAACCCCTATCAAACTAGCAATTCGATCAAAGGGTAATTGAGTTGTAGGTAAGAAAGCATGAATCTAATCAAGGAGAAATCAATGCCATAATGCTTTGTAGTATGTGGTATACATATGACTTGATTACACCAACGATTAAACAAACCGATGATTAGAGTGATCAAGCAATTATGTAAACAAAAAAATAGAGAAATAAATTCAATTGGTGTGAGGAATTGAAGAGGTAATTGAAAACATAGTAGTAGTTATTGGTCAATTTAAGAAAGTATCCATGTAATTAGGAGTGCGTATGCCTTCCCAACAAGGCAACAAATCTAGGAATATTCTAGAATAAAAGTAATTAAACAAGAATTATAACAACCACATAATTAATTATACACAATAGATTATTCTCGATAATACCCAAAGGAATAACTCCAACTTCAAATGGCTTTGTCCAAAGTTTCCCAATAATTTCGTAATTGCAATAGTGAATTTTGGCTCTCTAGAGCACTACATAAATTACAAACTCAAGAATTTTATGCATTCCTTTGTTCTCTGCCAAAGAACCCCTTCTCCATCAATGTGCAAAAGTTTATAGGTAAAATTTGTTTGTTGGGACAAGCTAGAGGGCCAAGAATCCCCAATCTTTTAGCTTTCCAACTCCATATTTCTTCCTCTCATTTGTCTTTTGCTCGTAGCATTGCATTTAAAGTTCCATTCTTTGTTTGTCTTTATTTCCTTTAATTTTAAGTTGTCTATACTTTCTTTTGCAATGAGGCACTTTGGAGTTGAGCAATGGCATATTGGACAAGGAATATGGGACCCTTCACATTTTCAACCACATCCTCCAACCTCATCATTCATAGCATCAATCTTTTCTCTTGTAGCCAATATTCTAGTTTTGTTGAAAGTCTTGAATTTGAGTTGAGACATTAAACTGCTCAAGGTTTGTTGCAAATCCATTCTAGATCATTTATTTTCTATAATTAACAAGCATTAGGTGATCATTGACTGGTTTGATTTAGATGTGAGATTGTTTATGCTTAAAGAATAATTTAGTAGTGATCTTCATAACCCATGATCAAATCTCCTTATTCATTTTATTCCTCTCTTATCTTATCATAATCATTGTATTTTGGGCATATATTGTTGAGATCTCTTTATAAGTTAATATTTTAGGTTCATAAATATTTATGCAAATTTTTAAGCTCCACTTTAGCTAATAGTTGGTATCATAGAATTGTTGGCATCTAGGGGATGCCTTTGTTTTCAACCTAAGGATACTCGAGATCTTGGATCAATATGTTGGAGGAGAGATGGTGTTTTTGAAGCTATTGTGTTTCATTGTGCATGCTTTTGGAGGTTGTTGTACTTATCATGGCATATTTGTGAATCCTTCTCATAAGCAATTTTTTTTAACGAAGATGAAAACATGTGTTCTCAAGTTTTTGACTCCAACGTTTCAAAAATTGTAAAGTAGAATCCATCTTTAGGGGATTGCCATGCTATGGACGGGATGACTAAGAATGAATAGTCCATTGATTCATATGAATGTGATGTGATTGACTGAGGGGTTTATGGTGAGGAGTGAGGTCAACTCACTACCATTAAATTTTTATCAAGCCCTAAACTCAATGTTATACCATGTCGATGATTGCCTGAGATGATCTATGTTTGACCTCTAAGTGTTGTTGAGTTTTAGCCCACCATCTCTATTTAGAGTGTTGTTCTAGTTTTTAATCTCTAATGCTTCTCTTATTTGTTTCCTTGTATAGTGATCTCCCTTGATCACAAACTTTACATTTTCCATGTGATTATGATGATAAGTGTTGTGAGAGTACTCTAAACCAGTGGAAGTGGATCTTGGCTATGTCCACTTGTTATGTTACATGAACTTGTAAAAACTTGCCTCTCATCAATATACTATTTTCCTTTATAGGCTCAATTCTTGGCTATATCCACTTGTTATGTTACATGAACTTGTAAAAACTTGCCTATCTAATCAGTATACTCTTTTCCATGTGAAACATGTATTCCTCATTAAGTATCTCGAATTAGATGATGATGCTTTCTAGTATTGACAATAATCATTTGACCAAAATAACCAAAATGTGAATTGGATGGGTTGCAGCTTTCGCTAAGCAATGATGTGAATAAAATTCTTAACCGACCAAAGATAAAGTGACTGCGTTGGGATACAATAAACGAATCGTAATAATTTCTGATGTAGATCACACATAGTATAATTTCATTATCATTCCACTACTATTGGCGCACTCAATATGACCAAACAAATAATTGATCGTAATTGGTAAACAGTTTCATCTATCATAATGCTATGATTTCGGATCAAAGTACCCCTAAAGTGAACCAAAGCATGGGATCTATGTCTTTGTGGGATGTAGAGGGGACATATCGTGGCCTCCCTTTTATTATTAATACGGCTATGTAAGGTTAATTTTTGGTTAGTTTATAGTTTATTTTAGTTAATAGTGTATTGTATTTTTTTTTGGAAATTGGTTTATGTGGTGTTGTAGAAATGTCAAGAGCTTTGGAATTTAGAGTAGTATGGGTGGTTATGAGACAACATAACGCTTATGTGGAAGTTTGAATGTGAGTCAGTAGTGTAGTTACTCCATCGAGTTTGAGGTCTAAACTAAATTATAACTTCAAATTGATCAAGTGTCCACATGGATTGAATCCATATTATTGAAAATATTTCTTCACATTTTCAATTTTTAAAAGAGTGTGTGGCTCAGAGGGATTTGATTCATCTTGAGATTTCATAGATATGCAGTTAAGATGAATCTAGGTGATGTTAATAAAATGACCAACACATATTCACACATATTTAATCTTTGGGGGTTTAAATACTTTTATTTCTTTATTACATTGTCAAAATATATTGAAATTCTAGTTCACTTATTTTTCATTTTCCTTAAACAAGCATTGATCATAGTTACAACATTCGTGTGCATTAATAACACTAATGTTCAAAACATTGATTAAGTATTTTATGCTTAATATCATTTTGTTGTTATTTTATGGTTGTTTTAATTTTTATAACTTTATCTAGATAGTTCAGACATTTACAAGGGGGTGAATATGTGTGTTTTTTACACACACACAGACACACACATCTCTATCCCTTGATACCAAGAGGGTGGGTAGTGAGGGGAAACAATGTATCACACACATCTTCATCCTCCAACACCTTGAGAAGTCAGGGGTGGTGGGTAACAATGTGTGTGCATGCATGCATACAGACACACACATACACTAATCCCCACCATCCACTCTTCATAGACATCTCACACCTCTCCTACTAGGAGGGTGTGGTGGGGATGAAAATGTGTATATGTGTGCATTATTCATGATGGTTAATGTGGGGGGAGGGGGGGCATGATAGCGTGATCCAGCTAGACATATGTGGCCACCCACCTAGTCCACTGGCTCAAAACACATTTTTCCATCTTGGCAATTGTTTACGGGTTTTTTGAGTCCTGAACTTCAGGAGTTGTATTGAGACCCTAAATGATTTTTTTTTGGCATGAAAACACCTAGTAGATAGCCTTTGGCTATGTACTATTCCATTTATATGTACTTCTTGGCTATCCCTTTCTAACATACTACCAAGTGCCCTAAACCGAGGTCATATGCAAAGTTATGCCCACGTGAAGTTGACATATCAACTAACCACAATGAATCCCACAAACCTTTTTGAGTTTCTTCTTATGGGGTTAGGGTTTTGGATATTTAGGGTTTTCTCAATGATTCTTTATGTTAAAAAGCCCTTTTTGGCCTCATTGTCAATCAGTTCTTACGGATAAGCATAGCCGACACATCTCTTTTCAAAGCTAATCTACCACCATCTAGAGCTAGTTGGGAAATGCACACATGAACACACACATCCCCACCACCCACTCCCCATAGACATCACACACCTCCTCACCCCCAGGCGAAGTGTGTGTATCTGTGCACTCTTCGAGAAGTTCAATGGTGGGAGGCGAAGGTTTTACACACACCTTCATCCCCCACACCCACACATCATGTGTCATGCTTCCAACCCCCGCTAGCCACCCACACATCATGTGTAATGCTTCCACCCCCCACCACCCACCCACACATCACATGCATCTTCTCTCGAGAAGGGTGGCTGGTGGGAATGAAAGTATGTGTGTGCATCATATATTCCCTAAAAATAAAAGTGTTCAGGCTTGCACACACAATCTACAAAGATTTACTATAAAAAATATTGTTAAACAATTAGGTTCATTAGTCACATGCTGATGCTCAAAAGTATATCATTGTAAAAAACCTTTCAAATTAGATTATCTATGCAGATTTGTATTTCATTGCACTAGAGAATCCAGTAAAATGCATAGCCAAGTATTGAAGAGATTGTAATGTCCATTTCATTATAAGGTAGGTGTCCAATTGTCCATCTTTTTTTCAATAAAGAAAAGGCAGTAACTTGATATTTCATTATGAAATCAAAGTTACAAAATATCACATAAATATGGCTGTTCAAAATAAACTATAATGTTCAACATATTTATCCTCTGATAGATCATCAACTCAATGTTACAACGTAATTTTTCACCTTGTGAGCATCAGCACTCTTTGGCCTAGAGGATCCATTTTACTGACTCAGATCCACTTTTTATCCTCCAGAGACACTATTTTCCCTATTTTTTCCCTTGTACGCTAGCTGCATCATTACAGTGGGTGTACCCGCGAGTTGCATCACTATAGCCCGTGGGTAGCATGTAAAATGGTAAAAATCACTATTTAATTACTTTTTACTCCCAAAAAGCGGTCATAGGGTGACCTTTGGCCCTCCATTTGCCCCAGTAATGCCTCGATGTGTCCTTTCACCTACCTTTGAGAGGACTATATATTGAGCACATATGGCTTATGGACGGGAAGAGAAAGGAGAGCAAGAGAACTCTAGTCGATTTTTGCCCCATCTTGAGTCTACACTCATTGATCCTTTTAGTTGTGGACCCTTTATGTTCACCTTCCAAACTCCTATCATAGTTTGAGTTTGCCATTCCATGGAGGATTGAAGTGGTGGAGGCAGAAGTGGATTGACCCGGATCTTGGTTCAGATTGGTTGCCGACAAGAGTTCGTATCACATTGTACTTCTTGTTATTTATTAATAGAAATACTCATATTCTCGTCCATCAATGTTGTGAATGAGTTTATATTACATTGGGTTGCATTTACTTATAATATCATGGACCATTGCTATTGATGATGTTAATGTCGTTTATATATTATATGTGCTTGTTGTATATTGGTTGTCAAGTCTAATTTGCAGGTTCAAGTGCACAGATTGAAAGCTCCAACGGGGATCTACATCAAACGTTTGGATCGAGGTTGGTTGTCTTCTCCATTATCTTAGCATTGTCGTTTATATAGCATAGCATTGGGAATTGAGTTAATTTCTGGTAGTCAGTTGTCTATTGTGGTCCACCCCAAGCCATAGGAAGTTTTCTCCAACACAGAAATGGAGACTCCATTGGGGAGAACATCCATTTTTGGGCATTAGTCCTTATTTAGAGTTGCTGTTTGTCGAAGCTCTATGTCTTTAATTGGCCGTTAGGATACTCTATAGAAAACACCATTTTTCTGAGCCATTGGACTATTTGGTTTCTCATCTGATTTTCCCTACCTGTGGGTGAGCTTAGCTCTGCCTGCGTCTATTCACTTCTGTCTAAACTATAGCCCGCGGGTACCCATAGGTTTTCCTTCGAGAGTACGTACAACTCTGGCTTTGGTTGTTTCATGACCTTTGGTTGTTGCTAGGTTGATTCTAAGTGTTCCCAAGTCTTCTTTGGCCTTATTCCTGACTATTCCAAGCCTTGTTTGTGACCAGAACTCCTCTTTTCTTTTGGTTTTGAGCCTCATTTGTTTCTACCCATTTTTAATTTGTAAGCTCATTCCATTGGTTAAGTCTTACTGTTTAGGATCTGCTAGGTTGTTTGAGTGATCTCCCTTTCATTTCTGCAACTGAATAGTAGGATTTTGCTTGCATTTTTCGTTTCATTCTATTGAAAAATATAAAAACATAGTTTTGCATTTTCCTTTCATTTATAAGTGATAATACAAAAATTTTTACTTTCATGTACTGCATTTTGCATTGAGTGCTTGCTGCTTTCATTTAGGTTCTACTTGTGCATTGAAAATATAAAAGAGTTGCATTTTTATTTTGAAACTGTTGGATTGATTTTGCATGTTAGTGGCATTGTTTTTATTGGATAGATGAGTCTAGAGTTTGACGATTTTGCATACTATTGAGTCATATACATCACTAGTTTCACGACCATATCCTTTGAGTAACCACAGCCATTAAAATTAATGCTTAATATTAAAATTTATTAGAATGATTTTATTTATAGGGTACACCAACTAGCATAGGTTTAGAGTCTTGGAATAGATCATTGTGTGTAAACGATCCAAGACTACTAGACGAAAAATTATTTGTCTGACCAGGGAGTGGTGAAATCCATGGTATACATCGGTATTCTCAGGAAGCTCTACTCAGAATAGAGTTAAGTACAAGGTCACGGGAGGTTGGTTGAGGAGATATCCCTCCAATACCGGTTGAACATGGGAGATATTTCTAGGGTTTGTTCGTATCTGGGGACTCTTGGGGGATTTGACCCTCTTGATTTTCGGGCTTAGCTACCCTGCCCATATGACGGATCCCACCTGGGACTGTCCCCATGAGCATTGGTTATACTGCGGTGACCATAGTTTCCTTACCTAGGTATCGCATAGGGTACTTGCAGTGGTTATACTATTTGTGTCATGAATCATATATAGGTTGGACAACACAGTTGTTTGTTGCTGAGGGTTATGGCCCTTTGCATGCAATGAAGCCTGGGTGCCTCTATAACTGATTTTGTTACCTCCGACTATAGTTTGGGAGTCTCAAGCCTCTCCTAGGCGAGACATACCTGCTCTAGTGTCGGGAGCTCATTTAGCCACTCTATTTGTCTGCTCTTGGCTGTAGTTTCTCTAGGTGTGTGCTTTTGATTTATTGTTTTTGATCGATAGTTGGCCGTTAGGGGATGTTGTGATTTTATATTCTCTCCGGAGATATCGTGGCACGGAGTCCTACTCTCCGCCGATCCCGTCGGTTGGATCGTTTAAAACCGGTCGAGCTTTCATGTCGTGTTGCTAGGGGACGCCAGCGGGCTCCCTCTGAGTCTTCGGATTCACATGAGACATATGTCCTAGACTTCATGACTGCTGCACACTCTGATACTGAAGAAATCCCTACGAATCCATCGGGTAGATTTGAGCGCACTTCAGACACCCCTACTCCTTGTGAGGCATGGGGGGGTGATCCCCCTTAGACCCATCCTAGTTTGTTTGGTCCAGATCCACCCGAGACTCAACCTAGTTTGTTTGATCCAAATCCGCCCGAGGACGACCTGTTCGATCCTTCGTTTCTGCATAATTATATATATGGGATGCTAGAGTTACATGATAACACAGGTCCTATGATCAACCCTACCACATTCTCTTTTGGTATGCCTAATTACAACACAGTTGATCCTTCTGCTGTTGTTGGTAGTCACGTTGGAACTAGTCATGGTGTTAGCCACACTGCACCCATTGGGGGTAATTCCCTCGCCGGGGGCACCATGTTGTCCACTCACACACATAGTATGGGGACCAGTCGCATTCCTCCTAACAATGCTAATGTTGGAAGACGGCCGCCTCCTAGGACTACCCAACCTAATAGGAACATTGTTCGTAACCCAACTCGCCATCTACCACCTAATACACATGTCGCTACTCGTCAACCTACGACCACTTTCACAAATGTTAACGCTCCTCCCAACCACGGTGGTGGACATATACCGCATACTTTTACGTCCACTGCCGCTACTAGTAATGCTAATGTAGGAGGTGGGAATATACCTTATCGACATGGCCATAATGCCACCATTCCTGCTACTAGTAACACCAATGTTGGGTTAGGAATACATCTCATGCTTATGGTCACCACACGACTGCTCACGCTAATCCCAACACTTATGATAGGGGTGGGAACATACCCTATAATCATGGTTATTACAACACGGTTCTTGCTACAAATAGTACGTATATGCCCCATACTTATGGTGGAAACCCTTACTACAATACAGTCGGTGCTGGCCATTAGTACAACCCACCTCAATATGGTGCTCAAAACACATATATACCTGCTTACTCTCATATGGGTTAGGTCGAGAGAGGTTATCAACCTTATGGCCATGGTCACACTTATGGTCAGACAGGTCCATATAATCAACAGTTTAATGCTCATGGTCAAGCGTTTGGTCCTTCTTATCCTTCAGGCTCTTACAATCAACCTTTTATGGGAGATTATAATCAAGCTTTCCAGCCGCAACTCCCATTCCTTTCATGTTTGAATCTTTTGGATATTTCGAAGCTCACAAATGATCCGGTTTGTCATGACCCTAGTTGGCCTTCAGTTCCTACCAAGCTTCCTTCGGACATTCCTAAGTTCGAAGGGAAAGGTGGTGAGGATCCAGGTGATCATGTCACAACGTTTCACCTTTGGTGCTCTTCCAACTCAATGAATCACAATTCTATTAGATTACGACTATTTCAACGCACCCTCACGGGGGCAGCTGCGAAGTGGTATGTTGAGTTGTCGGGGAGCACTTATAAGGGATTCAAAGAGATTGCTTTGGTTTTCTTGGATCATTTCTAGTTGCCGGTTCGTTACGATACTGCTACTGAAATTTTGTCTACCTTCTATCAGAATAAGGCCACGCATATTTCTAACCATGTTCAAGAATGGCATCGGCGGAAGAGGTTAGTGAAAGCCAACATTCCTCTAGAGTTTCTATTGGAATGGTTTCTCAAGTCTCTACTTCCATATATTGTTAAGGACGTCTCGATGTCTGGTATTATGAATGAGGAACAAACCATCTTAAAAGTCCAGAAGTTAGATTTACCATACTCTCAGCCTAGCATTTTATACGACATCATCCCTGACGCACCGCAAACAAGACATGAGCCCAAGACAGTTCCTGGACCGCATGTCGATGGCATTGTGGGATCCGCAAGTACTCGCCCCATAGATTTGGTGGCTAATCAAATGCAAAATTTGTTGCTAAACCAGTCTACTCCCGGACAGGTTCACACCTTTTCCACTTCCACCCCATCGTCCGATGTACACACTGTGCAAACGACTAAACCATCGGGTAACCGGTAACCTGGCGGTAAGAAGAATGGGATAAATAACTGTAAGGGTGGAAACAGTGGGAACAATAATAGCAACCACAATACCCCTCGTAAGGAGAATGCCAACCCTCCTTGGGAAGGAAGAAATTTTGGTGAGGACCGTAAACCTAGGCGTAAGGTGAAATTTCCTTGTAAGCTTTGTGGGGAAGATCATCTTACTCACTTATGTCCTCGAATCGAAGAAGCATCGAAGCATTTGGCACAGAGCCTAGCTGTGTTGAAGGATCCCTTTCCTCATCATCATCAAAACATGGATTCGCATGCTCCCGCTACTGGTTATGGACCTAATGAGACTCATACGTCCTCTTCCAATACTAGTGGTTATGGATGCGTGAATATGGTCCAATCGGAGGTTACTATTGCTACTCGTCAACGCAATTATGGTGCACCACAACCTAATATGGGGAATGAACCTCCCCCACCTCCTGATAATTCCTTGCATATCGAGAAGGCCTCTATTATGCCACGGATACTGAAAGGTTTGCTTAAGCACTCTATGCACAATCCCAATTCTCAAGCCGCACAAAACTACTCCATTGTAGAAGATTTGGGCCAAACTCCATGTGCCATGTCGGCTCTTGAAGTCTTACAAGCGTGTCCTTCTCAAAGGCATGCCCTTTTGTGTGTGTTAGGAGTTCAGGATGGAGGGAGTCCCAACGTTATCAAGTTCGACACTACTGATGTTCAACCTCGCTTACCTTACCACGTGGCTTTTCAAATCCATGTGGAGTGCCTTAAGAATTTCGTCAAGAGAACGGTGGTTGACGAAGGCGCTTCTGTGTCAGTGATGTTGTTAGCTTGTTGGAAATCTCTTGGCTCTCCTCCTCTACTCACGTCTAGGACCATGCTCACTGCATTTGATGGTCGATCTTTTAGGCCGCATGGGATTATCCATTCCCTTGTTGTCCGCTTGGGAGGTAAACCTGTGCCTATTGAAGTTGAAGTGGTTGATGCACCCATTGACTATAACCTTTTACTGGGTCGGAATTGGATGTACGTTATGAAAGCTGTCACGTCTACTGTACTCAGGACCATTTGCTTTCCACACGAAGGCAAGATTGTGACCATCGATCAGTTGGATTTCGTTAATCCTCCTCCTAAAGCATCCCTAGGATTAGTAGTCCCACAGGTTACAGATTCTCAGCCGGAAACTGGGAACATGGGTGTTGGTATGTACCCTTCCTTGATGGGATCTTATGATTTCCCTGCACCCATGAATTTTATTGGAACCATTTCCGACAATGCGCCTCCTCCTTTGCATAATGTACCATTCTGGACTTTGTATTTTGATGATCCATGGACTTTACCGTCCACGAATTCTACATCTAGAGACATTGCGCACATTGGGATGTCTATGCCACTTTCTACTGCTGAGCTTGCTTATCAGGATATTCAACAAGCCACTGTAGAACCGAGTCTCCCCTCTTCTCGGATAGTTGAGGAAGATCCCGTTATGCTTCCAGTTTGGGAAATCAACTCGTCTTGTTTGAACGATTCCCTTGATGGTACTTTACGTTCGGATGAAGCTATTATCGAGGCCATGTGTGGTAGTGAGAGACCTTGGGAGGATATGCATCATCGCTCTTATTTCCTCGCTGAGCAAGAAGAGTTAACGACGACTCTTGCAGAGATGGTTGGTCACCCTGTGGCTCTTTTGGGTTCACATGAGATTTATGTGGTGGGGAATATGGCTAATATTTTCTTGACTCAACCGATCAACATCTCTCGCACTCTCGAAAATATTGAAAACATTTACATCGGTGATGATTTCTCTCCTGAAGAGGTTTCCATCTACACCGAATTGTTTACTGAACTTCGGGAAGCTTTCGCTTGGTCATACGAGGAGATGCCCGGATAGACCCTAGTATTGTCGAACAGAAGACTAAGACGTATCCTCATGTTAAACCGGTTTGGCAACGTCTCCATGCTATTAACCCTAGGAAGGCAGCCGCTACCAAGGCAGAGGTAGACAAACTTTTCAAAGCCAGTTTCATCTACCATATTCCCCTTATCGAATGGGTGTCAAACCCCGTTCCTATGGATAAGAAGCAGGGAACGATCCGCGTATGCATTGATTTTAGAGACCTGAATCGTGCATGTCCGAAAGACAACTTCCCCACGCTATTCATTAATCAGATATTGGATGCTTGTGCGGGAAGTGATATTTTTTCATTCAGGGACAGCTTTTCGAGGTATAACCAGATTCAAATTAAACCCATGGACCAACATAAGACTGCTTTCATTTGTCCTTGGGGTATGTTTGCATATCAGAAAATTCCCTTAAGCCTTAAAAACACCGGAGCTACGTTTCAACGTGCCATGACCTATGCCTTTCACGACCTTAAAAGTATAATGGAGGTTTTCTTGATGATCTTGCCGGCACCCCAAGCACCTTCGTTGGATTCTCGAATGATATATATATTACAAGATCCATTTGAATCCCAATAAATGCATCTTTGCAGTGAGGTCAGGTTTCCTTCTAGGATTCATAGTTTCGAAAGAGGGTATTAGAGTCGATCCTCTTAAAGTTGAGGCAATACTTTGGTTGCCTCCCCCGCGCAAATTGTTTCAACTTCAAAGCCTCCAAGAGAGAGCTACTTTTTTACATCATTTTGTAGTCAATTATGCTAATCTTACCAAAGGTTTCGTGCGTTTGTTGAAGAAAGACACACCGTTTATCTGGGATGAGTGAGCCCAACAGTTTTTCGATGCCCTTAAGAAATATTTGGTATCAAACCCTGTGATTAGTCCACTAGACTTCGCACAAGATTTCATACTTTATGTGGTTGCGTCTCAAGAGACGATTGGCATGGTCTTGGTTCAGGTTGATGATGCGCTTGTCGAGCATGTCATCTATTACCTCAGTCGAAATCTAGTAGATGCTGAACTAAGATATACTCACGTGGAAAAGTTAGCACTTGCGATTGTACATGCAGTCCAACGGTTACGACACTATATTTTTCTTAAAACAACCACAGTTGTATCGCACATCAATCCATTTCAATTTGTGCTATCACTACGCCTTATAGGGGGGAAGTAAAATAAATGGATTGTGATCCTTCAGGAGTTCGATCTCGATTTTGCTTCAACGAAGTCAATGAAATCGTTTGTGTTTGTTGAGCTTATGTCGAACCTTCCGAGACTTGATGAGGATGTCATCCATGAAGATTCCTTTGTGGATGAACACTTATTTCTTATCTTGTCCAAGGACCCTTGGTATGGGAATGTCATTGTATATCTCCAAAATTTGAAGTTTCCTCCACATTATTCACGGGATGAGCGATAGCATGTGAAACATCATGCTAAAAATTATACGATTGTCGGTGACACTTTGTATCACCGAGGAAAGGATTCTATTCTCCGTCGTTGCTTGACTCACGAAGAAGCGGAGCAAGTGCTTAATGATTGCCATGCGGGGGCATGTGGTAGTCACTTATCTGGGCTTGCTAAAACCCAACGTATTATGCAAGCTGGTTACTTTTGGACTTCGATGTTTAAGAATTATATAAATGATGTAAAGAGATGTCACCCTTGCCAGGTTTTTTCTCGAAATATACACTCACATCCATCACCCCTTCATACGGTCATCACCGTCGGTCCCTTCACCAAGTGGGGGGTGGATTTCATGGATTGCAAACCAGCTTCAGTTGGGGAGCATCACCATATTATAGTGGTCGTGGACTACTTTTCCAAATGGGCTGAGGCCATGCCTACCGTAAAAGTCGATGGTGCTACAGCAGCCCATTTTGTGTTCAGTCAAATTATCACTCGATTTGGTATTCTGAAAGAGATTATCACTGACCATGGCAGTCACTTTTAGAACAGAATGATGGAGGATTTGTCTCTCAAGCTTGGGTTTCGTCAGGAACACTCATCCTCTTACTATCCCCAAGCGAATGGTCACCCTGTGGCTCTTTTGGGCTCACATGAGATTTATGCGGAGGGAACATGGCTAATATTTTGCCGAATAAACCGATCAACATCTCTCGTACTCTCGGAAATATTGAGAACGTTTACATCGGTGACGATTGCTCTTCTGAGGAGGTTTCCATTTACACCGAATTGTTTACTGAACTTGAGGAAGCTTTTGCCTGGTCATATGAGGAGATGTCAGGAATAGACCCCAGTATTTTCGAACACAAGATTAGAACGTATCCTCATGCTAAACCAGTTCGACAACTTCTTTGTGCTGTTAACGCTAGGAAGGAAACCGCTATCAAGGCAGAGGTGGAGAAACTGCTCAAAGATGGTTTTATCTACCCCGTTCCCCTTACCAAATGGATGTCAAAACCCGTTCCTGTGGATAAGAAGCAGGGAAAGGTCTGCATATGCACTGATTTTAGAGACCTGAATCATGCATGTTCGAAGGACAACTTCCCCACGCAATTCATTGATCAGATCTTGGATGCTTGTGCGGGAAGTGAGATTATTTCGTTCATGGACGGCTTTTCAGGGTATAACCAGATTCAAATCAAACCTGAGAACCAACGTAAGATTGCTTTCATTTGTCCTTGGGGTACATTTGCATATAGGAAAATGCCCTTCAGCCTTAAAAATGCCAAAGCTACATTTCAACGTGCCATGACCTATGCCTTTCACGACCTTAAAAGTATAATGGAGGTTTTCTTGGATGATCTTGCCGACCATTCTCGCAAGAGAGTGGACCACCCCAAGCACCTTTGTTGGATTCTTGAATGATGTATCCGCTACAAAATTCGGTTGAATCCCAATAAATGCATCTTTGCAGTGAGGTCTGGTCGCCTTCTAGGATTTATAGTTTCGAAAGAGGGTATTAGAGTCGATCCTCTTAAAGTTGAGACAATACTTCAATTGCATCCTCCGTACAACTTGTTTCAACTTCAGAGCCTCCAAGGGAGAGCTACTTTTCTACGTCGCTTTGTCGTCAATTATGGTAACTTACCAAAGGTTTCGCGTGCTTGTTGAAGAAAGACACACCGTTTATCTCGGATGAGCGAGCCCAACAGTCTTTTGATGCCCTTAAGAAATCTTTGGTATCAGCCCCTGTGCTTAGTCCACCCGACTTTGCACAAGATTTTATACTTTATGTGGTTGCGTCTCAAGAGACAATTGGTATGGTATTAGTTCAAGTTGATGATGTGCTCGTCGAGCATGTGATCTATTACCTTAGTCGAAACCTAGTAGATGCTGAGCTGAGATATACTGACGTGGAAAAGTTGGCGCTTGCGACTGTCCATGCAGTCCAACGATTACGACACTATATTTTGCTTAGAACAACCATAGTTGTAGCGCATATCAATCTGTTTCAGTTCGTACTGTCACGGCGCCTTATAGGGGGGAAGTACAATAAATGGATTGTGATCCTTCAGGAGTTTGATCTCGATTTTTCTTCGGCGAAGTCAGTAAAATCATTGGTTTTTGCTGAACTTATGTCGGACCTTCCGAGACTTGATGAGGATGTCATCCATGAAGATTCCTTTGTGGATGAACACTTATTTCTTATCTCGTTAGAGGACCCTTGGTATGGGGATATCATTGTATATCTCCAAACTTTGAATTTTCCTTCGCATTATTCACGGGACGAGCAACGGCGTGTGAAACATCGCGCTAAAGATTATACTATCGTCGGTGACACTTTGTATCGTCGAGGAAAGGATTCTATTCTCCGTCGTTGCTTGACTCACGAAGAAGCGGAGTGCATGCTTAATGATTTCCATGCTGGGGCGTGTGGCAGTCACTTATCTGGGCTTGCTACATCCCAAAGTATTATGTGAGCTGGTTACTTTTGTCCTTCCATCTTTAAAGATTGTGTGAACGCTATGAAGAGATGTCACCCTTGCCAGGTGTTTTCTCGGAATATACACTCGCATCCAACGCCCCTTCATCCGGTTCTCACCGTCGGTCCCTTCACCAAGTGGGGGGTGGATTTCATGGATTGCAAACCAGCTTCGACTGGGGGGCATCACCATATCATAGTGGCCGTGGACTAATTTTCCAAATGGGATGAGGCCATGCCTACCATAAAAGCCGATGGTGCTACAGCATCCCATTTCGTGTTCAATCAGATTATTACTCGGTTCGATATTCCGAAAGAGATTGTCACTGACCATGGTAGTCACTTTCAGAACAAAATGATGGAGGATTTGTCTCTCAAGCTTGGGTTTCATCAAGAACTCTCATCTTCTTACTATCCCCAAGCGAATGGTCAAGTTTAAGTAGTCAATAAGTCTTTAAAGACCATTCTCCAACGTACCATCCAACAAAGCAAGAACAACTGGCACATTATGTTATATCCTGCTTTGTGGGAATATTGAACCACAGTCAAGACTGCCACCGATTTCTCACCGTTTTCAGTTGGTACACGATGTGGAATCGATTTTACCGATTCAATGAGAAATCCCTTCACTTAAACTGGCCATAGAGCTCCTCCCTGATACGTTGGCTATTGATAAATGTTTAATCCACCTTGAGCAGCTTGACGAGCACCGTCGATATGCCATCGTGGCTATAGATGCCAATAAACGTTGTGTTAAGTTTCAGTATGATAGGTTTGTCCATCCTCGGCAATATGCTGAAGGTGACTTGGTCCTCTTATATGACCAAGCTAAAGAACCCCTGGGGGCAGGCAAGTTTAACCCCATGTGGCACGGTCCTTACACTGTGAGGCGTGTCCTGAAAAAAGGAGCCTATGAATTAGAAGACTATGAGGGGACTATCTTGAAGGAGCCTATAAATGGGCTCTACCTCAAGCGGTATTATGCTTGAACCTCTCATTTAGGATAATACTTTTTGTATACTATTGTATAGTTACTTCTATTCATAGTTTAGATTTCTTTTGGTTTTCGGGTTTGCTGATTAGCTTCCATTTGATTGACAGATGTCAGTGGAGTTCATACGTTCTTAGGATTCACTGATGGTGCTAGCCATCATACACAACAAATTGCTTCTACTATCTGGGTTATTTTCTCACATGACCACCTAGTTGTGTCCTCAGGAGGTGCTTGTCTTGGTCCTACTTCTAACAATGTGGCTGAGTATAGTGTCGTGATTGAGCTACTTCGGGATGCTATTTCACATGGTATCCATTCTTTAGAAGTCCTCCTGGATTCACAACTAGTTGTGTCTCAGTTGAATGGTCAATACCGTGTGAGGGATCCTACGTTACTACAAAAATTCTTAAAGGTAAGACTCTTGGAACGACATTTTGTTTCAATTACATACATTCATGTTCCGAGAAGTTTTAATCATATATCTGATGCATACGCTAACTATGTATTAGATTGGCATTTGTCACATTCCCAATGAAGCACACAAATAAAAGATGCATTCATACAATTGTACATACACACATATAGTAGAACTGGAGAACCAAAGTTTTTTATAAATATATGTCCAAAAATGGTAGTGTCATGATACAAAACGGGAGCCCGTAGCTCTCAAAATATACATATCGATACAAACTGGGAATTTGAGATGTCTGATCCCTACGAGGAGGTCTAGCTGCCTCCGCGACAGGATGTGTCTGATAAAAATAATGCACTACATTTGCAACACGCTGCAGTAATCGCACCCAGTTTCCCGGCACTCCCACTACCTAGAGCTGCATATCCTCAGGTAGCTGCGCCACCTCTACCTGTGGTACCCTAGTGGTCATCCGTGATAGGTTGGCCTACAGATTCTGTAGTGTTCTCTCTACTACAACATGTACCATCTCATCACCCCTGCCCCAACAACGATGTCTTAGAAAACCATCGGGTCTCATTGGGCCCTTGTCTGCGAGCAAACAATCAAACATTAATACGTGATACTACCCCCAAAAATATTTTTGCATTTACACCTATAATAAAAAATCCATAAAAATTTAATATACCAAAAACCTAAAAAGAGTACTAACCAATGTCTCCGAACACTACATCTAGTGGGAGCGGCATGTTTCAATCCTACCGGAAGTCTATCCCTGCATAGGGGTAGTCCTCTATCGCTATAACCTGTCGGTCCCACCAGTGAAAGAAATCCTCTGTGTACGGTGATGCCTGACAGCCACCACCCTCTCGCATCAAGACCTCGGCCCACCGGGTCATGGCTGGGTTGCAGATACTATGAGGAGGGACCTCAACCCTCGAACTAAGCCCTGAAACTCGCTCAAAGAAGAAGCTACACAAAATACTGTCGTATCTGAAGTTTTTTGCATCCCCCTGCTTGGACTCTGTCAGCTGGGTCTTCATGGACCCTAGTAGCGTAGTACACCAGTCAAATATCATAGGTTGCATGCACTGCGATTCATAGAACATAACTGGCCTAGATGCCTGGTGAAGAGCTTCTGAACCAATAATCCGCACTAAAGTTGCCGCGAAAACCTTCATGCTCAGGTTGACTATGGCTCTGATGGGAACCTGAATTCCCACTTCCCAAGTATTTGGAACACAATACCTCTCTATATAGTCGGGGATGGTGATCGCACCACCCACAAATCGAGACCGAAGGCTTGCCACCTCACCTCAACAGGACAAACCTGTAATGAAGTAGATATCTTCCACTTCCAGTGAGAGTATTTTCCCATCTAGGTTGAAGTTCTGTGCATCGAAATCCCAATAGTCTATCAAACGATGGAGCAATAGGTTTTCGGCCCTCAAACCCCCTCTGCTCCAAAATTTGTATAAACCACATGCTTGTAGAACTTGCTGTGCACGCACATCATTACAAATGGCCTCATCCACTAGGTCATGTTCTCTCTCTCTCCACTCTAGAACCATCCTGGAAAGAGAAAAACCAAAGGATTTAGTTAGTTTTGTTTAAAAAACTAGCTTCACGGTCGTACCCATGGGCAATTGTGCTCACATAGGTGGGTACCTGTAGTCAACATGTGCGTTGACTGTGCGTACCCAGCCCTACCCATGACCTGCATAGTTATAGCCCGCGTGTAGCGTCGTGACCATGTAGGGCATGGCCAAACAAAAATTTTAACCGATGAAAATTGAAATAAAGCATTGAAATGGAAGTATGGATTAGACTACCAACCTACTCCCGACGGTTCGATGATCGAACGCCCGTAGCTCCCAGAATCAACAGCTGAACTTTGAGGTGAAAACTAACCACAAAACTCCAAATGGGTGAATAGTAAAAATGAATTGTAAATTGTAAATTTTTGTCACTATTTATAATTTTCAAAACCCACTTGTCTATAGTTTTTGCAATTTAATGTTGTTTTGGACTAATACAATGTCATGGAGTAGCATTTTTTGACCAAATTTCTTTGGCGAAAGTTGTTTCTGAACATTTCACACCTACGGTAGGTATGTTTCACACTTCGCATATAGTTTAGATGTCATTTTCACATGCATTATGCATTTGACCTTTTGACCACTTTCATAAACCCTAGGTGCGACCCTGCTTCTTAACTGACACAGAACCTTCACACTATTATAGAAGTGTTGTTATGTGGCGGTAGGGCCTTTCCGAACATGGGTGCCCTAGTTAGAAACCCTTTTTGCATTTTGGTGCCCATGCCGTTTTTTGTCCTTAGGATTGGGAGTCCTTCGTAGTCATGCCATGACTATGTGATACAGACTCATACTCTACTTTGTCTTATGTTGGCCATCTCCCATAAGGACTCCCCCATTATATCAAGTTGTGATTCCATTACATCATCCTGCTTGTCGCTTGAGTCTTGTGCTGGTTCCCGCTTACTCAGTTGTTAGTCTAGTTCCCGAGCACTTTCCCTGTCGAGCCTTGCAGAGCTTACACTTTCCCTTCACAGTTTGATGTCCTTTTGACCCTGAGGGAACACCCCCGGAGTGTCCACATCCTTCACACGCTTCCTTGCTTTGATCATAGGTATGTTCCACTACTTGGAACTAGTATACTCACTATTTGACACTCGTTCCCTCACTTGTTGTATTATAAGCAATTTTATTCTTTTTCAAGCTTTTCCAAATATGAAAAAGACCAAAAAAATAAAATATTTTAAAAAGCCGGACAGGATTATGGTTACTACTTTTTTTTGGCAGCTGTAGTGTCGCCTTTAAATAGAGCATTCATTCCACTCTGTACATTATGAGTCGGGACTATAGTTGGAACTTAGGAGTTATACTTGTTTCTCAGTTTAATCCATCGATTGGTTAAGCTTCCAGTCGTTATGGATCCCTTTGTGATGCCTCCTACATCAAATAGTTTATATTCAGATCCCTTTGTGATGGCTGCCTGAGTCTATCCATCTGCTCATGCTCTTGTTCAAAGGAACTCCTGAAACTAGAGTTGGACACTCCTCAGATCTCATGACTATTGCATGTCGGCCATCCTTATTGAGTCAATCTGTTTCACCTGAGTTCTTCCAAATCTTTCAGCATAGCTGGTACCTCGCGTTGGTTGATGGGGGATGCCTTAATGCCCTCCTTCCAGTGAGTCTCATTCCATCGAATTCAACCCATTTATTCCGGAACTTGAGGCTTAGAGTTTGGTTGAGTACCTTGAGGCTTGCAGTCATTAGTGGCAGTTTCTCTCTCCATTGACAGTTTTGGGAATACATCAATGTCCCCTGATCGATGGATTCATCCTAGTGTTCGACTTCAACACATCTATTCACACTTTGATGATTGTGCTCTCTGCCTTGATGTCAATTTTCATTATTGGTGGGTTATCTCGCATCTATTAACGGTATACATCATTGACCGGTAATCAGACGATGTCACATCAGGTTCGACCTCAACTCCTTTATTCACTTGATGGAACTTGCACTATCAAAGACTTGCGTAGAAGACCCCAGGCGATAGTGGCATTCAGTATGCTACTTATGATTATGACTTTAAATCTGAGATATCACCTTTCAGATATCAACAGTTTGTACCTCCAGTTCGCACCAGTTTTTTCCTTTTCAGCAGGAAACCATATCTTATTGTAGAGGGATCATGGCTATGATCACTTATCACATGTATTCACTATGTACTGCCTATTCATGGCCATTGTATCAGATTGTTGTACTATACCGACATGTACTCTGGGATACTATTGTATTATGAAGAGTGAGCTGCTCTTTCCACCTGTGTCTCCATCACTCCACTTCTGATATTTATAATGTATTTCGGCCATCATAGCATCAGTCTATGACCTCACACATTAGGGGGCATCTGTTACAACGTAATTTTCCACCTTGTGAGCATCAGCACTCTTTGTCCTAGAGGATCTATTTTATTGATTCAGATCCACTTTTTATCCTCTAGAGACACTATTTTCCCTATTTTTTCCCCTGTACGCTAGCAGCATCATTACAGTGGGCATACCCGCAAGTTGCATCACTATCGCCAGCGGGTAGCATGTAAAATGGTAAAAATCACTAGTTAATTACTTTTTACTCCCAAAAAGAGATCATAGGGTGACTGTAATGTCCCTTGTTAGGAATTTTATTAAAATTGCAATTTTCCATTTTTTTTTCCTTGGTTCGACCTTTGACTAGTTTTGATCTCTAGGTCCCAAATTTGCCCCAAATGATTTCAAATCTTCTGAGAAGGTATATGAATGAGATTAGAACATAAATATGTGTTTTAAGGATGCCTTTGGACCTTTAAAATACTTCTGCAAATACTCTTTCAATTCTGGCCAATGTAGGGAACTTTACTAGTAATTTGCCTTTAACTAGTATTGGTCTCTATGTCTTGAATTGACTCCAAATGCCTTCAAATCTTCAAGGAAGGTGTATGAATGATATTAAGACTTGAATATGATGTTCAGGGATGATATATGGCCACCAAAATACCTCTGCAAACTCTCTTAAGATTCTGGACCAAGTATGCAATTTTACTAGTAATTTGGGGTTCAAATCCCCCTGGGGTAAGTATTGAAAATGGCTTCCCAAATGCCTCCAAAGCCACTGAAATTTCTGAACAGAGGTAGGGAATGTATTAAGGATGTTATTGAGGTCTCATTTGCACCATTAATTGATTATTATATCTGTTCCAACCCTCTCCCATTCAACTGCAAAAATCACCAATTCAACCCTTGGGGAAATGGCACTATTTCTTCTCCCAGTGCAATTAAACTAAGTAAAAATACTTCAAATGCTCAAGTACAGTACATGAAACTTGTAGAAGACATCCATGGCATTATATTGATCACAAATACATCATATAATCATCCATTCATTCGAAATCATCATCAATACATTGGTTCACAACAAGGTAGTGGGGAAATGGCATTGTTCTTCCATTAAAAATGAGATTTATACATTTCTACTTGGAATTTCGACCTGAAACTTTCTGGAGATGAAGAACAGAGTATTTACTTCATATTACAAAAGAAATGGGGCATTAGAAGCTCCCCCAAAGAGGACAATAGCTCACCAAAAACGCCCTCCCTCAAGGATCAAGAATATGCCATCAAAACTGGAAATGGTTGAAGGAGCGAGCTGCAATAGAAGAAACCATGAGATGCCCTGTAGCTTACACCTGCAAATAAAGACTCCATTAAAGCTCCAAATGAAAGGTCTGAATGGCCTTTCCAATTGCCAACTTGGATGGGAATCTTTCACCCTCGAAATTGGCTAAGGCAAGAAACTAGTCATCCACTAGCTCTCCCTCTTCACAAATGCAATTGCAAATTCTACAAATGATCAAAAGCTGGTTTCATTCTTTGTTATTGACATTTATAAACTTCTAATGTCCTCCATGGGTCGAATTCCTTCCAAGAGACTCATGCCAACTCAAGTTGGGAAGAGATTCCAAAGAACGCCACTTGTACAACAATTCCTAGTCTCCCACTTCCACCAAATCACATGTGGAAGCATCTTAGCTGCCCTAACACCCTTGAGCGACCTCTTGGAGTCTATTTTTAGCCCTGACATGTCATATATGTCATATGTCAGCCTTCAGGTCTGATTTGTGTCATAGGTGTCATAGCATCTTCATCATTGTTGTCATAGAGCTAGGGAATCTAGCCCAAGTGTCTCACTAGCTCCAAATTGCCTCTTCCTCTTCCATGGGAGTTAATCTTCCTCTATATTTCGACCTTGGATGAGTAATGCAATGAATAATACCTTTTGGACTCCCCCAAGTATGTTACCATTCACCTTGAATTCGAATTGGTGAGAGAATGATGCCAAGTGTAGTGGGGAAATCTAGCCATATGTGGGTCCCACTTCTTCCATGTGTCTTCATGATGAAATGCCACTTTGATTTTCACTTGTATATATTTATTTATATCCTTTATTAAATATTTATGCTATTCTAATGTTCAAACATCATTTATTATCCCCCTTATTCCAAATCCCAAAGCTTCCACCCCAAACCTAGGAAACTAGTAATTTTCCTCCTTGGCAATTATTTGACCTTTAGCATCAATTTGACAAACTCTAATGAATAAAGCCAATGTGATTAGGCCATTGTGACCCAATACCAAATTTGGGACATGACAAATCCTCCCTTCCCAATATTGCTTGTCCTCAAGCAATTTTAAATGTGGGTGTTGAAGAACCTGCTTTCTGTATAATTCTTTGAAGTTGCCATTGAATTGCCCAACCTTGAGTCTTTGAGTTTCCATGAAGATTTTAGAGAGGAACCACCATGCTTGCTGCTGCACTACTCTAATTAAAATCACTTTATTAAGTGGGGAATCCATCTCCCATACTGCTTGCTTCCCCCAAAAAAATATGAAAACAATGAGATAAAAATTATTCCAGGGTCCCATTGCTTGTATTGCACCCCAACAATTAAAAGTGCTCTCCAACCCATACCATCAGATAAGAGGATTCTTGGATCCCATTTTCTTGTATGCATTCTTCCAAACATCATGAGTACAAAATATATATCATCAAAGTACATAACAACATTATGAAAATGTACATAAAGGAGATGCTTCATCAAAGAGTCATGAAAGTGCTTATACCTCCAAGCATGTAGACCACCATTTTCCAATTGCATACAATCTTCAAGTGACCCATCAAATCTGCTCCAATGACATAGGTGAGGATCCCATGTCCAATAGTGCTGCTCCAAGAGAATGTGATATGCATCAAAATATTCAGCCATGCATTCTTTCATCCAAGAAGTGAATGAAGAATCTCCACTAAAATCTGAACCAAATAATGAGCAGGAAAAACAAGGAGAATTCAAAGGACTCAAAGAAGTCTCATCCATACATCCATGAGGATATGTATCATCATAAGGTAAAGCAATATGCTGCTGCAATTCTAAATAATGAGGTGCTCTATTCATGTCATCATCAAAAGGAGAGGTAGGAGTTTCATACCCCTCATGTGGCACCACTAGGAAAAAACCTTTCACCCAATTTTCATCCCAAAGTGATGTGGCTGGAAAAGAAGTGTGGGGTGAGGAATTATGAACCAACTTTAATTCTTTACAACTCTTACCCATTGAAATATTTAATTCATCTTCTCCATAATTCGTTGGTCCAACTATTGTAAGATCACGTACCTCTTCCAAGTCTTTGCAACTCTCTCCATGAGGCAACTCATAATCCCTTTGAACAAGGACAAGTGCTTGTCCTTCTTCTTGTTTTAGTGTAGTATCTTCAAGAACCTGCATATCAACATGTACCTCATGTTCCATAATTACATTAGGTTCCTCTTTTGTGGCATAAATTGTTTCATCCTTTTCCTTGAAAAGACAACCATTGCTCATTACTTTTTCCGAGTTGCTTTCAATTTCACTAAGCAACAATCTGAACTCTTGAAAGTATTGTTTCCACTTGTCTTCAAAGGATGGTTCAAGTAATTTCCTAAACTCCTCATTCTCCATTAAGGTTCCTTTCTCATCCTTACTCATGGTGACCAATGAATGTACTTCTTCTCCTACTTCTTCCCTTTCACCAAAGTACATCCAGTTTCAGTTTCTAAGGGTGGTGGCTTATTTCTTTGACTCCTGGTCTTCATTAATGTTCTACCACATAAGGTGCCAAGACCATGCTCTGATACCACTGTAATGTCCCTTGTTAGGAATTTTATTAAAATTGCAATTTTCCATTTTTTTTTCCTTGGTTCGACCTTTGACTAGTTTTGATCTCTAGGTCCCAAATTTGCCCCAAATGATTTCAAATCTTCTGAGAAGGTATATGAATGAGATTAGAACATAAATATGTGTTTTAAGGATGCCTTTGGACCTTTAAAATACTTCTGCAAATACTCTTTCAATTCTGGCCAATGTAGGGAACTTTACTAGTAATTTGCCTTTAACTAGTATTGGTCTCTATGTCTTGAATTGACTCCAAATGCCTTCAAATCTTCAAGGAAGGTGTATGAATGATATTAAGACTTGAATATGATGTTCAGGGATGATATATGGCCACCAAAATACCTCTGCAAACTCTCTTAAGATTCTGGACCAAGTATGCAATTTTACTAGTAATTTGGGGTTCAAATCCCCCTGGGGTAAGTATTGAAAATGGCTTCCCAAATGCCTCCAAAGCCACTGAAATTTCTGAACAGAGGTAGGGAATGTATTAAGGATGTTATTGAGGTCTCATTTGCACCATTAATTGATTATTATATCTGTTCCAACCCTCTCCCATTCAACTGCAAAAATCACCAATTCAACCCTTGGGGAAATGGCACTATTTCTTCTCCCAGTGCAATTAAACTAAGTAAAAATACTTCAAATGCTCAAGTACAGTACATGAAACTTGTAGAAGACATCCATGGCATTATATTGATCACAAATACATCATATAATCATCCATTCATTCGAAATCATCATCAATACATTGGTTCACAACAAGGTAGTGGGGAAATGGCATTGTTCTTCCATTAAAAATGAGATTTATACATTTCTACTTGGAATTTCGACCTGAAACTTTCTGGAGATGAAGAACAGAGTATTTACTTCATATTACAAAAGAAATGGGGCATTAGAAGCTCCCCCAAAGAGGACAATAGCTCACCAAAAACGCCCTCCCTCAAGGATCAAGAATATGCCATCAAAACTGGAAATGGTTGAAGGAGCGAGCTGCAATAGAAGAAACCATGAGATGCCCTGTAGCTTACACCTGCAAATAAAGACTCCATTAAAGCTCCAAATGAAAGGTCTGAATGGCCTTTCCAATTGCCAACTTGGATGGGAATCTTTCACCCTCGAAATTGGCTAAGGCAAGAAACTAGTCATCCACTAGCTCTCCCTCTTCACAAATGCAATTGCAAATTCTACAAATGATCAAAAGCTGGTTTCATTCTTTGTTATTGACATTTATAAACTTCTAATGTCCTCCATGGGTCGAATTCCTTCCAAGAGACTCATGCCAACTCAAGTTGGGAAGAGATTCCAAAGAACGCCACTTGTACAACAATTCCTAGTCTCCCACTTCCACCAAATCACATGTGGAAGCATCTTAGCTGCCCTAACACCCTTGAGCGACCTCTTGGAGTCTATTTTTAGCCCTGACATGTCATATATGTCATATGTCAGCCTTCAGGTCTGATTTGTGTCATAGGTGTCATAGCATCTTCATCATTGTTGTCATAGAGCTAGGGAATCTAGCCCAAGTGTCTCACTAGCTCCAAATTGCCTCTTCCTCTTCCATGGGAGTTAATCTTCCTCTATATTTCGACCTTGGATGAGTAATGCAATGAATAATACCTTTTGGACTCCCCCAAGTATGTTACCATTCACCTTGAATTCGAATTGGTGAGAGAATGATGCCAAGTGTAGTGGGGAAATCTAGCCATATGTGGGTCCCACTTCTTCCATGTGTCTTCATGATGAAATGCCACTTTGATTTTCACTTGTATATATTTATTTATATCCTTTATTAAATATTTATGCTATTCTAATGTTCAAACATCATTTATTATCCCCCTTATTCCAAATCCCAAAGCTTCCACCCCAAACCTAGGAAACTAGTAATTTTCCTCCTTGGCAATTATTTGACCTTTAGCATCAATTTAACAAACTCTAATGAATAAAGCCAATGTGATTAGGCCATTGTGACCCAATACCAAATTTGGGACATGACAGTGACCTTTGGCCCTCCATTTTCCCTAGTAACACCTCGATGTGTCCTTTCACATACCTTTGAGAGGACTATATATTGAGCACATATGGCTTATGGATGGGAATAGAAAGGAGAGAAAGAGAACTCTAGTGGAGTTTTTCCCTATCTTGACTCTACACTCATTGATCCTTGTAGTTGTGAACCCTTTATGTTCACCTTCCAAACTCCTATCATGGTTTGAGTTTTCCATTCCATGGAGGATTGAAGTGGTGGAGGCACAAGTGGATTGACCCAGATCTTGGTTCAAATTGGTTTCCGACAAGAGGTCGTATCACATTGTACTTCTTGTTATTTATTAATAGAAATACTCATATTCTCATCCATCAATGTTGTGAATGTGTTTATATTACATTGGGTTGCATTTACTTATAATATCATGGACCATTGCTATTGATGATGTTAATGTCGTTTATATATTATATGCGCTTGTTGTATATTGGTTGTCAAGACTAATTTGCAGGTTCAAGTGCATGGATTGAAGCCTCCAACGGGTATCTACATCAAATGTTTGGATCGAGGTTGGTTATCTTCTCCATTATCTTAGCATTGTCGTTTATATAGCATAGCATTGGGAATTGAGTTAATTTCTGGTAGTCAGCTGTCTGTTCTGGTCCACCCTAATCCATAGGAAGTTTTCTCCAACACACTCAAACTAAACCATATGACAGTAGCTTAAATAGAGGTCCAACCCCAAACAAAAAGTTAAACAAAATTTTGATTCCCACCACATAAGACCGGAGATAAAAAAGAAAATCAAACCCTATGTCTATGAGTTGCTCCTCAATGTACTCCTTAAAGTAAACAAGGCAATTCATTGACCCAATCGATTCCTTAGATAGCAAATCAACATCCTGGTTTAACTCCCTGTAGATGTGAAAAAAGGATATATCATCAAATTATTTTATTAATCTCCTGGTCCTTTGAATCCAATAAACAAAATGGATGGCTGTTAGAGAATAGTTGCTTGATGGCCAGTCAATAACAACACGAGATCCACCAAATATTTTGATGTGAAATATGTCCATCTTTAATGCCATTCGCATCAATCCCCATAGTGCCAAGAGCTGAGCCTTTGTATTGCTTCCTTCCCCTACACCCATCCTTAAAATTAATTTATGATCTTTTTTGATAAAAAGTATCATGCCAGCACCACACTTTCCACCCTTTTTTCCCCATCGAAGAAACCAAATGATGTATCAATGTCAAGTTCAGGGGATTTTAAAATTCTCTTCTTTGGTTCTTTAGTAATGGTTTTAACATACTATTGATCCAATATAACATATTATACATAATTTAACTAAAAATAAAGTAATAATAATGAATTTAATGTAGGTAAATCATAATCATTAACAAATGTTTATATATAAAAGAATAACATTTTAAAACTAAACCAAATTAACTATTGAAAGATGAGGAAATTGATATCATTCTATTTAACACTATTCTTAAATGTTTTCTCAAACAATAACATAATTCTACCCACACAAACATTGATTCATTTTAAATGAAAAATATTTTAAATATATATATTTAATCTAATTTCATATATAGTTAATTCAAGGTTCTTGGTCAATCTTCTCCCGATGATGGGTTATGCTATACAACCTGAAACTTCAAATCAATTTGACACAGGGTTTCAATTTGCTCTAAAATGTCAACCTGTGAGAAAACTAATCAAATAATTTAGTAAATTCAATTTTATTTATATATTTTCTAAACAACTCCTCCCACACCTTGTTTATAGTCGTATTTTAATTTATTATTTTGTCCTTGCAGGGGATTATATAATTTTCAATCACACCAATTAATCTATCCATATAGTTAAATATTTTCTCATTTTCTATAGTTAAACTTTATAAGCCAATTTTTTTTCTTTAAATTAATTTCAATAAAATCTATTTATGTGCAATGGGATTGGTTCCAAAAGTTAATGTCAGCCTCGGGGATTGTTTCACACCCCCTGGTGGCTGGCTGGCATCATTCTTTGCATTGGAAAACTGTTAGATTTCCTCAAAGCTTTAAAAATCCGTTGCTTCAAAATATTTTGGGATTGCGGTATTCCAAATTCTCCGTGGCATGACTACGAGTCTTCAGTTTTGATCATGCATGATTTGGAGTACAACTGGAAGATTACATGACAAGTAATTACTCACCCCAACGTGAATAGCAATCTTCTCACTTGAACAACTTTATCCCTCCCTTTGAGTGAGTAATTCGATGATCTTGGCATAGGAACCATGCCCAACTAGGTTTTAATTGACTCAAAGAATCACAGTCCGATTTGATAGTTTTTGTTGTAATTTTTGGTAAACTTTAGTAGTCACCCATATTCTAGCAGACTAGGAGCAAAGTAAAGAGGATAGATGGTGGAATTGGTGAGTAATAAAATGACACTAAATTGACTAATCGAGATGCAATCTAAGGATTGTATACTTGTTTCTAAAATGTGGTCACCAATCATTATATCTATCATTGATTATTGATTAGTTACCAATGACAACTCAAGTTAAAACTAGATGGGGATATGAGCAATGTATCAAAATATAATGAACAAATTAAGGAGTGGTATAACATAGATATTAAACCTGGGGAACTTGTGAGATCTTGGCATTTAATTTCCATCCAACTAAATAAACATCACTTCAAAACTGATGATTCAACTTCCAATTTTAGTCGCAAGTAATTTCCATCAAATCATAAACTGCACTTCATTTAACCATTTAAGCCAAGTATTGTATGTTAAATATAACAAATTGGGAGACCCAAGATGATCCACTCAGTAGTTGGCATTGTTGTCGGATGCTAACATCGACTGCGACAAGTCACCAACTTCGACAATTTCAGCGACCTCAAACAGTTTCGCGACGTCGACATGCTGCGTTGACCTGTGACTTGCGACTGACGCACTACGATAGAATGTCTCTTTGTCTTCCATTTGACTGTAGCGGTTGAACTTCTGAAACCGCTTCAACTTCTTTTGTAACTGAATGTAACAGGCAGGAACCCAAGCGTCTCAACACTCTATATAAGCATGTATAATATTGTAATATACAGTCATGATCTTATATCTAGTAATAGAGAAGAACAATTTACATTCCTGCATATTGTCTGTGTGTACTTGTGTTTATTTGCTTTGTGTATTCCTGCTTTGCTCACTCCATTTCTTAAGCTTCTGCCATAATAGAGCCAACTCATTCAGTCGAACTAGTGTCCTCCTCATGCTTCCTGGGCGCATGCGGATTATTGGTATCATATATTTCAGCTTTGTTCGTGCTTAAGTTGCATAGACACTTCCAACAAAGTTACCTGACTTATGCATGTTCAAACACGCTCGCAATTTCAACAATCCAAGTAGACACTACCTCCAGAAATGACAGGAGAAACAGACGATAGACATGCAGCCGACGAGACATCACAACTTATTGAGCAAGCGCTGAATCGACAACAGACTAAAATGCTCGCCAAGTTCAATGAAATTCTCATGTGATTTTCTTCGACATATGGAGGATTTTTTACGAGAACTAACTCCGACAAAATCATCCCCTTCAAAGTGCAAATGAATTTGACATACCAAATCTAGAAGGCAAGATTGACGCGGAATCCATCGACAATTGGGTACAACAATTAGAATCCTATTACTCTATGAATAAACTCTTGGAAGCTTAAAAGATCACCATTGCATCCTTAAAGATGTCAACATCTGTGCACTGCTGGTGTGAGAACCTCTCGACAAAGATGGAGAAAAGCGGAGACCCCATTGACACATGGGATAAATTTTTCGAATACGTCCGAAAGGAATTTTAACCTCCCAAATACCTTGAACAACAGTACAAGAAGTGGCAGCAGCTAAGGAAATGGAAATACCAATCAGTACAGAGTTACACCGACGAGTTCTATCGACTCATCGCTAGACTTGGTGTCCAAGAAGAAGATAAGTTGCTTGTTCTGAAGTACATCAGTGGATTGTTCTAGTACATTCAACAGGAGATGGAATTTATGACTGTCAAAACGCTCACGGATGCATTCCACTATGCCAACAAACTTGAAACCAAACAAAAAGGAAAAACATGCTTCACGACAAAGCTGACATCAGGATGACCACCCAACAAAAAGGCATCAGCCGACTTCGACAAGTTGAAATCTTCTCAGTCAACCCCGCCAAAGTCAGATCATGACAAGAAGCCTTTTCAAAAAGGGAACGTAGCAAAAAACCGCCTACCAGGAAATGGTGTGGTTACCACCACTCATCTTGGCATGATATGTCTGAATGTAAATCTTGTAAGAAATTTTTGGAAAAAGTGTCTACATCTGACAAGTTCGACAAGACAGTGGAAGAATCTGATCCATACAAAACAACCCTTTTGACATCGACATTGACCACTCCAGCAGCCTCGACTATCATCGACGAGGAGGACTGAGAGCACTTGTTCCATACATAGATATGAATTCAACACAATTCATTACATCTGATTCTAGATAACGATATCCAAAAGAAATTCATTTCTAAAGGTCTCGTGAATAAACTAGGTCTTGTCACCACTTCGCATCCTCAGCCTTACAATATTGTTTGGATGAAGGATGGACAGGAAATACGGATCATCCGCCAATGCAAACTTGCCTACTTCATAAAGCCTTTCTGTTAGGATATTTAGACACTTAGGAGTTAGTTAAGATCAACTTTGTGTAATATATCCGTTAGGGATAGTGTGTTTCTTTAGTATGCATTAGTATGCATTTGTAAATACTTAATCCGACGGTCACGATATGTTCCCGACATAGAGTGATCCGACGGCTCAACTTCTCTTAGATCAAACCTAACCTTGATCCGTGGCTTAACACCCGATTGGTCCATGATATCTATTTAAAGAGCATGGAGGGTCATTTTTTAGTTGATCGATTATGAGAAGCTCATTTGTAACTTTCTTTCTTTGCATAATAAATTATCTCATAGAAGCTATTTGGTCGGGGCCATGGAGTGTTTCCCTCAAGAGGGTTTAAACCACGTCAAAACATCGGTGTGTTGATCTGTGATCTGTTTGTGTGAAGTGGATGCTCTTGGTGTTCGGTCCTTTGGTAGTACCCTGTGTACCCGAACATGGTATCAAAGCTTATATGAAGTGCCGCTTCCGGTTATGATCTAGATCTTGAACTGTTGTTGCTGAAACTTGAAAGGGAAAGGGTTTTTCTCGGCTGCGTATGCTCTTTGCCGTGCACCTTGCGCGATCTCGGCAAATCAGAAACAGAGAGAAAATGTAGACTTTCCAGGCAAGCTAACGAGATGTAACTCCACAAGTGTGGAAAAGTTTTTTTTTGTTTCGATTTGTGGTGTGTTTTGCAGGAAAAAGGGCAAGCACGCAAACCGAGCAAGAAGAGTAAAAAAAAAAAAAAAACCCCTTCCTCATTCCCATATTTTACATACCTTTTAATCTAGCTCACTTGGTTGAAAGTTGCTTTATTCCTTAATAGGTCTTGAGTTCAAGTCTTAGGAAGTTACTTTTAAAAGAAAAAGTGCATGCAATTCTATTTTCAAGTTACTTTATTGTAAAAGTGCATCTCACTTAAATAATAATAATAAAAAAAGTACAAGTGAGTCGCTTAAGTTTTTTTTATTGTTGCACTATTTAAAAGTAATATCATTGTAAAAGTGAAATCACTTATTTTACAAAAGTGGTTCACTTAAAGCAACTTTCTTGTAAAGTGATTGTCAAAAGGTTCTTCTTGGGAAGAGGTGGGTTCTTTTTTTGGCTGGACATTCTCTAGCTGCCACGTCACTATTGGGAGCATCTTCAACAGTTTCTTTGTTCAAGCATAACTTCATCATACAGAGTCAGTTTTCAGTGCCGTTTTTTTTTTAAAACTGCCTATTTTTTCGAGCTCTTCACATCCAGACTATTGGTTTCTGTTTTTACAACCATTAATTTACAAATATGACCACCCCTTGTGATATTCTACTTAACAGTTCCAACTATTTCTCATGGAAATCTCGTATGGAGGATGTTCTACGAAGTAGGGGACTTTTCAGAATTACAACAAGGAAAGAAAAAGAACCCACTGATGATGATAAGAAAATAAAATGGGCAAATAGATGTAATGTAGCTCATGGATTGATTGGGATGTCAATCTCTACTGATTTGCGATTCCACACGTGGAATTGATGAACCTAATGCTGCTTGGGACAAGTTGGAATCTGTGTTTGGTAAACACAATGAGATTTGAGGTCACCAACTAGAAAATGAGTTGATTTCTTTAAATCCAAGTGACTTTTCATGCATTCAAGATTATTTATCTAAGTACAAAACTCTTAAACTCTTATGTGCAGAATGTAAGATTGAGAGGGAAGACAAACAATGCATTTATCATATTCTTCCCAAACTTGGACGTACATATTCTGTTTTTGTATCTACATTTTACTCCATGAAAGCATCCATGAATGCAGCTAGCTATCAGGAGCCTAGTATTGAATCCTTTTGTGATTCCTTGATTAGGGAACAAGATAAACTCATTCATCTTGGAATAATCAACAATGCAGATACATCTGGGAAACCCTTATTGTCCCAACAGAAGGAAAAGTCCAAGCCTCCCAAGAAACAAAATTTTCACAATAATAAGTCAAACAAAGGTCCAAAACCCTCTCAGTCAGCTCCTTCTTTAAAAAATGACAAAGGATCCAAGCCAAAAGGAAAGAAGACTGAGCGTCATTGCAACTATTGCAGGAAAGATAATCATGATGAATATAAGTGTTTCAAGAAGATGGCAGCCTTGGAAGGAGCAATGAAGAAGCACCACATCAGCCTAGATTCGTCTTCAGAATCTGCTTCTCATGGACATGCACTTTGTGCTTCTGGTTATTCTTATAATGCATCTTCTTCTTCTACTTCAAATGAATGGCTCATTGATTCTGGAGCATCTTATCATATGGATAAGGATCAAGCCATCTCTTCTACTATGCATGAATGTAACACCAAACAAATATTTGTTGGTGATGATAGATCTATAAGTGTTGTAGGAGATGGAACAGTTCCAGTAGATAATGGTCATTTTAGTGATGTACTATGTGTTCCAAGAATTTCCTGCAATTTGTTATTAGTCTATCAGATCACTCATTCTGGTGAAGGTAAAACTGTGACCTTTACACCTCACCAAGTTGTAATCAAGGATTTTAAAGATCCTCAACAGGTCCTAGCTACTGGAATTGTTGATGATATTACCAGGTTGTACAAGTTTAACAACTTTGGGTCACCACCTTTCCCTTCAGTTTTTGTTGCTCATAGTGATAACTTGAGCAAACTTTGGCCTGAGCGATTTGGTCACTTAAATTATCGCTCATTGCAACAACTATGTAAAGAAAATATGGTGACAGGTCTTCCAATGGTATCTTGCAGAGATGGTGTTTGTTCTGGTTGTGTACTCGAAAAACATCATCAGGACATTTTTGACAAACGTGCCTCTTGGCACGCCTCGGTTCCCTTGGAGCTTGTTCATAGTGACTTGTGTGGTCCTCTTCCATCTGCTTCATTTTCTGGTTTCAAATATTTCTTAACTTTCATTGATGATTACACCAGACGCACTTGGGTTTATTTCCTAAAACTTAAGAGCGAAGTATTTAACATGTTCTTGGCCTACAAGGCCCTTGTTGAAAAACAATATGGTCATCAAATTATTAAGATAAGATCTAACAATGGAGGAGAATATGTTAACAAAAAGTTCACTACTTTCTGCATTGAACAAGGCATCCAACAACAACACATTGTTCCATATACACCACAACAAAATGGTGTAGCTGAGCGGAAGAACCGCACTTTAAAAGAAATGGCTAATTGTATGATCCAATCTAAGGGACTAAGTCTTCAATTTTGGGATGAAGCCATTAATTGTGCAAATTACATAGTAAATTGCACCCCCACTAAAGCATTACAAGGTATAACACTGGAAGAAACATGGAGTAAAAATAAACCTGATGTAAGTCACTTCCGTGTGTTTGGTAGTGAAGCATGGGCTCATATTCCAGATGAAAAATGGAAAGCATTGCAGCCTAAAAGTGAAAAGTGCATATTTGTTGGATATTCTGAAGATGTAAAAGGTTATAGATTTGTTCAACCACATTCTCATGATATAATCATTAGAAAAAATGTTAAATTTGATGAAAATCTCTTGGCTTGTGAGCCTAACTTGGCGATTGTGCCATCTGTGGCCTGCGAACCTGATTCGGTGTTTGTGCCTTCTTCTTCTTCTTCCAACTTCCTTGATAGGTTTCCAACTCCTGTTTTTGATGATGACAGTGAGGATGAAAATCCACCTCTGCCTGCTCATGTTCCTCCAATTGCACCAGCACAAGTGCTTCCTCGATGGGTCCATTCAACATGTGAAGCAGCTGGTGATCTTGCCAGTGATCCTAGAGATCAACGTCGAACACGTTCTCAGTTTCAGCGAGCCTCTTCTCTTTTGGCTCAAGTTTCCGAGAATCTTGATCCAGAAACTTTTGCAGAAGCTTCAGGGAATCCAGATTGGGATGCAGTTATGGATGAAGAATATCGTTCCTTAATGGCGAACGATACTTGGGATCTTGTACCTCTTCCAAAAGGAAGAAAACTTGTCAGATGTAAATGGGTCTACAGAACTAAGTATGCATCAGATGGAAGTGTTGAAAGACTTAAGGCAAGGTTAGTTGCCAAAGGTTTTTCCCAAGTTGAAGGGATTGACTACAATGAAACCTTTGCTCCCGTCGCAAAAATGAACTCCATCCGCCTTGTTCTTTCCCTTGCAGCCTTACATAACTGGGAAGTCCATCAAATGGATGTCAAGTCTGCCTTCTTACATGGTGATTTACAGGAGAAAATTTACATGGAACAACCTCCTGGATATGTTCAAGATAACTCTAGCCTTGTCTGCCGCCTTAAGAAATCCTTATATGGCCTTAAGCAAGCTCCTAGATCTTGGTATGCCAAAATGGATAACTTTCTCCTTGACACTCGTTTTTCTAGATGCCATTCTGACCCCAATGTCTATACCAAGAAAGTAGGAAACCATCTCATCATACTTGTTCTATATGTTGATGACCTTATTCTTACTGGTAGTGACCCTAAGCTTATAACCCATGTGAAATCCAGTCTTAATTTTTTTTTTGAAATGTCAGACTTAGGACATTTGCATTATTTTCTTGGTCTCCAAGTCCTGCAAACCAAAGAAGGAATCTTTCTTTCTCAGTCTAAGTATGCTTGTAACCTTCTTCGTCGCTTTCACATGGAAGATTGTACACCAGCCCCTTCTCCCTTCCAGTCTGGAGTCAAACTTTCTGCCACATGTACTTCACCTGAAGTCGATGCCACCTTATATCCTCAGCTTGTTGGTAGTCTCTTATACTTGACTCATTCTCGTCCTGACCTTTCCTTTGTCATTGGTCGTGTTTCCCATTATATGCAGACACCTCATGAAAGTCACTGGAAATCAGCTAAAAGAATACTCTAATATATTCGAGGTACAGTTCAGTTTGGGATTCATTACAGTACAGGGGGGAAACCTTTGTTGGTTGGTTTCACTGACTCAGATTGGGCCGGCGATCCTGATGATCGAAAGTCTACTACAGGTTATGTTTTCAGTCTGGGATCTGGACCTATTACTTGGGCTTGTAAGAAACAACAAGCTCTTGCTCTTTCTTCAGCAGAGGCAGAATATCGAGCAGCAATTAATGCCAGTCAGGAAGCTTTATGGCTTCAACAGATCCTTTCAGAGTTTGGATTTGAGCAGCAGCAGCCTACTCCACTTTGGTGCGACAATCAAAGTGCCATCAAGCTTTCCAAAGATCCAATTATACATCAACGTAGCAAACACATTGAGATACATATGCACTTCATCAGAAATCTTGTTCATGATCGTGTTCTTGAAGTGCTCTTTTTCCCTAAAGATGATCAAGTTGCAAACATCTTCACCAAGTCTCTTACAGAAGCGAAGTTTTCTAAACTTCGATCTATGTTAGGAGTTCAGGAACTTGTCATTAAGGGGGGATAGGCTCTAATGCCTCCTTCCTTCTCCTAATAGTGTCACTTTTGTAAATCCTTCAATCCTATCCCAAGTTGTTCTTAAGGGGGGATGTTAGGATATTTAGACACTTAGGAGTTAGTTAAGATCAACTTGTGTAATATATCCGTTAGGGATAGTGTGTTTCTTTAGTATGCATTAGTATGCATTTGTAAATACTTAATCCAGCGATCACGATATGTTCCCGACATAGAGTGATCTGACGGCTCAACTTCTCTTAGATCAAAGCTAACCTTGATCCGTGGCTTAACACCCGATTGGTCCATGATCTCTATTTAAAGAGCATGGAGGGTCATTGTTTAGTTGATCGATTATGAGAAGCTCATTTGTAACTTTCTTTCTTTGCATAATAAATTGTCCCGTAGAAGCTATTTGGCCGGAGCCGTGGAGTGTTTCCCTCAAGAGAGTTTAAACCACGTCAAAACATCAGTGTGTTGATCTGTGATCTGTTTGTGTGAAGTGGTTTCTCTTGGTGTATGATCCTTTGGTAGTACCCTGTGTACCCGAACAATTTCGAAGAGGAAGTACTCTGCAACGTGGCACCACTCTCCATAGTCGGCGCCTTGTTTGGGAAACCTTACTTGTGGGATCACCATGGAAGTTACCGGTCATGACCTTAGAAGGTGATTTTCAGAATCCAAAATCGATGGTATGGCATACCAGAGCGATGACCTACACCAACGATCTCAATGATATCTGCTAAATAAATGAAGAAGCTCATCAATCATGCTCAGAATTTCACATTACTCATGATCAAACCGCAACATTCTAGGAAGACAGCAGTGACAAGTCAACTCACTGACCAGTGCATCTCTCGACAGAAGCAGTTGATCGACAACGTTCTCGATGAGTATCGAATTTTATTCCAAGATCCAGATGGAGTACCTCGAAATTTCTAGGTAAAACGCTCCACTGAACTTGCTCCTGGTTCTTCTTTCTGTAATGCATCTGTTTACAGAAGATCCATTCTAAAAAATGAAGAGATTCGCAGAAAAATCCAAGATTTTATCGACAAAGTTCATACTCGACCCATCTCTTCTCCTTGTAGAAGTCCAGTCGTTCTTGTTCCAAAGAAATACAAGACTTGGCACATGCGCATCGACTATCGAGCACTCAACAAGATTTCGGTAAAGAATCGCTACCCTCTGTTGTGGATAAACGATCTCATCAACTATCTGAAAGGTGCTAAATTCTTTACTAAGCTCTACCTCAAGTTGGGATATCATTAGATTCCAATCGATCCCTCAGATGTGTGGAAAACTAGTTTCAAAACCAAGGAAGGATTCTTTGACTGGTTAGTCATGCCTTTCGGCTTATCTAATGCATCTGCAACCTTCATGCTATACATGGATAACATTCTGCGACCTTTCATCGGCAAATGGGTCATTGTCTATCTTGATGACATATTGATTTTCATTCGATCATAGGAAAAACATGTCGGACATCTTCGACAAGTCCTTGACACTCTCTAGCAACATCGACTTTACTTGAACATGGACATGTGCACCTTTGCGATGAACAACATCAAATATTTGGGGTATGTAATTGACTCTGCAGGCATTCACTTCGATCCAGACAAAGTATAGATCCTCAAATATTGGTCCATTCCTAAAAGAATTCAAGAACTAAGAACTTTTATTGGTTTGGCGAATTTATATCGATGATTCATACTCGGCTTCAGTCACATAGCCTAGCCCTTGAATCAGTTGACGAAGGGAAATGGAAAACTGTCTTCAAATGGACATCGACACAACAAGAATATTCTATACAACTCAAGCACAAGATATGCACTGCACCAGTACTTGTGTTACCTGGTTTTCATTGGCCCTTTGATATTGAGATGGACGCATCGGACTATGCCTTGGGGGCAGTGATCACTCAGTCACTTTTCATTCCGAAACTTTTAATGACACAATTAGAATATATTCGATGTATGAAAAAGAACTATACGCCATTGTGCAAGCTCTCAAGCAATGGAGGAATTACATCCTTGGCAAGGAAACGATCATCCTCATTGACCATAAGCCTCTACAGTTCGCTCCAACCCAGTCAAAACTACAAACAACTAGAAAACTCAAGTGGATTAATTACCTACAACAATTCCAATTAGTCTGACCGAGATCCCAGATTCTTCAGCATCTTTTGGAAGACTCTTTCGCAACAACTAGACACATGGATCTCATTGTGGACATCTTTTCATCCTTAGACCGACAACAGACAAAAGTTGTGAATCGCTTGGTAGTACAACTGCTTCGCATGTACAACCACAAGCATCGACGGACATGGGATGAAAGTCTTCCATATATACAACACAGATACAATTGTGCTTAGCACAACTCTACAGGAAAGAGTCCATTTGAGATCTGTTACGGGTTTCAACCCTCAGTGCCTATCGACTTGATAAGCTCATCGACACAGTCGAACACCGATACCGACTACAGCCAGCGGTAAGTTGATAAAGCCTTGAAGTTTCGAAATCAAATCTGTGACATCTAGAAGAAAGCACAAGAAATTTTGCAATGAGCAAACGCGAAATCTAAGGCCCGACACGACAAGCATCGTATTCCTCATTCATTCCAAATTGGGGATAAGGTCTGATTACATCGCAAGAAGGAGCCCTTCACCGGTCCATACAAGAAGCTCAAACCTTTGCGATATGGTCTGTATAGTATTCTTCGATAGATTGGAGAAAACTCTTTTCAAATAGACATTCCTGCATGCATGGGTTTGCATCCAGTATTCAATGTGGATCTCCTTTGACCATACCATGCTACAAGGATGAACACAATTCCCTTGTTTCAGGTTGCTAAAGTCAGACAAATCCCATCCCAAGGAAAGTGGTACTCTGCTACTGAACTTACCAACAAGTTTCCTCACTTGAACGAGCAAACAATGGGGACCATTGTTTCTTAAGGAAGGAGGTCTGATCCACTCATTATTTGGCATTGTTTTCAGATACTAACATCGACTACGAAAAGTCATCGACTTCGACACAACTTTGACAAGTTCAACGACCTCAAATAGTTTTGCGACGTCGACATGCAGCGTCGACCTGCGACTTGTGACTAACGCACTATGACAGAATGTCTCTCTGTTTTCCAGTCGAATATAATGGTTGAACTTCCAAAACTGCTTTAAATTCTTTTGTAAATGAACGTAATGGGAAGGCACCCAAGCGTCTCAACACTCTATATAAGCATGTATAATATTGTAATATACAGTCATGATCTTATATCCAGTAATAGAGAAGAGCAGTTTGCATTCCTGCATATTGTCTGTGTGTACTTGTGTTTATCTGCGTAGTGTATTCCTGCTTTGCTTATTCCATTTCTTAAGCTTCCGCCATAACAAAGTCGGCTCCTTCAGTCGAACTGTTGTCCCCCTCGTGCTTCTTGGGCACGCACGGATCACAAGAAATTAGTCATATTGACGTATTCTTAATATTTAATGAATCCTATGACATTATCCATGAGTCCAGATACCAATCGTATTAACATATCATGGGATATGTTAATGGGAGGGGAATCTAATTATGTCACTTCCAATATGTTTACTGTAGACTGCAACGTTTCCCGCTTTGCCTCCTCCTCATCCAAAAATGATAAATTTACCATGACCAGTGCACTCAACTGCAACAACGGACGCAGTTGTGGCCATGGGATTGTCTGTTGGACATAGAGGAATGAGGATTGACAAAGAATAATGGTATTGGTTCCACTGGTAATTATGTGGAATGTATTCCCAATTATAACACGAATAAGTATTGGTAATTGTGTAGTTAACCATCAAGTTAATACTAGTTGTTATGCCCCCTCGTCATATTGTAATGGAATGGAATAAATTTTTCATCATATCTGTCTTTCTTGACCAACCATTTGACATGTAGAGGAACACGGGCACCGCTTGCTCCCTTTGCTTTGATCTTCCAGCTCCAGCTCTCAACGCTCAATTATCTGAATGGATATGTTTCTTTTGTATGATGGTTATAGTTTATTTTATGTTATCACGCAATATCTTAGTTGCACATGTGATTTCTTTGACTTTATATGAAAAAGGCTTATTGTGGAGAGGTTACCTCCTTTGACTTTGTTGTCAATGAAACTTCTATAGGGATTCCTCATCATTCGGATTTTAGTGCCACTACCATCTAGTACCTGTCGGCTTGTATTTCACTAATTTCATATATATGAAAAATCTTGGAACATCACTATCCACATATTTTCCACCTAATGAAATGACCCTAACCTCCTCCCCTATCTCATTGGCCGCTGGGCACTAGAAATGGGTTCAAGATGGGGCCATGGGAGAATAGTTAGACCCTTTCCAACGAGTCTTCCATTAATCGCATAGGTCCACTCCATTGACAAAGCCACTTACCACTGAGTGGTCCAACACTAGAGAACCCAACGAGCCACCATCAAGTTCCCAACCCCATAAGATAAATTCACTCAAAAATCATATCGTTGGATATATAATTAAAGAAATTCATGTATAATGATATCGTGGGATGTCATCGCACGAAATGTACAATTGGTTCAGTAGTTACAACAGTATTGGTTCGGAGTCCATGTGCATGTGGCGTCTCTGTGTAGGTTGTTTGCAAGCTTTCTTTGGATGCCACGTTGTTGTCCCTGTCATCCGATTTTTCAGTGCAAATGTGAGAGGGTCGGTGGGTGCTTGATTGAGTGTTGTACGTGTGAGGAAAATGACGGATTTTGGGAGGATATGGAGGGCAACAAGTTGGAAAACTTAATGCAATAAAATAAATGCATTGAGTCACCATAAAAGACAAGCATCCAGTTTCTAGATGTCAAATCTAAATAAAATAAATGCATTGAGTCACCATAAAAGACAAGCATCTAGTTTCTAGATGTCAAATCTAAATTTGCATAAATGTATAAGTATTGTACTGTGAGATGTACCGTCAGATATTGATGACATCTTGGTGGGAAAATGGAAAATGGAACCCCAACCATTTCCCAAGGAGGATGTCATCCTTAGTGGACCAATTAAAAGAAAGAAAAATACAAATTCTCATAAATAAAAAATTTTTTTCCAATATTGAACTTAGCACTTGGAAAAATTAGCTTTATGTATGGACAAATTAATATAGTTGCATGGATACTATTGTTAGTTTTCCAACATTTAATTTAATCTTATCTAGGATCTTAACTGAGAGAACAACATTTACAACATATCAAACACAAGAGACAAGAGACACAAAACATTTCACCGAGGAAAACCAAGAAGGTGAAAAACCCCGCAACTTCTTCTGAGATAGAATGAGCATCAATACAAATATCACAAAGATCAAATCCCACAACAAGAGATATTCTACTAGCATCTACTCCTCCTCCACTTGTGCGCATTCCTCCTCTCTCTCACTAATGCGAAGTGAGTGAGTGTGTGAATGAATAAATGAGAGAGTCACACTCTCTATTTATACTTTACTTCACTTGACTTTTAACTCTAACTAGGTCGGCCCCAACTTAACCACTTAACATAATACTGACTAGGCCGACCTAACTAGGGGACTTAAATACCCCATCACAACTGACTCTGGGCCGACCTCCCTTAGGAGAGTCTAATAACCCACTACCACTTGACACTGGGCTGACCCCACTAGGGTGGTCTAATAACCCTTTAATCCACATGACTCATATGGGGTCGACCCCACCAACGTGGTCTAATAACCCATCAAATATAAGTTACGACACTTTACAATATAACTTGTGACACTACTCTGAGGTCTAATTCCCTGACATACATGGGAGGATGGACCTCAATGACTTTACATGACTCAAGTACAATAATGAATTCTCCGACCCAGAGGAACAGACATCTTTGTCGGAGGTACAACAATAGAATACAAATGACAACACTTCCGATCGGAGGAATAAAACATCTCCGTCGAGGATAAAGTACAAATGTAATACATACAATATACAAATTAATATCTTTCGAAGTTACAAATACATCAACACTCCCTCTTAACTAGGAAGGTATTCTCTTGACACAGGTCATCATATAGGCACAAGTATTTAATTCTAGAGCTGGATCATCATCACTGGATCACAGAGCATCATCGTCACTGCTGCTGTACTCGTCATCTCGATCACTGGTGCTATCTCTCAATTCTTCTCGTCATAGGAAGTTATACAAAGACATCCCTTTTTCATACTTGTAAACCTAGCCTCCTGTAGGTATTCATCATATCTACGAGTTGGCCATCTCGTGGAATCCTCAGGACTGATTACGTGCGTCAACTAAACCTCGAAAGAGCATCACAGTACTGATTACGAGCTTACTGCTCAACCTATCGGATCTCCCAGGGAGCTATTACATGTGACCACCACAAAACCTTAAAAGAGTGTCCCAGGAACGTTTATGTGCATAGCATGACTGACAAGAACTCTAAAGAGCATCCCAGGACTTTTACGTGCCTAGCACAACCTGTCGGATCTCCAGGAATGATTACACGTGGTCCGGAAAAAGCTCGAAAGAGCCTCCCAAGACTGATTACGAGCTTACTGCTCAACCTATCGTATCTCCTAGGGAAATATTATATGCCAAAGACAAAACCTCGAAAGAGCATTTTCCAGATCTCCCAGGGAGTTATTATATGCCATAGGAAAAACCTCACAAGAGTATCTACAAATTTCCTAGGGCAAGATTATATATCCTCCCAAGCAAAACCTTGAAAGAGCATTTTACAAATCTCCCAGGGAGCTATAATATGCCATAGGAAAAACCTCGCAAGAGTATCTGCAAATCTCCCAGGGCAAGATTATATTCTTATCGCACAACCTTTCCATGGCCACGGAGTATCATCTTGTGTAATGTCCCTTATTAGGAATTTTATTAAAATTGCAATTTTCCACTTTTTTTCCCTAGTTCGACCTTTGACTAGTTTTGATCTCTAAGTCCCATATTTGCCCCAAATGATCCCAAATATTCTGAGAAGGTATATGAATGATATTAGAACATAAATATGTGTTTCAGGGATGCCTTTGGACCTTTAAAATAATTCTGCAAATCCTCTTTCAATTCTGATCAATGTAGGTAACTTTACTAGTGATTTTCCTTTGACTAGTATTGGCCTCTAGGTCTCAAATTGACTCCAAATGCCTTCAAATATTCAAGGAAGGTGTATGAATGATATTAGAACTTGAATATGATGTTTATGGATAACATATGTCCACCAAAAGACCTCTGAAAACTCTCTTAATATTCTGGACCAATTATGCAATTTTACTAGTGATTTGGGGTTCAAATCCCCCTGGGGTAAGTACTGAAAATGGCTTCCCAAATGCCTCCAAACCCACTCAAATTTATGAACAGAGGTATGTAATGTGTTAATTATTTTATTAAAGTCTCATATGAACCATTAATGGATTATTACAACTGTTCTCACCCTCTCCCATTCAACTGTAAAAATCCCCAATTCGACCCTTGGGGAAATGGCACTATTTCACCTCCCAATACAACTAAACTAAGTAAAAATGCTTCAAATGCTCAAGTACAGCAAATGAAACTTGTAGAAGACATCCATGGCAGTATATTGATCACAAATATATCAGATAATCATCCACTCATTTGAAATCATCATCAATACATTGGTTCACAACAAGGTAGTGGGGAAATGGCATTGTTCTTCCATTAAAAATGAGATTTATACATTTCTACTTGGAATTTCGACCTGAAACTTTTTGGAGATGAAGAACAGAGTATTTAATTCATACTAAAAAATAAATGGGGCATTAAAATCTTCCCCAAAGAGTACAATAGCTCACCAAAAACACCCTCCCTCAAGGATCAAGAATATGCCATCAAAACTGGAAATGGTTGAAGGAGTGAGATGAAATAGAAGAAACCATGAGCTGCCCTGTAGCTTACACCTGCAAATAAAGACTCCATTAAAGCTCCAAATTAAAGGTCTGAATGGCCTTTCCAATTACCAACTTGGATGGGAATCTTTCACCCTCGAAATTGGCTAAGGCAAGAAACTAGTCATCCACTAGCTCTCCCTCTTCACAAATGCAATTGCAAATTCTACAAATGATCAAAAGCTGGTTTCATTCTTTGTTATTGAAATTTATAAACTTATAATGTCCTCCATGGGTCGAATTCCTTCCAAGAGACTCATTCCAACTCATGTTGGGAAGAGATTCCAAAGAACGCCACTTGTACAACAATTCCTAGTCTCCCACTTCCACCAAATCACATGTGGAAGCATCTTAGCTGCCCTAACACCCTTGAGCGCCCTCTTGGAGTCTATTTTTATCCCTGACATGTCATATATGTCATATGTCAGCCTTCAGGTCTGATTTGTGTCATAGGTGTCATAGCATCTTCATTATTGTTGTCATAGAGCTAGGGAATCTAGCCCAAGTGTCTCACTAGCTCCAAATTGCCTCTTCCTCTTCCATGGGAGTTACTCTTCCTCTATATTTCGACCTTGGATGAGTCATTCAATGAATAATACCTTTTGGACTCCCCCAAGTATGTTACCATTCACCTTGAATTCGAATTGGTGAGAGAATGATGCCAAATGTAGTGGGGAAATCTAGCCATATGTGGGTCCCACTTCCTCCATGTGTCTTCATGATGAAATGCCACTTTGATTTTCACTTGTATATATTTATTTAGATCCTTTATTAAATATTTATGCCATTCTAATTTTCAAACATCATTTATTATCCCCATTATTCCAAATCCCAAAGCTTCCACCCCAAACCTAGGAAACTAGTAATTTTCCTCCTTGGCAATTATTTGACCTTTAGCATCAATTTGACAAACTCTAATGAATAGAGCCAATGTGATTAGGCCATTGTGACCCAATACCAAATTTGGGACATGACATCTTGATACTCATGATCAACCTGATCATCCTCGCACGAAGCATCATCCTGATGCTCATGATCATACTGATTATCATCATACAATACATCATCCTGATGCACATCATCATCACATGATCATCTTGATCATCATCATAGCATCGTCCTGATGCATATCATCATCGCATGATCATCCTGATCATCATCACAGCATCATCCTGATGCATATAATCATCGCATGATCATCCTGATCATCGTCACAACATCATCCTGATGCTCATCATACAACACTTACATCCACAGCCATGGGAAGGATCCTCCGACCACCATGCTTGGAATGGTTCCTGCAAATGTGTCCCATCACTTCCTCCTCAAAGTATATTCTATCTGAAGAACACCAAGCCTCTCTCTGAAGTACTCGAACTTAAATCTAGCTAGTGGTTTGGTCAACACATCTGCAATCTACTCATCTGTCACAACATACTGGAGCTTCACTGCTCCTCTCTACACCATATCCCTGATATAGTGATATTTGATCTTGATGTGCTTCGCCCTATCATGGAACACCGGGTTCTCTGACAACTTCACACAACTTTGGTTGTCACAATAGATACAGGTAGCATCCAACTGGAGATCAAATAAATCAGACAGTAGCTTCATCATCCATACTACCTCACAACTAGCCAAACAAGATGCGACATACTCTGCTTCGACTGTACTCAGTGCTACGTAGTATTGCTTCCTGCTAAACCAAGAGATCACACCTGATCCCATACTGAAGCAGCACCCCAAGGTGCTCTTCCTATATGTAGCACTGCCTGCCCAATCTAAATCAACATAACCCTCCAAGTTAAACTTTTGATTCACATCATACTTGAGCCCATAATCAATTGTACCCTTCAGGTACCTCAGAATATGCTTTACAGTAATCAGGTGAACATGTCTAGGATCTGTCCAAAAATGGCTCAAGGTGTTCACTGCAAAGCAAATGTCTAGTCTCGTGTTCGTTAGGTACATCAAGGACCCAATCATTTGACGATACACCATGACATCAACCGACTCTGATGAAGCATCACTCAATAGCTTCAAGTTCGATGCCATAGGTGTGGCCATGGCCTTGCAGTCCATCATCCCGAACCGCTTCAGGATCTCTACTGCATACTTCCCTTGTCCAAGGAAGATTCCATATGCACTCTGCCACACTTCCATACCTAGAAAGCAATGCATCATGCCCAATTTCTTCATCTCGAACTCGACAACAAGATTCCTCTTCGTGTCCAAAATCAATCTATCCTCACCTGTCACAAATAGGTCATCCACATACAATAGGAGTATCACTGGATTGCCTTTCTCAACCTTATAGTAAAGGTTGGAATCCGCTTTACTCTTGGTAAAGCCCAAATTGGGCAGGAAGCAGTCTATCCTTTCGTACCATGTCCTAGGTGTTTGCTTTAAGCCATATAAGGCTTTCTTCAATTTGCACACATATGAATCCCTGTCACGTGTCTCAAAAACTGAGTGGCTGCTCCACATACACTTCCTCTTTGACTACACCATTCAAGAAAGCTATCTTGACATCCATCTGGTGTATCTTCCACTTCATCACTGTAGCCATAGCAAGTATTGTTCTGATGGAAGTGTATATAGCTACAGGTGCAAAAGTCTCTTCATAATCTATCCCCTCTTTCTGGGAGAATCCACGAGCTACAAATCTTGCCTTGTATTTCTCTATGCTGCCATCTTCAACATGCTTGATCTTATAGATCCACTTGGAAGTCACAACAAACTTCCCTTCTGGTCTTGGGACCACATCCCAAACATCATTCTTCATTATCGACTAGTACTCCTCGATCATGGCATCCTTCTATTACTGCATCCCGGATCCTGGGAACTTCAGATTCTTCAATATCTTCAATAGATAGTTTTCTTGAACTTCGTTGCTGGAACAAATGTTGTTGTCCTTCTTTTGTAGGTGATTGTATACGATTTTTCCTACAAGTCAAATTCAATTGCATGATTAGAAACTTCTCATAGTTTTCAGAACAAAATCTTACACACAAAAATATATGTCATACAGTCATGCAATTATCTTAGCCAATGCTTCAATACAACATTTATCCATATCCCGTAACTTTCTAGATGCCTTCCATCTCTACCAGAACATTTGTTAAGAGTGTGCACAACTCCCAACATGTCAACAAAGAGGTTTCATTCCAGATAAGTAGCAATGGAATGTTGTACAGTACGATAGGTCACTTACCCATTACTTGCATATTAGTAGTATCTTGTTCATTAATGCAACTTTTCTAATATGCATAATATACATCCTAAATCTAGGAACATAAGCATGTACATGGTTGGACAACATCATTTAAGTAATCAAATATATAATAAATGACAATTCAAATACTTATCTTTGTTTGGTTGTTGGGTGGACTCCCTCTCAATCTTTGCTTCCTTGCAAGAACTACTGGAGTGTGCTCCCTCTTGATCTGTGCTTCCTTTATGATATCAGCATGATTATATGTCTTTGAACTTCTATCCATCTTGGACCGCTATGCATGCTGAAGTGTGCACTAGTGTCATCATTGTGTCATCCTCAAGATCTCATACATAATCATACATGCATTATTATAATCTCAATATTTATCAAACATTATGATTCTAAATAATCTTAAACATGTAAGGTCATGATTATTTCATATACAGGTAATTTATCACAAGCATTAGTATTCAAGGTTTCAGGGAGTACTTCTTTTACTCATGCATATTCTTATTTGACCATAGGACTCTTCTAGTTTGTCATATCATTAATCAAACTAAGAAGCATAATATGCATAGACCCATGATTACTCAAACTTATAGCTTCATGAATAATCATTATCAATCATATGAAAGTATACTTATATGAGACCCTAACACAAGGTAGGATTCTAACTTGATACAGGAAAAGAACATACTTGGATTATCATGTTTGCTAGTTACGTCTAACATACCCAAACAATGTCTTCTTTGTTCTCTTCAATGATTTAGAAACCTTGTGCTAGTAACCTGTATATCTCATAAGTTAAGCATTGTAGAACCAAATTATACATACCTCGTAAGTAGAGCTTCTATGTGATCAATGGCTATGGATGAGTCTTTGTCTTCATGTCACCATGGTCATATGTTCTCGATCTAGAACTTGATTTGTCTTTCTTGATGTACCTTTCATGTTAGCGGACAATATCATCCTCATACAACACCGTAGTGCATTAGTACAATCATAAGTATCATAACCGTAATCAATGAATGTCTTCTATGCATTCATACTTGTACTAAGGTGATACTACAAGTCTAAAATTAATCAAGATTGTACTTAATAATATGAAGACAAACTTAATCATGAACAGATTTCAAAACATACCTGTATCTCTTCAAGTCATATCTGTCGGGATTGCTTGTAGTCTTCTTTTGTAAGGCCTTAGCCTCATCTCCCTCTGGAATTGGAGCTTCTGTAGGTGTCCAAATCATTCTCTTGTAGGATTAACCCAATCCACTTGATTTGTTGAAATTGGATCTGGAGCTGGCTAGGGTTTGTCAAAGAAACCCTAAAAATTCAAACTTTGAATTTCAAACTTCTGATTAGATGAAAAAATGTGCCTTGCTGATCTGATCAAGCTGGTATAGTTCAATTTTGAAATCTACAAAATTTAACCCCTCAAAATTGACTTTGAAAGTTTCAGATCTGCAGCTTCTGTCAAATTTTGGTTTTCTAGTCAAAATCCCGAACTAGGGTTTGATAGAGCTCAGGGTTCTACCCAACCAAAAACTTCGATCTTGGTCTCTAAATTTTGATTTTGATGATGAGCATCCAGTCGTGGTCTCAGATTCCAAAAATTTCAACTTTTTCAGAAACCCTAATTTCCCGCAGTTGTGATGAGCCAAAAATGAAAGTGCTCAAAATCCAATTCTGTTTGGACAGAAATATATGCCATATTTTTTTTGATGTATCTATGAAATTTCGGATCCTTAGGGTCTGAAAATTAGGCCTGTGCTATATTGACCTGTCATCTTTCCAACGCCATAGATATGACCTCAAATGCATTCTCTGAGAGAGAGATATGCCAAGTGTCGCAACATGACATATTTATGGGATGAAACATTATGCTGAACTTGTACTACGTGCCACATGTCACTATTTCAACTTTGGACTATGAAACCCGGACCTATGAAACTATAGTCCGTTTCCTAACTGTCACTTTTACGGAATCCCATTTGGAGCTTCCTAGCCCAAGATATGACATTTTTTCCTGGCTCACCTATTTAGGATTGCATTCTGGAAGAGGCAGAAACCCTAACTTGTATGGATCATATATCACAAAATAAAATGAATCTGAGGTTGTCCTTCGAACACAAGGTACATGGACATAGCATCTCCTACTTGTAGAAGTTTCAGATCTTGAAACTTCACCAAAACGGATTTATAGCGAAAGTGCCACGATGACTAGTTTTTACTATACCAAGTCCTAGCTCCAATTTGTCGCAAGTGCAACAAGTGTCATAAATGCCATACCATGTCTTCCTTCAGGCTAGATCTGATACCATGTTACTGTTTCAGCATTTAATTCAATCTGATCTAGGATCTTAATTGAGAGAACAACATGTACAACATATTAAACACAAGAGACAAGAGACACAAAACATTTCACTAGGGAAAACCAAGAAGGTGAAAAACCCTGCAACTTCCTCTGAGATAGAATGAGCATCAATACAAAGATCAAAAAGATAAAACCCCACAACAAGATATATTCTACTAGTAGCTGCTCCTCCTCCACTTGTGCGCATTCCTCCTCTCTCTCACTAATGCAAAGTGAGTGAGTGTGTGAATGAATAAATGAGAGAGTCACACTCTCCATTTATACTTTACTTCACTTGACTTTTAACTCTAACTAGGTCGGCCCCAACCTAACCACTTAACATAATACTGACTGGGCCAACCTCACTAGGGGACTTAAACACCCCATCACAACTGACTCTGGGCCGACCTCCCTTAGGAGAGTCTAATAACCCACTACCACTTGACACTAGGTCGACCCCACTAGGGTGGTCTAATAACCCTTTAACCCACATGACTCATACAGGGTCGACCCCACCAATGTGATCTAATAACCCATCAAATATAAGTTACGACACTTTACAATATAACTTGTGACACTACTTCGGGGTCTAATGCCCTGTCATACATGGGAGGATGGACCTCAATGAATTTACATGACTCAAGTACAATAATGACTTCTTTGACTCGGAGGAACAGACATCTTCGTTGGAGGTACAACATAGAATACAAATGACGACACTTCCGATTGGAGGAATAAGACATCTTCGTCAGGGATAAAGTACAAATGTAATACATACAATATACAAGTGAATATCTTCCAAAGTTACAAATACATCAACAACTATATGTTCCCACAGGAACATAATAATAGTGTGGAGGTCAAGAGTAGGGAATTAGTCTCTAGGTATTAACATTAACTATAGCACGACATGCCCCACCAACGACCACTCAAATAAATGATTAAAGTATGACCCCAAAATCCAAATTTCGCCATCTATCACAAATTTTTAATTGTATTTCAAATTGGGTGAGTAAAAGTGGGGGTGTTGTTAATTTTTCATAGAGGCTATTAATGTTGAATGAAAGAATTTAGCCAACAACAAAATTCTTAATATTTTTTTTCCAGATTCTAAGATATTGCAATAATTATCACTATGCATGGTAATAAAATCCATTTCTTTATGGTAAGAAAGAGTCAAATAAGAGTTTGGTGTGCTTTGCAAAGTCAATTTCTTTAGATTAAAGCAATGTCCATGGAGATGGAAATAATGAATATCACTTCAAATATATATATACATGAACATATTAGCATGGATGCCTTTTGAAACAACTTTGGGTCTCGGTGTTCATATAATTCTTTGTCTTTCCAAAGGGTGGAATTATTTTTCATATTTTTCATACAATCTTTTGATTCAGGAGATCTTTGAAACCTAATACATTAGTGAATATTACCTTTTGATTTAGGAAATCTTGAATTAGGAAATATTTAAAATGCAACACATATTCCAACCTTGAAAACTAAATAACTTTTACAACGTGTCGTTAACTCTAGTTACGAGGTATATTTCTTTAATGTGGCATTGAATCATGTCATTCTCGCAGGATTGAGGCTTTATTTTCGTGTTTACTATCATACACGGATATTAGAAACACACTTTTTGTAATCCCTGCTATACTTAGGAAACAATGCGTATAACACTTTATTGCTAATATGTACCAAGAGGAAGATAATTCGGACTTCAATAAGCGAGTTGGGTCTACCATTATTAAGATCATCAAATCTGATCATTAGTTCTTCTCTAAAAACCTTAATAAATTAAGTTGAAGTTGATTGTCGTCCATTGGCTCCTTAAGATATGGAAGCGATTATGGACGTCCAAGGAGTTTGGGCGAGTTCTTCACCATTTCACTTACAATACGATATTTTTCGTCCTACCAAGTTATGCATAAGGGTGTGATTCTTGAAATAAAAGTTTGAAAAAGGTAGCTTACTAAACAACATTCAAAATATTTTCAACAAGTTTGCACTATATTCAATTTGCAAGCCTTAAAAAGAGAGATTACGTTAAATATATAGCAAGCAGGAATCATGTTCCGTTGAATATATAGAGGCTATATTCAATCTTGTTACAGTTATTTTATGGATTTGGTTGACACATTTTGCATCTTTTTCAACTATCTTTGTTTCGTCAAAACATTGAAAATTGATTCGATGGTTAAGCAATTTTGTAGCAAAAGAATTTTCTTTTCTATTACAATTTTTTGGCAAAAGTATCATATTATAGCAACAGCTATTAACAATTACCGAAAACAACTGCGGGGACATTGCCACCTCGCGAGTCTTGTTTAAATTTGTAATCCCTTATAATTTAACGGAACATGCCTTTATAATGTCAATGACATCCTCAATCATAAGATCATATCTGTAATCTCTGTAAACGTAATGAACATTTGATGCCTCTGAATAGAGATGTTTGTTTCCAAGTGAAATCTACCACAAACCCAAGAGATATCAAATCCTAATATTTTTGTGCCTCCGAAATTCATGACGCATAAGGATTCGACTCTAAAAGATACATCTCTACCAAGACTAGATTCATCACTTCAAATGAAAATGGATGAATATGCATCAATTATGAGATCACTCTAAAATCATAAAACCTAAAAAAGAAAAAATCTAAAATCAAGTTTCCATTTGGTTATAAAGAGACAAGATTATAGATCACTTTATTGGGTCTCTAGTCCTATAAAAACAAAATCATTTGGATTGTGTGGAGATGAAATAATCCGCGTGGATCATGTGGAGAGTAAATAATCCATGTGAAATTTTAACTATAAAATATTTGGTAATATTTTGTAAAAATATTAAAATTTGTAAGGATTTTGTATCATTTTTAAATAATTTGGCAATATTTAGAGTAAGACATTTTAATCTCCTAAAATTTCCACGATGGACAATAAAAATCCAAGTATACCCATTGACATGCCTCTATAATATAAGTCTCTCTCTTAAAAAACGTAGATTATATAGTAGAAATCCATGTTTAAGCCTAGATCGTAAATTAACTTAATTTCCATACATAAGGAATATTGGGAAAATAGGGTATACAACCTTATTAGCTTACGTAACTTAAACCCCCCTTAGGGAAACATAGGGAGGAATTAAAAGAAGACTAAAAATGGGCCCCAAGAATGAGACATGCCAAAGAACCCAAATACAAATTGTTCAAAGGATTATTCAAAGATAAGGACAAGAAGAAGAATTAGAGATGATGATTTCATAGAATAAGTTGAGGACAAGGAGATGGATTAGGGATGATGATCTCATAGAATCAAGTACGGTGATTCATGGAGATATTGTTGGATACAATTATGAAGTTGGTTCAACTAATTTTCTTAATTATGGCATAGTTGTTATGGTCACCTAAATTTATATAAATGGACTAATTATACAATACAAACACACATAAATTGTTTGATTGAATGAAATTGTCCCTTTGGGGGTTTCTTGAGTAGAAAATCTCCACATCCCTTGTTTAATGCATACATGATTGTATTTGTTGTCGAGTTTTATTCTTAACATATATTTGGTATCAAAACTATGTCAAACCCATAAATTTTTGGAACTTCCTTAAACTTAAGCTCACCATCAATTGTTTTTGGACAACTAATTTCCTATGTCCTTAAGTTTTTCCCTCTAATTTTTTCTGCAAGAAGGCATGCATTTGTATTTGAATCATATCCACCATTGAGAACAAGAACATCTGAATCAAGCTTAGTACATTTTACTCGACTTGCATGAATTGTTCAGGAGTCCCAATTTTGTGTTGGTAACTACAAATAATGTTAGAGTCACCCTTTGAAATAGCTCCCAATCCCTCAACGGTTAGGCTCAAAAAATGAATTTAACTAATAATAATAATAATGAATTACAAAAAATCAGATCCCTAGAGTGCCACATTATTGCATCGATTTCCTAAATGCATACATAATGCATGATGTTCTCAATTTTAAAATGTTTTTTTTCAATGTATGAGAGACTAGGATTGTTTAAACAAAATGGAAAGACAAAAAAAAGAGAGGGAGTATTCATTTTTAGTTCAAAATACTCATTATGCAATGAATATGTATTATTTTTAGTCAAATTAAGTTAGAGATGGCTCAGAAGTGGGAAGTTAACGTCTTCTTTGTAACTCTGTAAAAGTGTCATTTATTTTAAGTCCAAAGAGCCATGAATGTCATGCAGTTTTTTGCATTATTTTAGGAGACTTTGGAGTCGACACTACATTGAAAGCTATTAACTCAAGAGATATGTTTGAGGATCATTGGTGTAAAGATTCAAAGTTAATATTTTTTGATGGTGTAGTTTAAATATTCTATGTTTTCAACCTTTTTCGAATATATTTTTTTTCTTGTTTTGTTTGGAGTCTGTTAAGTCAGTACCTTGTTTTTCCAATTTTTGGTTTGATAGTATCTTGTTTTTTTTTAAATTTGGTTTGATTTGCACTCTATTTTAAAGTTATTCATTTTCTTTAACTTGATTTTTTCCTCCTCAGTAGTTTTGCCTTAGGATTTATATAAGATGTTGGGCTTGCTTTTGAGTTTTCTGATTTTAAAACTTTATATTGGTTTTTGATGAGGAGTTTTAAAAGTTTATTATATCAAATAAGCAGCTCATAATCTTATTCTAAATGAGAATATGTACAAGTCTAATCCTGATAACCTCAAGATCCCATGCAAAATGATATAAGGTTGTTTAAAAGTCACAAATCAGTTTTGAAGTCTTTCTTGTAGCACTGGAGCCGAAATTCAACAAGGAAGCGCTACAAGAATATCGAGATCACAGATTCTTCCTATTTTCCAGCAAAATTTTGGCACGCACGGGCTAGTGAATGATTAATTATGTGTTTCAGAGGATCATGACGTGTTGATGCAGAATGGCATCATGATGTCAAATGCTTGCACGTCATGAGAAGGTCGGGTTCATCATCAACATAGGTGGAGTTCAGTTTGACATCTATCCACACGATTTCAGGTAATGTGGCACGATGTTGTTATCTACAAGCTCAATTAAAGACAGAATGTTTAATGAGATAACCATAGCCATTTGTAAAGCCGAGCACCATTGCTGATTGGACAAATAAGAAGCGTTGAGGGCATCACAGAAATTAGGGCTTCGTGATTCCGGGGTGAACTGCTAAATTGAGGATTGCGCGACATCTGGACAACAAAGCTGACTCATCTGACAGTGGAGATCGTGATTTCAAACAACCACATTGAAGCAATTTACTGGTATTCTTAAAAAACCCCGCATAGCAGCAAATTTGGGGCTTTGTCGTTTGAGCTCACTCTATTCAAATTAATCAAAGGTTAGGTAAAATTGGGTTCTTAAACGCGATATTAACCAAAGAAATAGCTATCTGTTGGTGAGCCGCGTCATCAGTTTGAAAGAGGGTTAAGGATAATAGTCTCGTTTTTATGAATTTCAACCCTATCAGTGCAACGAATAACCTGTGCATTCAATAGTGTTGTCAATTGCCAAAATTCAGTTTCTGTTCACAAACAGTACAAGAGCAGATATCCAGTTTGAAGTGATCAAAGCATAATGGGCAAGAGTGGCAGAATAAATAGGGCTGAGCCAACAAATGTAGAATGGGTTGAAAAGCTACCAAAGTGTGTGGAGTTATTCAAACGAGCTGGCTGGATGGATTTCTTCAGAAAAATTGATGGATATAATGCACAGGTATCCTGCAGGTTTGCCCAAGGTTTCCACAATGATATGGTAGTTTTCGACACCCTAAAATTCAAGCTGACAGTCAAATTAATTGCAGAAGCCACAGGAATTAAAGATGAAGGTGAACATTGGTTTAAAAAGTTTCCCTTTGATTTTGATCCGCAGAAATACCTCTTACCCAATATCATACCTGATTGGAACAAAGGTGTGCTAATCCAAAATGTTAAGAAAGAATGGGTGGAACCAATTAGAATTTTACAGAGTTATGTTACATGTGAGGGCAGGTGTGCCTTCGTATATAAGTATCATTTTAGATTTCTTCAACACATGGCTGGAATATCCAAAATGAACTTACCATTTTTCTTCCTGAAGAGTTTGCAAAAAATGGCAAACAAGATGAAAGGTCCAATAGATTCTTCCTCTCAGTCCATTTTTCATCATGGATTAATCAAATTGATTGTTAGTACTGCCTTGCAACAGGAGGGAAAGACCTGGGACTTTTTTGTTTTTTGGTCTGGTTTTGAAGATAAAAAATCCAAAAGACAAGCAGATAAAGGCAAAGTCTTACTCAGAAAATTAGGTCATAAGCCCAAATTGGAAGACAAAGGAAAGATCAAAATTGAAGAATCAGCAGAGCCTGTAAAGGAAGACAGTGAACAAAAGACACCTTTGGCCAGCCCTAAAAGCAAGTTCACACTGTTTGAAGACAGCCCTAAAAGCAAGTTCACACTGTTTGAAGACAAAAAGGAACTGCCTGAGAAGAATCCAGCACCTGTAGCAGATCCTCAGGAGAAGAAAAAGGTTGACATTAAAATGGTTCCTGTAGCTAAAGAAGAGATCCACATTCAGCCAAAAAGTCCCATCACAATTCTTTCAGACTCGATGAAGGATATCTGTTAGAAGAAGAACAGCCTATTTCTGAGATAAAAGTCAAAACTGAAATTGAAGAAGTTCAAGTTTCAGATGGCAAAACCACAAGGCCTAACAGGAAAAGAAACAAGCTGGAAGTGGTGGAATTAGCTGCTATTCAGTACCAAGGGAAAGAACTGAAGATGATGGGAGAGGCAACTACATTCTGGAGACCTAAAACTAGGTCGAAAAATAAGTTGAGGTTAAACATGAAGAAGTTGTTAAATCCTAAATTAAACACAGATAAGGTGACTATCTTAGATGAAGGGTCCATGGATGATGACAAATCAGAAATAGATAAATTGCAGCCATGTTTAAAAGAAGAGAATAATTCAGTGGAAGCAGCAGGTGAAGAAGATCCAAAGCCTAGCATTGAGGACACTTCTGAGAAGCTGTTGACAGAAGAAGCAGAAATCTTCAAGAAGTTTGACATTCCTTGGAAACCTAATGAAGATCAAGATTCTGCAATAGATAAAATAGCTAATTCTGATAGGGAAAACTTACAGAAGACTGTCAAGCAATATAAACACCAAATGAATTATATGCAGGAAGTCAACGATGGTTTGATGATGGCCAATAGAAGATTAAGAGAAGATCTCCAGGATGTTCATGACAATTTTCAGGAACTAGTGGCTGATGCAAAAGAAGCACTTAAAAGGAAAAAGGCTGCTGACAGTCAATGCACTCAGCTGGAGAAGACAGTTCGCGATTTGCAACAGAAAAACAAAGAACTGACAAAAAGGATTAATGACATGGAGAAGGAACAAAAGAAGGCCAAGAAGAAAGAACAAACTCCAGATGGTATCGCCCTCTTAGCTGAGGTGGCAAAGGACCTATAAAACAGTTATGCTTTTACTTAGTTGTCATTAAATAGCAAACTGATATATTAATGAAATGCTATTTTTAGCATATTTTGTAACTTGTAAATATTCTCTCTTTACTTTACCTCATCGAGAGCTGGAAAACAGTTAGGGTTAGAGACCTAATTGATTTTGAAAAGGATAGTATTTAGAGATGTGAACAAGTCATTGTAGTGGTTCTGATTTTTGGGGGGCAGCGGGAGGTCTGCAGATTGTATTGTACCTTCAGACTTGTTCAAGAGATAAGTACTGTGACTCTTATGAGCATTAGCTGATGAAATAATGAGCATATGACTTTTCTCCTTCATTTTTGTTTGTGATTGGCTTTGTTATTAAGCTTGTTTAGGTTCTTAAATGGTAAATTCATTGCTAGTTGATGTATATTTTCTGGTGATGCTTATCTTTTATGTATGAACCTCAGCACATTCTTTTTGTGGGATCTTTTGTGATATGTTATACATCTTTATCAGTTTATGCTTATGATTTAGTTGTTACTTTTCTATTGGATGTATTCCCTGACTGTGCCCAGAACTTACAACCATTTAAATTATATTCAAAAACCCTAAAACTTTGTCTTATTTATTGAGTTTACTCTTGAGATTGTGTTAGCTTGTTTCCTTAGCCTTAGAAACAAGTTCTGGCACAAACATCTTTGGCGACGTTGCCGGGGACGAAACTGAAGCATATCTTCCCTGGGATACTTATCAGTTTTACTGGTTTAAGAGGTGGACTTGAATCAGATCTTTTTAAAGGCTATTTTCACCAAAAAAGTAGTCACAGTGGCTTCTAAGGGGATTGGGACCAGGAATAGGCCTGTTTCTCCATTGAAACTGGGTGTGACAGACCCTGAACAGATCTTGAAAACAGCAAATAAACTCAGAAAATCTCAATCTTTGCCAGCCTCTTGTGACCCTGACTAGTTGGGCAGATCATTAAGTTCAGCTGAAATTTCACCTTGGAGAAAACCTATCATCCCTGAAAGTACTTTTCAAGTCTTTACTAATCCCCAAAGTTTTTTGAAAGCTAAGACTTCCTCTCCTGATAAGATACCTATCTTTCAGCTGAAAGTAGGAAAGAATCTTGTTCAAAAGGGTTCTAGTCAAATTTCCACATCTTCCCAATCAGTCAGTACAAAAATGGCAGGTCAAAACCCACCTATGGATATGATGGACCGCATGGTTGCAGCTAGGTATGCACCATTAGTTTTACCTCAACCTTTACATGCATTATTCGGAGGTGATTACCAGAAATATATGCCTAGATTCAATGGACAGGGGGAAGTCACTGCTGAGGAACATTGGGAGGCTTTCCTAAGCTATGCTGACAATCAGAACATTGAGATAAAAGATGTGTGGATGAGGGTATTTGTTTAGAGTCTTGATGGGGATGTAAGAAAATGGTTTAGAGACTTGCCTGCTAACTCAATTACTATCATTGAAGAACTCCATGATCTTTTCATGAGACAATGAGGAGACACAAAGGATCACACCTACTATATAACTGAGTTTGGAGCTCTCAGAAGAAAGAAAGATGAGACTGTTGCAGATTTTTCCAAAAGGTTTAACAAAATGTACACTAGAATTCCAGCAGAAATTAAACCTACAGAAACATCAGCTAAGCTAACTTATGTAAATGCTTTTGATCATGAATTTTCTTTGTTACTGAGAGAAAGGAGACCTATCACCTTGCTGAATATGCAAGATGCAGCTTTGGAGGTAGAATCTAATTTGCTAGCTTCCAATAGACTTAAAAATGAAACAGCCCAACAGCTATATGAAAGAAAAGGAAAGAAAGAAGTTGTTACATCAGGTTCTGCTTCTCAGTCTGCTGAGACCAAGATAGATGAGATGGCTAAAATGGTTAAGATTCTTACTGCAAAATTGAATAAGCTAGAGCTTGAGAAGAATGCTAGTAAACCTACCCCAGAAGCTAATCGAAATCCAAATAACCAAAATCAGTTCAGAAGGTAGTTTGCTCCTAGATTCATGCCAAGAGAGCGTAGGAACAATGATATCCAGCGAGAAAGGAGGGAAAATGAAGATCAAAAAGTACCCCCACCTTTTCAAAATAATTTGGTTGATGAGGAAGAAATCGATCAACAGCTGATCTTTGAAGAAACTGAGACTGATCAGGACATGAATCATATTGGAGATAGATTGTTTACAGGTTTTGTCACTGAAGAAGATTTTTTGAATTCTGAATGCTACACTGCTGGCATGTTTGAAACTAAAGATGAGGTAGATGTGGAGAATGTTCCTATAACTGCTGCTATACATCAGAATGGACCACCTAAAAAGACCCTAAATCTTAGATCGGGTCCAAAACAAGTGGTTCAAGCTCCAAAGAAGAGGGCACTTGTTCCTGCTGCACCTGTTCCTGCTAAACAAATAGCTGATCCTATTAGTGAGAAGAGGCAATCTGCAGAAAAATTAAAGAAGAATGCTGAAGTTGAGGAGGTAAACAAGTCTGTCCAGAATTTTAGTTTGGAAAATGAACTGGGGAAGTTAAAGATTCCTGTACCTTTGACTGAGTTAATAAAGAATCCATCATATAAGGATATAGTTCTGAAAGTGATGAATATACCCAGTAATCAGCCTGTTTCAGATACAGTTAATTTGCAGGAAGAAAACCCTAGAATTTTTATTGGATCAGCTCTGGCTGAAAAGACTGAAAATGAGGCTGGTGCTTCTCCTCCTTTCTATGTAACCTTAACTGTACACGAGCAGATGATTCATAATTTCCTGCTAGATTCAGGAGCATCCCATAACTTGATGCCAAAGGCTGTGATGGAAGTCCTGGGCCTTAATGTCACCAAACCTTACCATGATTTATATGCCTTTGACTCCCGAGCTGTAAAATGTTTAGGAGTAATAAAAGACATGGTTGTCAACCTTACTCAGTTGCCCATGAAAAGTGTGATAATGGATGTTGTGGTAGCTGATAACACACCAAAATTTGGCTTGCTTTTATCTAGGTCATGGGATAAAAAGGTTGGGGGAACATTACAGATGGACCTCTCTTATGCCACTATTCCCGTTTTTGGTGGAGAAAATAGGAGACTTTACAGAGAGCTACAGCTTGCTTACATAGTCACAGATGATAAAAATCCCACCAATCACCCAATGTATTCTGTGGATAAAGACCTTGGTTCATGCATATTACAGTTTAGTAAAGAGGATAGTTCTGCTGGTCTGTTACAAGTGGAAAAAGAACAACAAATAAAACACAGCATAGAGGAAAAAGATGCAGTGTGGCAGTTGTACTTTGATGGATCCCCATGCAAAGAGGGTGCTGGAGTTGGAATTTTACTCATTTCCCCTGGGGGTGAAACAGTGAAACTCATGTATAAATTGGAGTTTGTTACCACTAACAACACTGCCGAGTATGAAGCTCTGCTACTGGGATTGAAGGCTGCTAAAGATTTGGGAATTCAACAGATTTCTGCATTTGGCGACTCCGAACTAGTTGTTCAACAGGTGAAGAACAAATATCAAGTAAAGCAGGGTTTGCTGAAAGTATATCGAAATGAGGTATGGGATATGCTTGAAAACTATTTTATAGCATTTAATATCACTCATATTCCCAGGAATCATAATGAGACTGCAGATTCTTTATCCCTGGCTGCTACACATTTCAGAATCCCTAAAACCACTCAGCTAAAATATCCTATAGAAGTGAGGTATAGACCATGTGTCCCTGACAATGTGAAGCACTGGAGAGTTTTTGAAGATGACATTGAAATAAAAAAATTTCTTGAGCTTATAGAGGAGTTTTCAAATACTCAAATTGATCAGGAAGAAGATGAAAGGGAGGAACAGTTAAATGAGTTTGCTGCAGAAGAGATAGCAGGTCATAAGATTATTGAACTGAAGAGCAATTTCATTCCAAAAGGTCTAGTACCTTTAGAAAGAATATTCACAAAAGATGATACACCTTCAAAGCCAGTAATTCAATCTTCAGAAGACAATGTAGAAGACTACAATATTGGTTCAGCAGAACATCCCAGAATGGTTAAAATTTCAAAATTCCTAACAGTGGAACAAAGAAATAGATATATTAAGCTGTTGAAAAAATATGTAGATGCATTTGCCTGGTCTTATAAGGAACTAAAAACTTATGATACAACAATTATTCAGCACAAGGTTCCTTTGAAACCTAATGTCAAGCCTTTCAGACAGAAACAGAGAAGAATCAATCCAGCCTTGTTCCCTGTAATTGAAGAAGAATTAAAGAAGTTGTTGGATACAAAGATAATAGTGCCTCTCAGGTATTCTTCTTGGGTGGCTAATCTGGTTCCTGTTAGAAAGAAGAATGGGGAAATTCGATTATGTGTTGACTTCAGAAATCTGAATCGATCATCATTAAAAGACAATTATCCTCTCCCCAAGATTGAACAGGTTTTGCAGCAAGTAGTTGGAGCTCAAAGGATTTCTATGCTAGATGGTTTCTCAGGGTACAATCAGATTGCCATGCACCCTGATGACAAAGAAAAGACAGCTTTTACAACCCCCTGGGGGACATTTATGTATGACAAGATGCCTTTTGGCTTGATGAATGCTGGAGCAACCTTTCAGAGAGCCATGGACATTGCATTCGTGGGTGAAAAAGATAAGTTCGTGGTTATCTATCTAGATGATATTACTGTCTTCTCAAAATCTGATGATGAACATTTGAAGCATTTGGAGCAAACCTTCATAAAATGTAGAAAATTTGGCCTATCCCTGAACCCTAAAAAATCACATTTTGCTGTGCAAGAAGGAAAATTACTTGGTCACTTGGTGTCTGCTGATGGCATCAGAATAGATCCTGAAAGGGTGAAAGCAATACTGAATATTAGCTTACCTCGGAGTAAAAAGGATGTTCAATCATTCATTGGCAAGATAAATTTTCTGCGGTGGTTTATTCCCAACTTTGCTGAAACCATTAAACAAATCACAGCCATGTTAAAGAAAGATCAGGAAGTAAAGTGGACTGCTTAGGCAAATATAGCATTTGAGAAAATCAAAGTAGCTCTTACTGAAGCACCTGTACTGGTAAGTCCTGATTTTACCAAGGAATTCCTTACCTTCTCATTCGCATCAGAAGACACCATTGCAGCTGTCTTACTTCATAAAAATAAAGAAGGTTTGGAACAGCCTATTGCTTTCTTCAGCAAAACTCTCAGAGATTCTGAGCTGAAGTATAGTATTCTGGAGAAGCAAGCTTATGCTTTGGTAAAAGCTTTGAAATTTTTCAGAATTTATATCTTGCATTCAAAGGTAATTTCTTTTGTACCTAATCCTGCTGTGAAGGAGGTGTTAACTTAGCCAGATAGTGAAGGAAAGAGAGGCAGATGGATTGCGAAGATTATGGAATATGATGTAGAAATGAGGCCTACTAAGCTTGTCAAGGGACAAGGTTTAGCCAAGTTGTTGGCTTATTCTAATTTCCAGGCCCTAGGACTCCATGTCATGGTTGAAGATTCACTTCCTGAAGAAGATCAAATACAATTGGTGAAAGAAAAAATCATGGATTTTTATTCATCATCAGTCTGGTATGCAGACATTGTTCATTTCTTATTATTTCTGCAATGTCCTGAGCATTTGGATAAGAAAGCTACAAGATCTTTAAAACTCAAAGCCACTAAATACTGTTTAGTTGAGGATAAATTATTTTGGAAAGATCCAGGGGGTATTTTGATCAGATGTTTAGACCAATCTGAAATAAGAGAGGTAATTTCAGAATCTCATGAAGGTGCCTGTGGAGGTCACAAGTATTGGAAAGCAACAGCTTACAAAATTTTGCGAGCTAGATACTATTGGCCATCCTTATTCACAGATGTTTACCATCAGGTAAAGAAATTAGTGTCCTTACCTTTAAAACCTATTGCAGTAAATGCCCCGTTTCAGCAGTGGGGTCTGGACTTTATTGGAGAAATAAATCCAGCATCTTTAGGACAGCATCATTGGATTCTAACTGCCACAGATTTTTTCACAAAATGGGTAGAATCCATTCCCACAAGGAATTCTACAGACAAAGTAATCATAGATTTCATTGAAGAAAATATTTTGAGCAGGTTTGGCTTCCCACAGAGATTAATAACAGACAATGCAAAGGCATTTAAATCCAAGGCAATGGTGGCCTTCTGTGAAAGAAATGGAATCATTCTAAAACATTCAACTCCCTATTATCCTCAGGGAAATGGTCAAGCTGAATCTTCCAACAAGAATATTATTCAGAGCATCAAGAAACTGCTGAAGCATAACAAAAGGTCTTGGGATTCAATGATGAAGTATGCATTATGGGCAGATAGGATTACAGTGAAACAAGCAATTGCAACTTCTCCATTTTAGCTAGTTTATGGTACTGAAGCAGTGTTCCCTGTCCAATTAGGAATTCCAGTGATGAAATTCCTCCAGAATTCTCAAGAGGAGCCTAATGATATGCAAAGGAGACTATTTGAAATGATAGAGTTATAGCAGAATAGAGAGAAGGTGGATGAAAAAGCACAGCTGTACAAATCCAAAATTAAAAGCAGATTTGACAGGAATGTCAAAGAAAATACTTTCATTGAAGGTGAGATGGTTTTAAGATGGGATGCAAGGAAAGAGAAGAAAGGTAAGCATGGTAAGTTTGACAATCTTTGGTTTGGTCCTTTTCTGGTATCAAAGGTTTTAGAAAACAACACCTTTATTCAGCAGTCCTTGGAAGGTGAGGAGTTGTCCAGCCCTGTTAATGGACGATTCCTCAAACATTTTTACAGTTTATAAGAACTTTTTGCACTGATCATTGTACATACCGGTGAGTGAATCAAAATAAGACTCCATAGCCCAATGGATAAGGCACTGGTCTTCAGGTTCTTGAAGCCTCGCAGGAAGGTCTTCATCCCGCAGCTGGAGCCAGATGTTAAGTCAGTACCTTGTTTTTCCAATTTTTGGTTTGATAGTATCTTGTTTTTTTTTAAATTTGGTTTGATTTGCACTCTATTTTAAAGTTATTCATTTTCTTTAACTTGATTTTTTCCTCCTTAGTAGTTTTGCCTTAGGATTTATATAAGATGTTGGGCTTGCTTTTGAGTTTTCTGATTTTAAAGCTTTATATTGGTTTTTGATGAGGAGTTTTAAAAGTTTATTATATCAAATAAGCAGCTCATAATCTTATTCTAAATGAGAATATGTACAAGTCTAATCCTGATAACCTCAAGATCCCATGCAAAATGATATAAGGTTGTTTAAAAGTCACAAATCAGTTTTGAAGTCTTTCTTGTAGCGTTGGAGCCGAAATTCAACAAGGAAGCGCTACAAGAATATCGAGATCACAGATTCTTCCTATTTTCCAGCAAAATTTTGGCACGCACAGGCTAGTGAATGATTAATTATGTGTTTCAGAGGATCATGACGTGTTGATGCAGAATGGCATCATGATGTCAAATGCTTGCACGTCGTGAGAAGGTCGGGTTCATCATCAACATAGGTGGAGTTCAGTTTGACATCTATCCACACGATTTCAGGTAATGTGGCACGATGTTGTTATCTACAAGCTCAATTAAAGACAGAATGTTTAATGAGATAACCATAGCCAGTTGTAAAGACGAGCACCGTTGCCGATTGGACAAATAAGAAGCGTTGAGGACATCACGGAAATTAGGGCTTCGTGATTCCGGGGTGAAATTCTAAATTGAGGATTGTGCGACATCTGGACAACAAAGCTGACTCATCTGACAGTGGAGATCATGATTTCAAACAACCACATTGAAGCAATTTACAGGTATTCTTAAAAAACCCCGCATAGCAGCAAATTTGGGGCTTTGTCGTTTGAGCTCTCTATGTTCAAATTAATCAAAGGTTAGGTAAAATTGGGTTCTTAAACGCGATTTTAACCAAATAAATAGCTATTTGTTGGTGAGCCGCGTCATCAGTTTGAAAGAGGGTTAAGGATAATAGCCTCGTTTTTATGAATTTCAACCCTATCAGTGCAACGAATAACCTGTGCATTCAATAGTGTTGTCAATTGCCAAAATTCAGTTTCTGTTCACAAACAGTACAAGAGCAGATATCCAGTTTGAAGTGATCAAAGCATAATGGGCAAGAGTGGCAGAATAAATAGGGATGAGACAACAAATGTAGAATGGGTTGAAAAGCTACCAGAGTGTGTGGAGTTATTCAAACGAGCTGGCTGGATGGATTTCTTCAGAAAAATTGATGGATATAATGCATAGGTATCCTACAGGTTTGCCCAAGGTTTCCACAATGATATGGTAGTTTTCGACACCCTAAAATTCAAGCTGACAGTCAAATTAATTGCAGAAGCCACAGGAATTAAAGATGAAGGTGAACATTGGTTTAAAAAGTTTCCCTTTGATTTTGATCCGCAGAAATACCTCTTACCCAATATCATACCTAATTGGAACAAAGGTGTGCTAATCCAAAATGTTAAGAAAGAATGGGTGGAACCAATTAGAATTTTACAGAGTTATGTTACATGTGAGGGCAGGTATGCCTTCGTATATAAGTATCATTTTAGATTTCTTCAACAAATGGCTGGAATATCCAAAATGAACTTACCATTTTTCTTCTTGAAGAGTTTGCAGAAAATGGCAAACAAGATGAAAGGTCCAGTAGATTCTTCCTCTCAGTCCATTTTTCATCATGGATTAATCAAATTGATTGTTAGTACTGTCTTGCAACATGAGGGAAAGACCTGGGACTTTTTTGTTTTTTGGTTTGGTTTTGAAGATAAAAAATCCAAAAGACAAGCAGATAAAGGCAAAGTCTTACTCAGAAAATTAGGTCATAAGCCCAAATTGGAAGACAAAGGAAAGATCAAAATTGAAGAATCAGCAGAGCCTGTAAAGGAAGACAGTGAACAAAAGACACCTTTGGCCAGCCCTAAAAGCAAGTTCACACTGTTTGAAGACAGCCCTAAAAGCAAGTTCACACTGTTTGAAGACAAAAAGGAACTGCCTGAGAAGAATCCAACACCTGTAGCAGATCCTCAGGAGGAGAAAAAGGTTGACATTAAAATGGTTCCTGTAGCTAAAGAAGAGATCCACATATAGCCAAAAATTCCCATCACAATTCTTTCAGATGATGAAGGATATCTGTTAGAAGAAGAACAGCCTATTTCTGAGATAAAAGTCAAAACTGAAATTGAAGAAGTTCAAGTTTCAGATGGCAAAACCACAAGGCCTAACAGGAAAAGAAACAAGCTGGAAGTGGTGGAATTAGCTGCTATTCAGTACCAAGGGAAAGAACTGAAGATGATGGGAGAGGAAACTACATTCTGGAGACCTAAAACTAGGTCGAAAAATAAGTTGAGGTTAAACATGAAGAAGTTGTTAAATCCTAAATTAAACATAGATAAGGTGACTATCTTAGATGAAGGGTCCATGGATGATGACAAATCAGAAATAGATAAATTGCAGCCATGTTTAAAAGAAGAGATTAATTCAGTGGAAGCAGCAGGTGAAGAAGATCCAAAGCCCAGCATTGAGGACACTTCTGAGAAGCTGTTGACAGAAGAAGCAAAAATCTTCAAGAAGTTTGACATTCCTTGGAAACCTAATGAAGATCAAGATTCTGCAATAGATAAAATAGCTAATTCCGATAGGGAAAACTTACAGAAGACTGTCAAGCAATATAAACACCAAATGAATTATATGCAGGAAGTCAACGATGGTTTGATGATGGCCAATAGAAGATTAAGAGAAGATCTCCAGGATGTTCATGACAATTTTCAGGAACTAGTGGCTGTTGCAAAAGAAGCACTTAAAAGGAAAAGGGCTGCTGACAGTCAATGCACTCAGCTGGAGAAGACAGTTCGAGATTTGCAGCAGAAAAAAAAAAGAACTGACAAAAAGGATTAATGACATGGAGAAGGAACAAAAGAAGGCCAAGAAGAAAGAACAAACTCCAGATGGTATCGCCCTCTTAGCTGAGGTGGCAAAGGACCTATAAAACAGTTATGCTTTTACTTAGTTGTCATTAAATAGCAAACTGATATATTAATGAAATGTTATTTTTAGCATATTTTGTAACTTGTAAATATTCTCTCTTTACTTTACCTCATCGAGAGCTGGAAAACAGTTAGGGTTAGAGACCTAATTGATTTTGAAAAGGATAGTATTTAGAGATGTGAACAAGTCATTGTAGTGGTTCTGATTTTTGGGGGGCATCGGGAGGTCTGCAGATTGTATTGTACCTTCAGACTTGTTCAAGAGATAAGTACTGTGACTCTTATGAGCATTATCTGATGAAATAATGAACATATGACTTTTTCCTTCATTTTTGTTTGTGATTGGCTTTGTTATTAAGCTTGTTTAGCTTCTTAAATGGTAAATTCATTGCTAGTTAATGTATATTTTCTGGTGATGCTTATCTTTTATGTATGAACCTCAGCACATTCTTTTTGTGGGATCTTTTGTGATATGTTATACATCTTTATCAGTTTATGCTTATGATTTAGTTGTTACTTTTCTATTGGATGTATTCCCTGACTATGCCCAGAACTTACAACCCTTTAAATTATATTCAAAAACCCTAAAACTTTGTCTTATTTATTGAGTTTACTCTTGAGATTGTGTTAGCTTGTTTCCTTAGCCTTAGAAACAATTTCTGGCACAAACAGAGTCCAATTGGAAAATTGTAAAAACTCTTAGAATTACATATATTAGCTATGTAAATTGCATAATTTGAGTGCAATGTGGGTATTTGAGGGTGCTGAATATATTTATGGATTTAAAAACACAATTTGAACACTTGGAGTAGACAATAATAAAAGTCTATGTATGAATAAAAAATGAGGACACGGAAAGGAATTAGAGGTGATGACTCATGGAATCAAGTTTAGTGATTAATGGAGACATTATTGGATACAATTATGGAGATAGGTAAACTAAATTTATTGAATATGGCATAGTTTTTATGGTCACCTAAAGTTATATAAAGGGAGCTAATTGTACAATACAAACACACACAAGAATGGTTTGATTGAATGAAATTGCCACTTTGGGGTTTTCTTAAGTGGAAACCCCCATTGCCCCTTGCTTAAGTATGTTTGATTATATTTTCTACTGACTTATAAACTCAAAATAGGAATAATAACAAGGCACCTTCAAGGGAGTAACACCAATGCTATAAAGACCCTAGAGCCGAAACCGAAGAAGATCCCACAAATATGCATTGAATGACAAGAGCATAAGGCTTATGGAGGTTGAAAACTCTAATAAGGAAGCATGACCAAAAATTTGAATAGAAGGCTAAGTAACCTCAAAGAACATGGTGGAATTTCGAAGAAGAAGATGAATAGTTGTAGAGGCACAAGAATAAAAAACATTGACAACTACCCCTCTAATGCTCAAGAACATAACACCATCAGACATCAAAGTACAAGTGAGGAATCATCACATGTTTATTCGGCATTAGAAAATAAAACTAGATGGACATGAAAGGTGGGAAAAGTCTCACAATGTGGCCAAACGTTAGTCTCCAAAAGATGGTGAGCTAATGCAAGAAAAGTGTGACCCAAAAAAAAAGTGCCATGAATCGACAAAGGGCTCCAATGAGTGTGTTGAAGCTAAAAAAATTTGTATCAAATGCTGGCAATGATTGTGTTGAAGCTAAAAACATTTGTAGCAGATGTTGGCAATGATTGTGCTTCAAGCAACAAGTGCTACTGGCATAAAAAGGTAAACATAGTGCTTCAAGAAAGAGAAGAAAATTGGTTTGACCAAATCAAATCTTTAAGGCCATGCTACACCTAAGAAATCCTTGAGCAATTAATAAAGTAAGAGCCAACTCTCATGATATTTGATAGCTTCATTACGAGCCAACAACTATGAGACCATGCTATAGAAGTGAACCATGATCTACTACACAAGACACTACAGACCAAAAAATGTACCAAATAGAAAAATAGGATGGCCTCTAATGGAAGAACTAGGAAACAAAAAAAAGGAGTTAAATCACTCACTAAAAAATAGGTCAAAAAATGCCCACTTTGATACCATCTAGAAATATTAGTTTAACCTAGATCATAAATGGGCTTAATTTCCATATGTAGAGAACATAATAGCAGTAGAATGAATATTGAATATGAATGTTGCTCTATATATTGTTGTATATCAAAATACAAGAGGAAACACTCCATTCATTACAAACTAGGATAGGCCAACTCTAATTGGCTAGTATGCCAACCAGGAAAATAAGGTATACAATTTGGTAGATAAGGTATGCTATTGTGATAAATAATTATTAGCCCATATAAGTTTAAAATTTTTATAAGTACACTAATAGATATCATTGTATATTTATACTAAATTCTATTAACTAAGATCTATTGACCTTTCATAGATATGCCAACTATTTGTTTGGAGGTGTCTCTGTTAATTTTTCAGAATATACTTCAATCTGATCTAGGATCTTAACTGAGAGAACAACATGTACAACATATCAATCATGGACATAATAATGCAAGCACACAAGAGACACAGAGTTTACTTGGGGAAAACCATAAAGGTAAAAAACCCCAATAACTTCCTCAGAGATAGATAGAGCAATGATACAACCCAAGCATAAGATATAGACATATCCTAGCAGCAGCTTCTCCTCCTCTACAAGTGCGCCACTCTCCCGAGAGTGTGAGAGAGAATAGAATGATGAAATAGAGTGCCTCTCACACTTTATTTATACTTGACTTGACTTGCCTAATAACCTTTACTAGGTCAGCCTTAACTTAACCACATAACATAATGCTGACTGGGCCAACACCCAATAGGGTGGTCTAATAACCCTTTGACCCACATGGCCGACCCCCAATAGGGTGGTCTAATAACCCTTCGACCCACATGACTTATACAAGGCCGACCCCAACAAGGTGGTCTAATAACCCATCAAGTATAAGTTACGACACTTACAATATAAATGACGACACTTCCGTATAGAGGAATAATAACATCTCTATAGGAATACAAACACTTCTGTATAGAGGAATAATACCATCTCTATAGGAGTACAATATACATATATGAAATACATTCTGAAGTTACATATACATCAACACTCCCTCTTAACTAGGAAGGTATTTCTTGACACAGATCATCTAGCACAAGTCTTCTTCTCTGGATCATCGTCATCGATGCATCATCCTTGAATCATCGTCAGTGCTGCTGCTATCTCAATCAAACTCTGAATCTACTCGTCATAGGAAGTTTTATAGAGGCAACCCTTTTTCATGCTAGATGTAGGCCCACCACCTGCAGGTCGTCATCATCAATGGCCATACTGTGATTCCAGGACTGATTACGTGCATCAACAAAACCTAGCGCAGACTATAGGTTCTTTTACATGTTGACCTTCACAAAACCTACTCAGAGCATCCCAGGATGTTACGAGTAAACTGCTCTACCTATCTGGATCTCGATAGAGCATCCCAGGCAGTTACGAGCACACTGCTCTACCTATCCATATTTTAAAGGATCTTTTCTATGTGAACTTTCGCAAAACCTACTCAGAGCATTCCAGGATGTTACGAGCACACCGCTCTACCTGTCTACATCTCGATAGAGAATCCCAGGATGTTACGAGCACACTGCTCTACCTGTTTGGATTTTAAAGGATCTTTTCTATGTGAAACTGTAGCAAAACCTACTCAGAGCATCCCAGGATGTTACGAGCACACCGCTCTACCTGTCTAGAACGCGATAGAGCATCCCAGGATGTTACGAGCACACCGCTCTACCTGTCCAGATTTTAAAGGGTTTTTTCTAAGCTACCTATAGCAAAACCTACTCAAAGAATCCCAAGATGTTACGAGCACACCACTCTACCGATCTGGATCTCGATAGAGCAACCTAGGATGTTACGAGCACACCATTCTACCTGTCTGGTTTTTAAAGGGTGTTTTCTATGCTACCTACACAACCTATCCATGGCCATAGAGTATCAAACCGATACTCACCATACATCATCCTGATGTACATCATCACATGATCAACCTGATCATCATCATACCATCAACTTGATGCGTATCATCTGGAGCAACATCCTGAAGCTCGTCATCTGTGATCATCCAGATTAAACAGTATATCCATTTGATGCATACAAAGTATCTACCTGATACATATCATAATACATGATCTACCTGATCATACAAATGCATCCATCTGATATACATAATGCATCCACCTGATACATACATAAGTACATGATGTACCTGGTCATATATGTATCCACCTGATACATATACAAATACATGATCTACCTGATCATATCTAGCATCCAACATGATGCGTACATACATACATATAAATGATCCAACTGATCATATAGAGCAGAAACTAGAACATCATCCTAATGCTCATCATCCAACGCTTACATCCATAGCCATGTGAAGGATCCTCCTTCCACCATGCTTGGAATGGCTTCAGCAAATGTGTCCATCACTTCTTCCTCGAAGTGTCGTCAATTTGAAGAACGCCAAGCCTCTCTCTGAAGTACTCGAACTTCACTCTGGCTAGTGGCTTTGTCAGCACATTTGAAATCTACTCATCCGTCGCAACATACAAGAGCTTTACTGCTCCTCTCTGCACCATATCCCTAATATAGTGATATTTGATCTCAATGTGCTTTGTCCTATCATGGAACACCAGGTTCTTAGACAGCTTCACACAACTCTGGTTGTCATAAAAGATACTAGTAGCCTCCAGCGGGAGATCAAATAACTCAGACAGTAGCTTCTGGAGCCATACTGACTCATAACTAGCCGAACATGATGCAACATACTCTGCCTTGGCTGTACTCAGTGCTACATAGGATTGCTTCCTGCTAAACCAAGAGATCACACCTGATCCCATACTGAAGCAGCACCCAGAAGTGCTCTTCCTATCTGCAGCACTACCTTCCCAATCTAAATCAACATAACCCTGTAGGTTAAACTTTTGATTTGCATCATACTTGATCCCATAGTCAACTGTACCCTTCAGGTATCTCAGAATATGCTTTACAACAACCAGGTGAACACCTCTAGGATCTATTAGGAACTGGCTCAATGTGTTCACTGCAAAGAAGATAGTTGGTCTTGTGTTCGTCAGGTACATCAAGGACCCAATCATCTGACGATACACAGTGACATCAACCGGATCAGATGAAGCATCACACAGAAGCTTCAGGTTTGATGCCATAGGTGTGACCATGGCCTTGCAGTCCATCATCTCAAACCTCTTCAAGATCTCTACTGCATACTTCCCTTGTCCAAGAAAGATCCCATTTGTATTCTTCCACACCTCTATGCCTAGAAAATAGTGCATCATCCCCAAGTCCTTCAACTCGAACTCGGCATCAATATTCTGTTGCGTGTCGGAAATCAATCTATCTTCACCTGTAATAAACAAGTCATCCATATACAAAAGTAATATCACTAGATTTCCTTTCTCAACCTTGTAGTAAAGGTTGGAATCCACTTTATTCTTGGTAAAGCCCAAACTGGATAGAAAGCTCTCTATCGTACCATACCAAATTTTGCACATATATGACTCCATGTCATGTGTCTCAAAACCAAGTGGTTGCTTCACATACACTTCTTCTTCAACTACACCATTCAAGAAAGCTGTCTTGAAATCCATCTGGTGTATCTTCCATTTCATCACTGCAGCCAAAGCAAGTACAGATCTAATGGAAGTGTATCTGGCTATAGGAGCAAAAAGTCTCTATGCTACCACCTGCAACATGCTTGATCTTGTAGATCCTCTTGGAAGTCACTACAGACTCCCCTTCAGGTCTTAGGACTGCATCCCAAACATCTTCATGATCGACTGGTACTCCTCAATCATGGCATTCTTTCCAGATCCTGGGAACTTCAATATCTTCAAAATTTTCAATAGATAACTTTGTTGCTGAACAAATGTTGTAGTCCTTCTTTTGTAGGTGATGGTATACGATCTTTCCTACACAACAAGTTAAAATGCATGATTAGAAGACATCCCATAGTTTTCAGAACAAATTCTTACACATAAAGAAATATGTCACACAGTCATGCAATTATCTTAGCCAATGCTTCAATACAACATTTATCCATCTCCCGTAGCTTTCTAGATGCCTTCCAATCTCTACTAGAACATTGTTAAGAGTGTGCACAAATACCAACATGTTAGCAAAGAGGTTTCATTCTAGATAAGTAGCAATGGAATGTTGTACAGTGCCATAGGCCACTTACCCATGTATATTAGTAGTATACTGTTCAACAATGCAACTATGCATAATACACAACCTAATTCTAGGAACATGAGTATATACATTATTGAACAATATTATTTAAACAATAAAATATGCAAGAAATGATAATCCAAATACTTATCTTTGTTTGTTTGTTGGGTTGACTCCCTCTTAGTCTTTGCTTCTTTTCTGCAACTCCATTCTGATGTGGATTGTGAGAAGTGGTCAACTCCCTCTGAATATCTGCATCCTTGCAGAAACTACTGAAGTGTGCTCCTTCTTGATCTTTGCTTCCTTGCAGGAACAACTGGAGTGTGCTCCCTCTTGATCTTTGCTTCCTTGCAGGAACAGCTGGAGTGTGCTCCCTCTTGATCTTTGCTTCCTGGATTACCTATCCTTGAACTTATATCCATCACTATGCATGCTTATTAGTATCATCGTTGTGTGTTATCCTCGAGGTCTCATACACAATCACAGATTCATTAGTATAATCTTAATACTATCAAAACACAATAATCTTAAACATGTATAGTCATGATCATTTCAAACACAGATAATAAACATTGGTATTCAAGGTTTCAGGGAAGTCTTCTTTTACTCATACATATTCTTATTTGATCATAGGACTCTTCTGGTTAGTTAACTCATCAATCAAGATAAGAGACATAAAATGCATAAACCCTTGATTACTTACATTTCTAACTTTATGAATAAACATAACCAATCATACCAAGCATACTTATATAAGGGATCCTAACACAAAGTAGGATTCTAACTTGATATAGGAAAAACATAACTAGATTGGTATGTTAGATAGTTATGTCTAACATACCTACATGATGTCTTCTTGTTCTCTTCAATGACTTGTGCTAGTAACCTGCATATCTCATAGGATAACCATTATAGAACCAAGTTATACATACCTCGCAAATAGATCTTCTAAGTGATTCATGACAATGGATGAATCTTTGTCCTCATGTCATCATGATCATATGTTCTTGAACTAGAACATGATTTGTCTTTCTTGGTGTAACTTTCATGTTAGCGGACAACATAAACCTCATACAACACCATAATGCATTAGTACAAGTGTCAACACCCTAATCAATGAATATCTTCTATCATAATTTTATTAAGGTGATACAACAATTCTAAACTTAATCAAGATTGTACTAACTGTAATAACATGAAGACAAACATACCATAAACTTAATCATGAACAAATCTTGAAACATACCTGGATGAGTCATACCTGTCGAGATTGCTTGTAATATTCTTATGTAAGGCCTTAGCCTCATCTCTCTCTGAAACAGGAACTTCTTCACTTATGCAGGTGACCAATCCATTCTCTTCTAGGATTAACCCAATCCACTTGATTTGCAAGAACTGGATCTGGAGCTGGATTAGGGTTTGTCAGAGAAACCCTAAAAATTCAAACTTTTGAAAGGATAGAAATATGCACCTTGATGAGTTGATCAAGCTGGTATACTCATAATTTGAAAACTGCAAAGTTGCACTGCTCAAATTTGCCTTTGAAACTTCCGGATTCACTGGACATGACCCCGAACTAGTGTTTGATAAATCCCACCCTTCTTCCCAATCAAAAGGTTTGATCCAAAGCTCTAAGCTTCTATTTTTCTGAGGAGCTTCCAGCCGTGGTCACAGATTTCAAAAATTTCCATTTTTGCAGAAGCCCTAATTTTCCACTTTTTCGATCAAAGTTTTGAACTAGGGTCTGATCAAGCCTGGCCTTCTACCCAACCAAAAATTTTGATCTTGGTCTCTAAATTTTGATTTTGATGAGTAGCATTCAGCCGTAGTCTTCAATTAAAAAAATTCCAACTTTCTCCGAGACCCTAAATTCCGGAAGCCATGAATGAAGGTGCTAAAACATAATTCTGTTTTGACAGAAATATGTACCTGATTGTTTCTGGTGTAACTCTGAACTTTTCAATCCATAGGGTCTGAACAATTTTCTTGTGATAGCCCGACCTGTCATCTTTCCAACCCCATAGATCTGACCTCAAATGGATTCTCTGAGAGAGAGTTATGCCAAGTGTCACAACGTGACCTGTTTATGAGATAAAATAGGAGAGCGAACTTGTATGGCGTGCCACATGTCACTGGTTCAGTTTCGGAATCTAAAAACGTTACCTGAGAAAGTACAATCCATGCACTACGTGTCACTTTTTACGAAATTTCATTTGGAGCTTCCTAGCCCAAGTTATGACCTTTTTTCCAAGGTCACTTGTTTATGACTGAGATCTGGAAGAGGCAGAAACCCTATATTGTACAGATCATAAATCACAAAGTACAACGAATTAGAGGTTGTCTTTTGGACACAAGGTACATGGGGATCTTAGCTTCTCCTTGTACGATTTTAAAACCTTGAAACCTCGCTGAAATGTATCTATAGCGAAAGTGCTACGATTATTGGTTTTTGCTATATCAAGCCCTAGCTTTGCAATTGCAACAAGTGTCATACATGCCATACCATGCCTTTTTTCAGGCTAATTCTGATACCATGTTAATTTTTCAGAATATACTTCAATCTGATCTAGGATCTTAACTGAGAGAACAACATGTACAACATATCTACAGCATATCAATCATGGACACAATAATGCAAGCACACAAGAGGCACAGAGTTTACTTGGGGAAAACCATAAAGGTGAAAAACCCCAATAACTTCCTCAGAGATAGATAGAGCAATGATACAACCCAAGCATAAGAGATAGACATATCTTAGCAGCAACTTCTCCTCCTCCACAACTGCGCCACTCTCCCGAGAGTGTGAGAGAGAATAGAATCATGAAATAGAGTTCCTCTTGCACTCTATTTATACTTGACTTGACTTTCCTAATAACCTTTACTAGGTCGGCCTTAACTTAACCACATAACATAATGTTGATTGGGCCGACACCCAATAGGGCGGTCTAATAACCCTTTGACCCACATGGTCGACCCCCAATAGGGTGGTATAATAACCCTTCGACCCACATGACTTATACAGGGTCGACCCCAACAAGGTGATCTAATAACCCATCAAGTATAAGTTATGACACTTACAATATAAATGACGACATTTCCGTATAGAGGAATAATAACATCTCTATAGGAATACAAACACTTCCCTATAGAGGAATAATACCATCTCTATAGGAGTACAATATACATATATGAAATACATTCCAAAGTTACATATACATCAACAGTCTCGGGAGGAGGGAATTCTTAACACATATAATAAAAATAGTATTTACAAATATTGTAATCATTTTGGATGTGGATTGCAAGCCTTAAGCATTCATAAAAAATGGTGTTTGGAACATGTTAAAAAAAAAAGCAAATAACAATAACAATAGAATACTAGATTTACTAAAAAACCTTAAACCCTATTATGTGTAGGTAAAACCATGAGGCAATGACAAGTTCGATATTTTATTATTACTCAGTAAAAAGCTTACAATACTTTCTATTACTCAGTAAAAAGCTTACAATACTTTCTTATTGATACAATGCCAAAGATTATTTCCCTTTTATACAATGCATATGAGAGTTCCAAAAAGAATTCAATTACATTAAAAGGATCTAAAACTTTTTTCCTTAATAACATTAGGTGGAGGACATTAGGTGGAGAGACCTCGCTGGCATTCCCTATGAATAACACGAGGGTATAATCATATAAGGGTAAGGTAAAATTGTTTTAGATCTAGATATTAACTTTACTTTCTAATAAAACATTAAAGTATGGAATATTAAAATACTATATTTATTTATTTGAACTTTATATAATTTACTTGGATAGAAAACCTATCACATCAATGTTTTAAGTTTTCCATTATTTCAATTATTTTTAAAAAATGGATAATTTTTCACTTTTACCCATATAAAGCATAAAACTATTTACTATATTGACATGTAATAAAAAATATTATAATTTAATGATAATGATTAATATAAACTTTATATAATTTACTTGGATAGAAAACCTATCACATCAATGTTTTAAGATTTCCATTATTTCAATTATTTTGAAAAGTGGATAACTTTTTCACTTATACCATGTAAAGCATAAAAACTATTTACTATATTGACATGCAATAAAAAAAATATTATGATTTAATGATAATGATTGATGCATATAGCTTTGAAAATAGAGTAAAGCTTATCCACTCTAGTATAGTAAAACTTATCCACCGTAAGATATTATGTTTGCGTGAATTTTGACGTCATAAGTTGGACATACTGGAACTACACACTTTCAACAGTTTTCGTTGGTATCTTCGAAATTGATAATTTGTTGGATTATAAATTCTGAATTGATAGATTAGACAAATTAGATAAATTGACGTAAAAAATATTCCCATCCATAAATTGATTAATTAACATAATTTTATTTTAAAGCTATGAGACCAACAACTTAGACACCTAAAGCTTTGTTTTATTTCTCAACTGCTTTTTATTATTTTATTAATATTTATAGGTATCTAAAATTCACATATTTATATTTGCAATGTCAAAAACATTCTTATTCGAAGGATCTTGTACAACCGAAAGTTAAGGGGGAATATCTATTCAACATAGAAAACTAAATAATAAACTATATTTCCCCCACAACACAAAGTAGAGTGGGCCACATGACTTTATTCGGTCCATAAAAATAAAACCATGTGAACCGAGTGGACAGAAAGTGTGAACTACATGAGTTGCAGCCTTCGCTGACCATTGACTTGAATTGAATCTTTTTATGGACCGTTGATTATGAAGGCAGGTAACAAACGAATATTTACAATATAATAATATTTTCCAACTTGGATGAAGACCAAATTTTAATCTTTGAAATCTAGTGAATATATTTCACTATCAATATAATAGCATTCTTTTACAGAGAAAGAATTTAACAAAGGATAACCAATAGAGTACTGATATTTTTTTTTCACGAAAGAAAAATCACAGTTTATTATTGGAGAAATAAATCGTTTTTTACAGAGATCGTGTACAATCTTGCTTTTAGTCGAATTGGCATTATCATCATAACATATAACGTAATACTTTTTTCAACCATCTACAATAATTGTGTATCAAAAAGTTCCTTCATAAAGAGGTGTATTGTTTTCAGTTATATATACAACAAAAATCGATAATAAAAATTCTTCAAGAAATGGTCCATGATCATTAGCATAGAGAAGTGACTCATATTGCAGACAAACTATCCAAAGATTGAAAGTATACTAAAAAGAGATAATTGCGTCTTCAATCCATGAATGTAATGTTCCCGCTTTTATAGTACCGGGAAGCAACCACTAGCTTATTAGATTCCTATGTGTCCTAGTGGAAAATTAAATAAATTAGTTAAGGTATTAATTTTGATTTATGGTTATTTAGTTTAATTAAATTAAACCGTGGAAAAAAAGTAATTTATAGTTTGGAATATTTAATTATTAATTAATTATTTGAAGAGTTGTAAATGTTTAGATGGCTGACTAGGAGGGCGCATAGGAAATTAAGTGGACTTTATTAGATGTCTTCCACGAAGGAAATTAGAAGAAAAGCAGTAAAAAGCACGAAATCAACTGAAAAGATAGAAAGCGAAAACTAATTTTTTTAATATATAATGTTTTTATATGATTTTATTTTATTTATTTATTTTGAATTATTTGTAAAATTATTATTGATATTTTTTAATAATCAACTTTATTATTTATAGGCATTTGTAATTCAAACACGATTTTATATTTGCAAGATAAAAACTTATTCTAAGATCTTGAGAACTAAAAGTTAGGATGGGATTCAAATTCAAGACCGAAGAGGGTAAATAATAAAAATAAAAACATAGAGATAGCTTTATTCGACCCATAAAAATAAAGCCATGTAAATCAAGTGGACAGAAAGTGTAAATTGCATGAGTTGCAGACTTTGTTGACCGATTATTTGAATTGATTGTTTGTTGATTCATCTTGGGAAAAGGGAATTCTGATGGCATTTAAGAATATAATAATAATTTTCAACTTGGATGTTGACCAACTTTTGATCTTAGAAATCTAGTGACTATATTTTAGTATCAATATAATAAATTATTTGCAGGATATTGAAAAGTTGAAGCTAGAGCATGAAAAAAAAATAACTACTTTTGAGTAGCAAGGGTATCAAGTCAAGAAGGTAGAGGAAAAGGCACATTTTCTATAATTACATTTAAATGAGAAAAATAATACGATGTTTGATTTGGAGGCTTTAAAAGACGAAGCACTTATGGAAAATGAAACTCTGAGAGATGTTTAGAAGTGGATCTTCATAAAATTGAATGAGGTACGATTGTGTCATGATTATTTATCTAAGCTATCAGATATCAGATCACATGGAGGAATAGTTAGAATAAAGGAAAGTTGCACAAGAATTATTTCATGAGCTCATACATTGGTAGAAATAATACAAACATGCTCCTGAATTAATCCCAAGGATTGATCATAGGGAGAAAGGAAAAATCCAAGTTTTGTTAGATTTATGGAAAACATCTTGTGATGAAATTAGTGAGAATGTTTGTGTGGCTACCAAATTATGGAATTTAGTCGATGATATATTAAAATAATTAAGCATGCCTATAATGGAAGAATTGAGTCAGGTTGTTCCAAGCAAATTGTGGATTGAAGACGTTGAGAAAGTTAGATATAACAACAAAGAATCTATGCATCAACTTATTGAGATAAACAAGAATGTCTTGAACAATTTCTTGGTAATGTTGGTTAGGTTAGCTACTTTGCCCGATGCATATATATAGAGACTCCATAAGGACTTAAAACAAGATATTACCGAGAAGATCTATGATGGGGAATTACAAAGAGAGAAAATGAAGTTTGCTCATGTTACACAGATTCTTGAAGTTCAGGATATGTGGAGTTCATTTAGGGAAAGTTTAGGTTCATTTTGTATAAGAAATAAAAAATGGTTGTATTATTTAGTTAAGTTAGTTATTAGAACTCCTCCCCAGTCTTTGTTTTAAATAGAGACATTCAAAATATGAGGGGGGTGACTTTCAAACTGATAGACCTATGTAATATTTTTATTGAAGGGAATAAAGGGCAAAAAAACTTGCATCCATGGATGGCATTCGTCTGTGTAAATTGTGTTTTTTCTTTAATTTCAATTGATGTTAATTAATTATAATGATCATTGTTCATATGTATTTCTTCTATGTATATGATTTATTGTAGTTAATTGCATAATGGTTGTAGTCAAATGCATAAATGGTGTTTCAGATTTAAGAATAATTATTTATTCATTTTTTCTGCTTCATTGATGATATAATTTATTGTTAACAATGTGAAGTTCTTCCTATGTTTCAACAATATATTCTTTACGTTGCATATGATCTTGTTAAAACTTAGCTCCTGATCAATATTAGATTAGATCAGTATTAGATTATTTTAGTATTTGATTTGATTAATAATTGATTTAAATAGGGTAATTTGATATTAGATGTTATATTTTCAACATAGATTAGAATACCTATTAGTTTATATTTACATAAAATACCATTACTAAAATTTTAAGTGGCAACTAGGCCTACATTCGAGTTACAGATCGATGTCCCAAATGAGAGTGGGGCTTATTGGGACTCACCTCAGGAATTCTCCCTTATTGTTGACATGGGTCATTTTTGCCCGTGATCAAAACTGGTGCTAGAAGGATGGCCATTTTAAAAATGAATGGCTAATGAAGAAACAATTAACCCCGAGAATATCCATTCTATCACTACTCCACAAAGAACCCCCATGCAACCTAGTGATTTCCTAGCCTCTTAGTTCGAGATAATCCTCAATCAGCAACCAACCTTGGTACACAATCCTATCCAGTTAATAGTCATGGAGGAATATCCCATCCCAATTCTACAACACCTACTTCTCCTTGGTTAGGATCTCTTGGAATCCCTCAGTTGTTCCAAACCTCTCGTGTTGTCACTCAAGCTTTAAGAAAAGAAATTGGACTCTCACTTATTGTCTACTCTCTTGTTGGGAGACCTAAACTGCCTAAATCAAATAGAATATTTGACACTAGTGTTCCAAGTGTTTCAATCCACGATTATCATCTTTTGAATACACTACAAGGAAAAGAGCCTATAGCGGAGGTTTTTAGTATTACAATATTGATCAAAATTATCAAAAAATCCTCCTCTACAACCTCCACAAATGGTAATGGATTTTAGCATAGTTTTTTATGGAAATGAATTATAACTAAAAAAAACTCGATGGATGAAGGTTTTTGTTGGTGCACTTGATTGGATGAAATGCATCGGTTCTAACACACACATAATGCACCAGGGATTTTATAACCAATAAAAGCACCTATGCGCATAAGCACAATAAGCACCGGTGCATGACATTACACATAACAACGGTGCACAACTAAATTTTAACAAAAAATGGTGCCTTATAACACTATACGTGTTGGTGCTTACGACCTACTAAACAACACCATTGCACAACTAAATTTTAACAGAAGCTGGTGCTTTATAACACTATACACACTGGTGCTTACGACCTACTAAACAAAACCAGTGCTATATAACAATATACAAATCGATGCTTTATGTTAAAAATAGCACCAGTTCGTATGGACTATTAAAAATCACATGTGCTCTCTTACTATAAAAAACACCAGTTCTCTCTAACTATTACAAGGCATTGGCGTGACAACCGAAGAAAAACACATGGTAGAGTTCACTAGGGCGTTGACACTTGCTATATTTTAAAATTTTAATGGTGTGAGGATATATCGTAGTGCACCAGGACATAATATGTAATATCCCCAATAAAAAATTAGGAATATTAACTCCAATTTTCCAACAAAAAATTTATTGGTTTCCAACTTTATCCAAACAGTGGTTTATGAAAGCTTATGAGATGTTATAGTTCATCAACAGGGGAATGCGTTTAAAATTTAAGATATGGATAATCATGTGCATCCCATTAAATATACTTTGAACCCACTGTAATGTGCCAAATAAAATCTGATATGAAGTTTTGGTGGCTGGTTATTAAATCTGGTTCATGACTTTCTTCAAACACTTTGTATGCAACCTCTTAATAACCAATTTTGAAGCATATGAAGATGATGATGATGATGATGATGATGATGATGATGATGATGAAGATGGCTATGACGAGTATGATGAGGATGATGAAGATGCCAATTATGATGACGAAGACACTAATCATCGTGACCATGATCATATGATGATGATGGTGATGGGGAGGATGATGAAGATGGCGATGATGATGACTAATGAAGATGATGATGATGGTGATGTGTTGCATATTCGCCATCATCTTCATCATCAACATCATAATCATCATCATCATCATCATCATATCCATTAGTCATCATCGACATCATCAACATCATCATCATCATCATCATCTTCATCATCATCATTATCTTCATCATCATCATCATCATCACCATGACGAAGATGATGATGATGATGATGATGATGATGACGATGAAGATGGTGATGATGATGATGACGATGAAGATGGTGATGATGATGATGATGATGACTACTGGAGATGATGATGATGTTGATGATGAAGATGGCTATGACGAGTATGATGAGGATGATGAAGATGATGATTATGATGATGAATACAATGATCATCGTGACCATGATCATATGATGATGATGGTGATGGTGAGGATGATGAAGATGGCGATGATGATGACTAATGAAGATGATGATGACGAATATGATAATTTTGATGATGATGATCATATTCATCATCATCATCATAATCTTCACCATCGTACTGATATTCATCATCATCCACCACCACCATCATCATCATCGTATCATCATCATCATCACCATCCTCGTCCTCACAATCATGATGATGATGAAGATGATGACGATGATGATGGTGATAATGATGATCATGTTGTTGATGATGATGAAGATGATGATGATGATGAGGATGATGTGCTGCATATTCTTCATCATATTCATCATCAACATCATCATCATCTCCATTAGTCATCATCTTCATCATCATCGTCATCATCATCATCATCTTCATCATCATCATCATCCACATGCTCTTCCTCACAATGATGATGATGAAGACGATGATGAAGATGATGATGATGATCATGCTATGGATCATGTTGTGGATGATGATGAAGATGATGATGATGTGCTACACATTCATCATCATCTTCATCATCAACATCATGATCATCATCTCCATTAGTCATCATCATCATCATTATCACCATCTTCGTCGTCATCATCATCATCATCATCACCCTCTTCATCATCATCATGATCTTCATCACCATCATCATCATCACCATCATCATCATCATCATCATCGTACTCATATTCATCATCATCCACCACCATCATCATCATCATTATCATCATCCTCGTCCTCACAATGATGTTGATGGTGAAGATGATGACGATGATGATGGTGATGATGATGATCATGTTGTTGATGATGATGAGGATGATGTGCTTCATATTCGTCATCATCTTCATCATCAACATCATCATCAACATCAGCATCATCGTCATCATCTCCATTAGTCATCATCATCATCACCATCTTCATCATCATCATCATCTTCGCCATGATCTTCATCATCATCATCATCAGATCATCATGACGAAAAACCTTATTTTATTGCAATTGTGATTCCACTTACAGCAGATGAACACTATTCGTAAAATCTTTCGCGATGAGGAGGCCCTCCATGACTACTTGATTAGATCCTTTACATCTCATCATCTTCATCCTACACTGAGACCAGTGATAACAGGTGCCTTAGATTGTGATTAATACATCAATGTAAAGAAGAGTGCTCTGCATATTACATGAAGCCAAGCTTATACCTTCTGTGCTATGCTTTGCCAGCCTTCCATAGGGGTGGGAGTATCAAGACTGTTATCCTTCCCCATAAATTAACCGAGCAAATATTTTCCAGCAAATAAAACTAACCATCAAAGTGCATTTTGTCACATATGCATCGCCCTAAGAGAATAAAATCTGATGGTAATTATGAACAAATATGGCATACTGTGATCTCACAATAATCGCACCTCCGAGCAGTCTTTATACAACATTAATATATATCTACTATGTATTTAATTATTCTTGATGTAATACATATGTTTCTAAATGAAAATTAAATTAATGTTTTGAAATCAAAATACACAAATTTGTAAATATACCCTTAAACCCCCAAACACCTAGAAGCACTTAAATGCACTTAGGGATTATGGGTTAGAAGAGGTCCTAAAGGCCTTTATGGAGGAGGGGCTCTTTATGGAGAGGGGCTCTAGGCATAACCCGACACATTTATATATGTTGGGAAAAAATACAATGAACGTTACCCACCAACCATTGCAATGTTCAGCAAGGATGCGCACGCGCTAGATGTGCGCACGTGCCTCTAGCACGCACGAGCCAGAGGCGCATGCGCGTCCTTATTGAACATAAAATTTAGAAAATCACCCCGCGTTCTTTCTCCCGCATTTTTTCCCTCATTCATCGCATTCTGTTCGTTGGTTTCACGCACAGTCCAACAATCATTTTCATGGTAGATTGAATTCATACACCATTTGGATAAAATACACAATATTTGGGGCTCTATTTGGCTCTTTGTATTGAATACACACCTATTGGGCTCTATTTGGATCAATTGAGTGAATACACAACAGTTGGACTCTATTTGGCACCTTGGATTGAATTCTCATGCTACTTGGATACACATGAAGTCTTCTTACATATAGTGGACACATCAAAAGAGCATTTGACATTTGAAGAAAAGAGCAATCATAATCCTTGAGGTATGGTGAAAATTTGATCTTGTTAAATGTAAATTTAGTCTTCATTCACTTGTTTGAATGGCATCTATTTTGGTTTTCCTCATGAATTGTATGATAGATCTATTTTAGTCTTCTTAATCTTCAACATAGACAATAAAAACATCCTACCAAAAAAACACTACAACATGCACCAAGAAATGCTTTCAACCTTTCAAGAAGATAATAAAAAAAAATTACTTGCATTACCAATAACATTTCATAATCACATTCCTCCATCTAGTAGACAAAGATTTGTTGAATTCCTCATGGTTTCACTACAACAACTCACACAAACACCTAAACAATTGAAAAGTCTTAGTCTTTTGGGGCTATTTTCCCTCATCCATACCATGAAAATGAAGTCAATATGAGCTTCTCCCTTGTAGGGAATTTGCTGGACTACTAACATCCCATACCACCATCCAATACCATCCTACTGAGTTCCTAGATGTGATGTTGTAACTTTATATGTAGGGAATTCCCAATAGCTTTTAATATTATATGAAAACATTATCACTAGATGTTGTTGTACATAATCAATTGCTACATCGAGCTTTAATAATCATGCACATCGAGTTTTAATATCTTGTTTGTTGTTCATTCTTGCAGGGGTCATATTTTTCATTTTTCCAAAGCGCATTGAATATGGGAAACATACGTAATAATCAAAGAAAGTCTAGAAGGAGGCCCCTTCCCCCTGAAAAGGCCCATGAGATAAGAGAAAACGCCAGGTTGTACATGCAAAACCATAAAAATCAAAATGTTAGTGCCTTAGATCCATCAACAAGCAATGACGAAGTGGTTGAAGTCAATCAAATCTTGCTTGATGTCGAGTATGAAGGGATGGATTTTGAACAAGTTCTTAACTGGCAACCACCCCAAGAAGAGCACCCACCTGGCGAACACACTCCATTGCAGGACCAATTACTAAACGAAGGGCCACAACAAACCGTTGACGAGACTCGTACTTCCTTGCCGACTCCCTTGCCTCAACTATCAACCGGACGACAAAGAAATCCCAGACGTATTCATGTGGATGAAAGTTCATTTTCAGGACTTGAAGGTAAGATGCCCAAATGCACTATTGATTTCCATTGTAAGAATATAATCAAAGATTTTTTTGAATCCAAAACCGATGCAGCAAAATGTCAATTGTTTCTTGCTTTGTTAAAATCACATTGTCTAGCTCATGTTAGGAGAATTTTGTGCATAAAGGTAGTTAGAAGTTCAGAGGCCAACAATCATGTTGTTAGAAATCTACAATCTGCATTTAATTTGATTGGAAAAACTTCTCTCACAAAAGATTTTAATGCGTCCCGTCATGTACTGTCGGAATCGATTGTAGACAAATCCACAAGGCAACGTCGCCTACTATCACACACATGTAAAATATTTAAAGTAGATAGAAAGACTCTTCAAAAGTATTATGCCATTAGAGAAAAAATTGAGACCCCAGGCCAAAAATATTGTTGGGCCTTTGTTGGTAGGTTACCTCGTTCAGACATGAAGCTCATTGATGCTGTTAAAGAACTAGTGCAAAAGTTTTGGCATGATAACACTAGACCATCATCGAATCAAAGAGATGTTTTAAAGTTGAGAAAAGGTGTTAGGGGGGGGTGAACGCCATCTCAAGCACTTCCTTGACACCACACAAATAGAACTCTATGAGAGGTTCAAGAATGAGCACAAACAATTGAACTTGGGCCAAAGGTCCTTCAAAAAATGCAAACCCTAGTATGTTAGAATTTGCATTGATCGCAGTACATGTTGTTGTAGATACCATGTAGAATTTGAGTACTATTATGATACATATAGACATATATTTTGTTGTTTGCATACTAACATTGTGCGGGATTGCCCTTCGTTAAAACCACCAAATGCATCCAGATAATTTATACATAAAATAATGTGTGGAAGGCCTGAAGGACAAAAATATTATAAAAGATCATGTTTATATGGGACGTGTTCCAGTTGCAGTGGATTTGCATTATTGAGCTACTGCATCCACGCAACTGTGGAGCACGAATTTGGGAGTATGTTAGTAGAAATGTAGAACTTCTAGTACATAACATATCAAGTAGATAGTTTGAAGGAAAGCAAAAAAATTGCATTGGTGAAGTCACAGGTAATCTAAGTTTGCATGCTTTCATACTGTACATGTTGAATTTGTACATATATATTCAGATTGAAAATGTCACGTTGTATTAATGCCCTTGGTTTTGTGGCACCAGGTACAAATTTGTGATTTCATGAAGGAATTCTACCAAAAGATCGAGCATTATGTACAACACATCCATGTAGCATGATGGCAGGATGAACAGTACAGACAGTGCAGGGACACCTTTCCCAAGGGCACAATATTGTCGGTTGTGAACTTTGCAGAAAACTATACCCTACAGCCACAGAATGAGATTCAAAGTCAATACTACCATTCAGACCAAGTTAGCATAATGGTCCATATCACGTACAAGCACGCGCCAAAGAGCAGCAACGACATGAGGATGATATTGAAAGAGACCAACTTCTACATCAGTGATGACAGGTGCGACGACATGCATTATGTGCAGCATTGCTTCAAAATTTTCTATGATCAGCTGAAGGAGAGAGGGATACATATGGATCAACATTGTATATGGTTAGATGGTTGTGCAGGCCAGTTCAAAAATGCATGTGTTTTCCATTGGTTGAGTATGTTGCACAAGACTTATGATGTGTTGCATGTATGGAACTATTTTGAGACCGGGCATGGAAAGGGAGAGCATGACGGGGCTGGAGCATGTCTCAAAATTTCCCTATGAAGGGAGGAGATGAGGTGCATGGGAGGCCCTCATATTCGGAATGCCGAATCCACAGTTCGATGGTGCAAAGAAAAAATGTTAGATCGAACCACGAAGCAACACATACCAACAGGTAGAGGACATTTTGTCAGAAATTTCTAGAATGTAGTTGATATAGATCAATCGCATTCTTATAGTTGTATTACTATGCAAGGCACTTATGGATTTCATTCGATTCGAAGCTCAAACAATCCTTTATTTGAAATATGGACGCGAAAACTTGCTTGCTTTTGTGGGTCTTGCAGTAGTTATGAGTGGGATGCGTGCGAATCAATGGATTGGGTTGATGAATGGGATCATGTATCACTTGCAATGGACCCACGTGCAGTTGCTGAAACAATCTAGTTAGAGGAAGGCTAATCCTCTATTTCGAATGAATATGATCATATATATGATATTGTACAACCAAGTAAACATTTCTGCATGAATATCCCGGTTCCCTCCTTGTTTTTGTAATTATCCAAGTTATCAAACCACTGCTTGTTGGAATATGACCTTAAAATGCATTTTTGCAGGACACATCTATGCAGTTGTCACTTCGACAGACAATGCAATTGGGACAAATTATTGGTTGGCACGATGCATCTAGGGGAAGCAAACCCTCCTCTCATCATTAACGGATAGTGAAGGCATTACCTTTCCGACTGGCTCGAGGGTTGTTCAAGGAGAATATCTTAAAATGGATGGAAAGGGACCAAAGAGCAATGGCTACACATACACAGATTATAGACCAAGGTCGCGGGTGTGTCACTTTACGCACTTGATCGTGGGTACAAACATCCAACTACAGACAATGTCAACGAAGTCATCAAACAAGGTACGCTATTTACTACCTCATGCAGAGCATAAGAGGTTGTTCGAGACAATAAAAAACCGAGGGGATCCAGAAGGCCTGATTGACTGAGGTGCTTAGTATAGCTATGTGATTATTTATTCATGCACGGTTAATGTTATTCATGTTAGATGGTTTATTTGATATCGTTATCTTATATTGTTTATTTGATGTCTGAGTTATGATTAAGTTATGATTTATAGCCATGTGATTGTTTATTCATGTATGATTAGCCCTAGAAGCACTAATATAACCCTACAAACATAATCTCACCCTAGAAATGCTAGAAAGCTAAACTAACCCTAGAAACACTAATCTAACCCTCAAAAACTAATCTAGAATCCTAGAAACATAATCTAGCCCTAGAAATCCTAGAAAGCTAAACTAACCCTAGAAACACTAATCTAACCCTCAGAAACTAATTTAGAATCCTAGAAACATAATCTAGACCTAGAAATCCTAGAAAGCTAAACTAACCCTAGAAACACTAATCTAACCCTCAGAAACTAATCTAGAATCCTAGAAACCTAATGTAGCCCTATTAACCTAATCTAGCCCTAGAATCTGTGACCCACCACACGTACCCTCAATAGGGGGTATTTGGACTCCAAGTGGGATAGGATCACTATTAGAAGGGTTTGTTACCCAATCTATTAAGGGCCCAAGTCACATTGAGTCATTTCCAGTCTTATATAGCCTATATGCCACTAATCAAATGCCAAAAAATCCGGCTGGGAGAACACTTGTTATCTTACACACTCTAATTAACCTCTAGGAAAAGCAATGGCCATTGCTCTGCAACCTGTGAAGGCTGCGCAAGAAAAAAACTAAGTGCTACTAATCAGAGGAGGGTAGTTGTCACTGGATTGGGAGAAGTCACTTCCTTTGTTCATGATCCAGGTACTTTATAGGGAAATCTTCTTCAGGGACATAGTGGTATCGGTGATATTGAGAGCTTTGATTGCTCTGATTTTGCAAGTGTAATTGGCATCAATGTGATTCATTTACACCTCTTTTGAATTTTTCTACTTGACTTCTAAATGTGGAATAGTCCACCAAGTCAAAGGGTTTTTTCTCATCATGATCTCATCAAGAGCCACATACACAAAAACCATGCATCATGTACAAAATAAACATGCAAAAGCCTTCGGTTCAATGCTTAATCAGTGATCTCCACCATGCATGATTCACTCAAGCATGATTCTCCTTACAATACATGCAAGAGCTAGCAACAACATTCAACATTGCCTTCACACAACCTCTATGACCTCTATTCCTTATGTAGCTCAGTCTCCATGCTTTATGCACTATGGGCATAATAATCATAGCAATTGTCTAATAATTCATAAACACATATGATCAATCATGACTACTCAATCCATCGTGATGTCGCATAAGTAAAAAAAAATGAGACCAAGACTTCCTTGGGAAAAAATATTGTTGATTCATATCTTTAACCCCCCCATCTATTACAGTTATTCTTCATAGCTACAAAATCCCAACAATGACATAATAATTGGGAATCACATTCAACTCAAGCACATCATTAGTAGTACTTATTTGCAACTTTTCCATGATAATTCTTTCATAAAACATAATATTAGTAGCATTTTGTAGAATATTTTCTCATTATACAGTGCATTGCATCAAACCAATAGACAATGACTACTATTTTGCAACAAATAACCTCCAAAAAACATAGAACCAATGACATCATAGAAAACCCATAGAACATAGAAACACATTATGTAACATAATTATCAATGAAACATATACTTTATTATATGTTAATCCTCTTATCCTATAAATGAAACTTCCCAATATTTTGTTGCTTCCGGTTCTCTTGTCAGATTTATTAGAAAATATAGGGAGATGTTTTTCAATAAAATTCAATGCAATTGCACATTTATTACATGTATATGTACATTAAGGACATGTAACTACTTCCTTAACAAAAAGAGAAGTTGAGAGAAAATCTCTTAATAACTTAACACTCAACCTAAACACAAAGATATTATAAAAATTAATCATAAAAATACTCACCTAACACATACTTAGCTGAGAGAATATCTCAATTATATCAGCATTCACTTAGTTAGGCTCATAACAACCACATCCACCCTATGATACCTCATGTATACATCCACTTAACTTATGTGCACAAACTTCAACCATATGTGAACCCTTCATATAACACCTACCTAATCTAGTAGGTCAATCACTCATAATAACCATGAAGTAATAGGTCATAGTATACATATGCAAAATTCTTCATATTTTCACTTGTATCCTCATCCATTAGCATACACCAATTATATTTGAAAACATTGCATTATCAACCCTCACCCAAACCCTAGCACTAACACTCACCCAAACCCTAGCACTCAACCATCTCCTTCATCATCACCATCACCATCGCCATCACCATCTCCATCATCATCATTGACTCTAAGTCTAACCCTAATTCAATTTCCTTCTATAACCCTAGCCATAACCCTCACCCAAACCCTAGCACTAAGCCATCTTCTCCATCCTCACCATCACCATCACTGTCACCATCAACGTCTTCATCATCACCACCATCTCCATCATCATCATTGAATCTAACTCTAACCCTAATTCAATTTCCTTCTATAACCCTAGCCCTAACCCTCACCCAAACCCTAGCACTAAGCCATCTTCGCCATCCTCACCATCACCATCACCGTCACCATCAACGTCTTCATCATCACCACCATCTACATCATCATCATTGACTCTACCTCTAACCCTAATTCAATTTCCTTCTATAACCCTATCCCTAACCCTCACCCAAACCCTAGCACTAAGCCATCTTCTCCATCCTCACCATAACCATCACCGTCACCATCAACGTCTTCATCATCACCACCATCTCCATCATCATCATTGACTCTACCTCTAACCCTAATTCAATTTCCTTCTATAACCCTAGCCCTAACCCTCACCCAAACCCTAGCACTAAGCCATCTTCTCCATCCTCACCATCACCATCACCATCACCGTCACCATCAACGTCTTCATCATCACCACCATCTCCATCATCATCATTGACTCTACCTCTAACCCTAATTCAATTTCCTTCTATAACCCTATCCCTAACCCTCACCCAAACCCTAGCACTAATCCATCTTCTCCATCCTCACCATCACCATCAACGTCTTCATCATCACCACCATCTGCATCATCATCATTGACTCTACCTCTAACCCTAACTCTAACTCTAACTCCAGGTTCCTCATCAAAGCCTCCATCATCATCATCTTCATGACCATCACCATTGCCATCACCATCACCGTCAACCTCTTCATCATCATCACCATCATCATCATCATACGTGCCCGGTGGATGATTTTCCAGAGTTGACCCCCGTGTGCAAAAATTGCACACTCCCTCACTGAGCAAAACCCTAGTTTCCAAGATGGACATAGAAGATGAGGGAAGGGCCACTGGGCCGGAGGGGAGGGGCACCCTAGCACTATCCCGGCGTGCAGAATCCAACAGATTCGACAATTCGTCGATCTGAGCCACGGTCTTCATTCTATGGCTCGTCCCGTCTCGCATCTAGAAGGGCTTCAGGGACACCTGCTAGATACCTGCCGGGGGCGTAGAACTCCAACCATGCAACAAAATCGGGTTTCAGGGAGTCCTACAAGTGTTTCTAGGTAGGTTCCAGCCAGGAACACTAGCCACAAGTGCCGGGTGGAATATTTTCCAGAGTTGACCCCTTGTGTGCAAAAAATGCACACTCCCTCACTGAGCAAAACCCTAGTTTCCAGGATGGATGTACAAGATGAGTGCGGGGCCACCGGGCTAGAGGGGAGGGGCACCCCTAGCACTATCTCGGTGTGTTGAATCCAATGGAGTCAACGGTTTGTCGATCCGAGCCACGGTATTCATTCTATGGCTCGTCCAGTCTCGTTGCCAGAAGGCCTTCAGGGACACTTATTGGATACCTGCCGGGGGCGTAGAACTCCAACCGTGAAACAAAACCGGGTTCTGGGGAGTCCTGCAGGTGTGTCTAGGTAGGTTCCAGCTGGGAACGCTAGCCACAAGTTCCTGGTGGAATATTTTCCAGAGTTGACCCCCGTGTGCAAAAATTGCACACTCCCTCACTGAGCAAAACCCTAGTTTCCAAGATGGACGTACAAGATGAGGGTGGGGCCACCAGGACAGAGGGGAGGGGCACCCCTAGCACTATCCCAGTGTGTTGAATCCAATGGAGTCGACAGTTCGTTTATCCGAGCCATGATATTCATTCTATGGCTCGTCCCGTCTCGCTGCCAGAAGGCCTTCAGGGACACCTACTGGATACCTGCCGGGGGCGTAGAACTCCAACCGTGCAACAAAACTGGGTTCCGGGGAGTCCTGCAGGTGTGTCTATGCAGGTTCCAGCCAGGAACGCTAGCCACAAGTGCCCGGTGGAATATTTTCCAGATTTGATCCCCGTGTGCAAAAATTGCACACTTCCTCACTGAGCAAAACCCTAGTTTCCAAGATGGATGTACAAGATGAGGGCGTGGCCACCGGGCTGGAGGGGAGGGGCACCCCTAGCACTATCCCGGCATACTGAATCCAACGGAGTCGATAGTTCATCAATCCGAGCCACGGTCTTCATTCTATGGCTCGTCCTCAGAACTTCTCTTAGCAATGACAACGAATCCTTCATTGTTCACAGAAGCTCGGACAATACTCCCTGCTTTTAAATGCATTATGGAGAGAGCAAGAGGACAAGTTCATCAAATCGACTTCATTCATTTATATTCTCGTAATGTACACATAGTCCATCCTTATCTTGATAAACAAGAGTTTTATAATAGCTTGAATGTTTTGGGCGTGGTTATCTCCCTGTATTCGGTTGTCTGATTGGTTGACAAGCTTGCCTAAAATTCTGTACGTTGAACTTCTTTGTTTTATTGCTGAAAAATGGAAGGGATTTTCAAGTCACCTGCAAAACGCTCCTTTGTTGAAATATCTAAGTTATTCCAACAACATAGATTTGGCTAGTGTATCAAATGTTGCCGTCCACACCAAAATTTATCTTTCATCAAAGGAGTTGCACATATTATGGCTAACGAAATGGTCTCGGGAGTTTGGAAGTGTCGGCAAATATTATTCCATGCCTGAATCTACCCAGAAGGAAATTATAAATTTAGATCCTCGAGAATGCCTGAATCTACCCAGAAGGAAATTATAAATTTATCTCCTCGAGAAGGTAAGAAACTGTATGAGTGGTTGAATCAGTATCCTAAAATTACAGAGCTTTCTATCTCAAAGTTTGTTGAGCGGCTCCTGGATGTAGTATCAGACTCAACAGATAGTAAACTTGTTATCACCACTAGAATGGCCCTAGGGTGCCCGACTAAAATGCCCATAGTGCCCGAACTGTGGCTCGGTTCATGAATCCGTTGACTCCAGTGGGTCCAGGACGTTGGGTTTCAGTTAGGGGACCCCCCACAACGTGCCTCGAAGACCTGAAAGCGGTGCCAATGGGCCATCCCCGGAGCTAGGGGTTTGCTCAGTGAAGGCCATTCCAAATTCGCTCAAGGGGGCCATTTCTCATCCGGAGGCCCCCAGGCATGCATGGCCACCGTGGATAGATCCACTATGGCCATGTGGACCTGTGGGAGCCAACGAAATCTGAGTCCCCTCGTCGGATTGGGTTCCGTGGCCCCGGGGCAAATCCTCTAGGTGTCCCTAAACGGCCCCGGGGTGCCCGACTAGAATTCCCATGGCACCCGAACCATGGCTCGGTTCGTGAATCCGTCAATTCTAGTGGGTCCGGGATGGTGGGTTTCAGCTAGGGGACCCCCCACAGCGTCCCCTAAATACCTAGAAGCGGTGCCAACGAGCCATCTCTGGAGCTAGGGTTTTGCTCAGTGATGGCCATTCCAAATTTGCTCAAGGGGGCCATTTCTCGTCTGGATGCCCCCGAGCGTGAGTGGCCACCATGGACAAATCCACTATGGCCACGTGGACCTGTGGGAGCTGACGGAATCCAAGTCCACTCGTAGGTTTGGGTTCCGTGGCCGCGAAGCAAATGCCCAAAGTGTCCCTAAATGGCCCTAGGGTGCCCGACTAGAATGCCCGTGGCACCCAAACCATGGCTCGATTCGTGAATCCATCGATTTCGGTGGGTCCAGGACAGCGATTTTCAGCTAGGGAACCCCCCACCGCATCCCCTGAAGACCTGGAAGTGGTGCCAACAAGCCATCTCTGGAGCTAGGGTTTTGCTCAGTGATGGCCATTTCAAATTTGCTCAAGGGGCCCATTTCTCATTCGGATGCGCTTGGGCACGCGTGGCCACTGTGGACAGGTCCACAATGGCCATGTGGACCTATGGGAGGTGACGGAATCCAAGTCCTCTCGTCGGGTTGGGTTCCATTGCCTCGGGGCAAATCCTCCAGGTGTCCTTGAACGGCCCCGGGGTGCCCGACTAGAATGCTCGTGGCACCGGAACCGTGGCTCGGTTCTCGAATTTGTCGACTCCGGTGGGTTCGGGACGCCGGGTTTCAACTAGGGGTCCTCCCACAGCATGCCTTGAAGCCCCGGAAGTGGTGCCAATGGGCCATCCCCGGAGCTAGGGTTTTTCTCAGTGAGGGTCATTCCATATTCACTCGAGGGGGCCATTTCTCGTCCGGAGGCAGAAGAAGATCAATTTTCGACAAAACAATGTAGTTAGCATAAGAAGATTAATGTTCAACAAAAAAATGTAGTTATTACATGTGGAGGCAGCGGTTTCCCATGGAAAACGAGTGTAGGGTTGAGCAGAGGAAAGATGTTGGGAAATGGGCTATTACATTAGCTTTTCCGATGGGCAAGTGGTTCACAGAAGGAAATATGGCGGCTGTAGGTATCTATGCTTTTCTTCCAACGAAAATAGGATTTCCCTCGGAATAAAAGCGTAGATACCTATAGCCGCCAAAGCATAGATTGTTAGGATATTCCTATACTCCATCCTAGTCCTACCAGTATTTTGATCATTTACATTTTCAGTCATGCATGCACTTTTAGGGTTTGCATGTATTCGAGGGTTTGCATGCATCCCAGTCATCAGTCTAGCACCTAGCCCTCAGTTAGCCAACTCCTAGGAGCTTCTCACTATTTAGTTTTAGCCCTCCAGTTGCTTAATGCGCCCTTCTTCACCTACCATTCCAGTTGTCACTTAGTTACACTCAATTACAGTCAATTACACTTAGTTACACTCAGTTACACTCAGTTACACTTAGTTACACTCAGTTACACCTACCAGACTCAGTTTGACTGATGGTTGATAGTTACTTGAGCATTGATGACTCCACTGATGATGATGAAGACTTCCAGTTGTGCTCCAATGATCATGAGGACACGTAGTTGTGCTCCGATGACACTCTATTGATCTTATGATCACTCTGAGAGGCTAATTCGAATTGCCACCTTAGGCATTTGAATCCTCTCTACTTGTACCATATTATTCTGTTGCTCATTATACTGTATTGACCACTCTTATTCTATTTTCCTGCTTAATCATAATTACTCTTGTGAGGTATACATCATCTCTTAGATCTACTGTGAGGATTTTCACATGGTATCAGAGCATGTTGAGAGTATTGTGTATCTCCATTCTTGAGAGTTTTTTGCAGGTTATTTGTAATGTCCCCATTCAAATAAGTGCATAGTAAGACAATCCCATCAATCCTACTAGTTTCCTAGGTTGGATGGGCACATGTGGGATGGTAATAAGGAAACTAATAAATGATATTTAGACATTAGAAGGGTTCAAGAATTTAATAAATATGATGAATAAATAAATTCAAGAGAAATTCTAGGTGGCAAGTGGTTTTGGAGACATATGGAGGTGGTGGGACCCACACTAGCTTGATTTTTCAATGACACATGGCAGCTCTCTCTTGCCAATTCAAATTCATGGGAAGGTGAACAATCTTGGGTGAGTTGGTAAGTCAAACACATGGCATTGAGCATATTAGGTCGAAATGGGAAGGAATAGTAACCTCCATGGGAGAGGAAGAGTCAAATTGGAGACTAGTGGACACATGGGCTAGATTCCCTAGTTTTATGACAACAATAATGAAGCATCTATGACATTTTATGACAAAATTCAGACCTGACTTCTTACACCTGACCATTATGACATGTCAGCCCCAAAAATAGGCTCAAGAAGGCGCTCATGGAGTTGGAGGAATCTAAAGAGACTCAAATTCGAATTTGGGAGAAGATGGAAGGTTGGAACTAGGAGACAAGTGGCAAATGAGGAATATTTTCTAAACGGAAAATTATTGAATCTATTGAGAGGATTTCGACCCCTTGAAGGCTAATCTTGGTTATAAAATGTAGAAATCAAGTATGAGAATGGATTTTGATGATTTGAGAAAAATTGTATTTGTGAAGAGAGAGCTAGTGGATGACTAGTTTCTTGCCTTAGCCAATTTCGAGGGTGAAAGATTCCCATCCAAGTTGGTGTTTGGAGAGGCCACTCAGGTCTTTCATGGTGCTTTAATGGAGTTTTTATTTGCAGGTAGCAGCTACAGGAAGTTTCATGGTTTGGTTTAGTGCAGCACTTTCTCTCCACCGTTTCCAGTTTTGAAGGCATATTCATGCTCCTTGCGGGAGGGCGTTTTTGGTGAGCTATTGTACTCTTTGGGGGAGCTTCTAATGCCCCATTTATTTTGTAATATGAATTAAATACTCTGTTCTTCATCTCCAAAAAGTTTCAGGTCGAAATTCCAAGTAGAAATGTATAAATCTCATTTTTAATGGAAGAACAATGCCATTTCCCCACTACCTTGTTGTGAGCCAATGTATTGATGATGATTTCGAATGTATGGATGATTCTCTGATATATTTGTGATAAATATATTTCCATGGATGTCTTCTACAAGTTTCATGTACTGTACTTGAGCATTTGAAGCATTTTTACTCAGTTTAGTTGTATTGGGAGGTGAAATAGTGCCATTTCCCCAAGGGTCGAATTGGGGGTTCTTGCTGTTGAATGTGAGAGAGTTAGAACAGTATTAAAAATCAATTAATGGTGCATATGAGACCTTAATCACATACTTAACACATTATATACCTCTGTTCATAAATTTGTGGGAGTTTGGAGGCATTTGGAAGGCCATTTGCAGTGTTACCCGAGGGGGATTTGATGCACAAATTACTAGTCAAAATTACATATATTGATCAGAATACAAATCAAGTTTGCAGCAGTATTTGGAGGCCATAAAACATCCCTGAACCTTATATTCAAGTTTAAATACCATTCATACACTCCTACAGAATATTTGGGAGCATTTGGGTTGATTTGGAGGTCAAAACAGTAAAACTAGTCAAAGGTCGAAATAGGGAAAAAAAGTGGAAAATTGGGCATTTTAATAAAATTTGAAAAAGGGATATTACATTATTACCAAGATTTCTAGTGTAGAAGTTGCAGCAGTTTCTGCATATCTTCAGTTGTATTCTCTATTGTTTTTGCAGGTCTTCTACAGCTTCAATGAATTCAGAAGAAATCCCTCCTCTTTCTCCTCTTTTACCTCTCAACTATGATGATTGGAAACCGAAAATGATAGCATACTTGAAGAGCCATGATCTCTTTGAGTGTTGTTTTGAAAGAGAGTTTGAATCTTCTGAAGATAAGATTGATTGGTTAAATAAAGTTGATGAAGACTTTGGATCAATGTTACATGCTATGTCTGATTGGATGTTATATGACCTCCCTGATTTTTCATCACCAAAAGAGTTATGGGATCACCTGGATATAATATTTGGCAGAGAAAATGAGGAACTTGGTCCAAACCCATTCGAAAGCAAGCAATGTGATGCATTCACTCCTCTTGATGATCTCTCAAATCATGAACGAATATGATCTCATATCGAAGTTGTTGACAAAGAACTTGCAGATTCTCCACTCATGCTCAAACCTTCTTCTCTTTCTGTGCCAGCTCACACTCTAGATATTGCAGAAGGTCCTAAATCCTCTCTTTCACCAGAGTTTGTTGGTTTGCATCATGATCACATGATTATTTCGGAGGTCAAAACAGCTATTGAAGGTAATGCATTTGCTCCTCTCCAGCTATCTCCTCTTTTATACTACTATATGATCATAATTCCATGCTTTCAAAAGGTCATTGAAGAATATGGCCATTGCCATTCGCTTGGGATAATTTATCATGCATCTACTGGTTTTGATATCACCTCTCATGGTTCAAAGGAGATCTCAAGAAACCATGATTCAAGTCTTGTATCTAAATTGGGTTCTAAGCAATTATTGGTTGGGATAATTTCTCATGCATATGATAGTTTTGATCTCACCCCTGCTGGTTCAAAGGAGATCTCAAGAAACTGTTTTTTAAGTCTTAAATCTGATTTTGATTTCAAGCAAACATGTAATAGTTATTTTTGGCATAATCTCACCCATGGTGGTTCGAAGGAGAAGACAAAATACCATATGCACTTTCACAGATTTGATCTTACCTCAGCTGATTCGAATCACAGGTTCAAGGATCATTCTCATACTGTTGGATTTGTTCTCATCACATTCGATCTGAAGAGCAAGTACAAGCACATGCGTTTTGAGCATGATCCACTTCTTCCCAAGAAGAAGATACCTCCAAACATATGACCAAGCATCACACCTGCTTGAGTTTGGATCATTTATTTTTTTATGTGTGCCTTACAGTCTGTTTTTTGAGGAGGGGGTATGTTTCCCATGAAATTTTCCCACTTCCTTGGTTTATTGACTGTTATTATTCATTGTATTGGGTGACCTTTGGTCTTAGTTACCAGGGCCCAGGATGGATTAATGGGGGGTGTTAGGATATTCCTATACTCCATCCTAGTCCCACCAGTATTTTGATCATTTACATTTTCAGTCATGCATGCACTTTTAGGGTTTGCATGCATTCTAGGGTTTGCATGCATCCCAGTCATCAGTCCAGCACCTATCCCTCAGTTATCCATCCCCCAAGAGCTTCTCACTATTCAGCTTTAGCCCTCTAGTTACTTAATGCGCCCTTCTTCCTTGATTTTAGGAAGCAACTCGCCCTTCTTCACCTACCCGTCCAGTAGTCACTTAGTTACACTCAGTTACAGTCAGTTACACTTAGTTACACTCAGTTACCAGACTCAGTTTGATTGATGGTTGACAGTTACTTGAGCATTGATGACTCCACTGATGATGATGAAGACTTCCGGTTGTGCTCCGATGATCATGAGGACACCTAGTTGTGCTCCGATGACACTCTATTGATCTTATGATCACTCTGAGAGGCTAATTCGAATTGCCACCTTAGGCATTCGAATCCTCTCTACCATTGTACTATTTATTTGTCCATATTGTGATTAATTAACTAGTGTGTGTGAAGTATTATTGCTTCTATCCAAGTTCTACTGTACCATATTATTTTGTTGCTCATTATACTGTATTGACCACTCTTCTTCTATTTTCCTGCTTAATCATAATTACTCTTGTGAGGTATACATCATCTCTTAGATCTGTTGTGAGGATTTTCACATAGATATCTACAGCCGCCCATTGGAAAAGCTAATGTAATAGCCCATTTCCCAAAATCTTTCCTCTGCTCAACCCTACACTCATTTTCCACAGGAAACCGTTGCCTCCACATGTAATAACTACATTGTTTTGTCGAAAATTGATCTTCTTCTGCCTCCGGATGAGAAATGGCCCCCTTGAGCGAATTTGGAATGGCCTTCGGGTGCTATGGGCATTCTAGTCGGGCACCACGGTGGCCACGCATGCTCGGGGGCCTCCGGACGAGAAATGCACCCCTTGAGAGAATTTGGAATGGCCATCACTGAGCAAAACCCTATCTCCGAAGATGGCTTGTTGGAACCACTTCCGGGTCTTCGGGGGACACTGTGGGGGGTCCCCTAGCTGAAACCCACCGGAGTCGACGGATGCGTGAACTGAGCCATGGGCATTCTAGTCAAGCACCCCAAGGCCATTCAAGGACACCTCGAGGATTTGCCCAGGGGCCACGGAACCCAACCCGACGAGAGGACTTGGATTCTGTCACCTCCCACAGGTCCACATGGCCATTTTGGCCCTGTCCACAGTGGCCATGCACGCCCGGGGGCATCCAGACGAGAAATGGCCCCCTTGAGCAAATTTGGAATGGCCATCACTGAGAAAAACCCTAGCTCTGGAGATGGCTCATTGGCAGTGCTTTCGAGTCTTCAGGGGACACTGTGGGGGGTCCTCTAGATGAAACCTACCATCCCGGACCCACCAGAATCGACGGATTCGCGAACCGAGCCACGGTTTGGGTGCCACAGGCATTCTAGTCGGGCACCCAGGGGCCGTTCAAGGACACTTGGAGGATTTGCCCCAGGGCCATGGAATCCAACCCGACGAGCGGACTTGGATTCTGTCAGCTCCCATAGATCCACGATGGCCACGCATACCCGGGGGCCTCCGGACGAGAAATGGCCCCCTTGAGTGAATTTGGAATGGCCTTCACTGAGCAAAACCCTAGCTCCGGGGATGGCCCATTGGCACCGCTTTCGGGTCTTCGAGGCACGCTGTGGGGAGTCCCCTAGCTGAAACCCGGCGTCCTGGACCCACTGGAGTCGATGGATTCGCGAACCAAGCCACGGTTTGGGTGCTACAGGCATTCTATTCAGGCACCCCGGGGCCATTCAGGGACACTTTGGGCAATTGCTCCACGGCCACGGAACCCAAACTGGCGAGCAGCCTTGGATTTCATCCACTCCCACAGGTCCACGTGGCCATAGTGGACTTGTCCATGGTGGCCACGCACGCCTGGGGGCCTTCGGACAAGAAATGGCCCCATTGAGCTAATTTGGAATAGCCTTCACTAAGCAAAACCCTATCTCCAGGGATGGCCCATTCGCACCGCTTCCAAGTCTTCAAGGCATGCTGTGGGGGTTCACCTAGCTGAAACCCAACGTCCCGGACCCACCGGAGTCGACGGATTTGCGAACCGAGCCACGGTTCGGGCGCTACAGGAATTATAGTTGGGAAACCCGGGGCCACGGAACCCAAACCGGTGGGAGGACTTGGATTACGTCACCTCCCACAGGTCCACCTGGCCATTACAAACCTATCCACGGTGGCCACGCACGCCCGGGAGCCTTCGGTCGAGAAATGGCTCCCTTTAGCGAATTTGGCATGGCCTTCACACTAGGGTCAACTCTAGAAAATATTCCACCGAGCACTTAGGGCTAGCGTTCCCGACCAAAACCTGCTTAGACACACCTGCAGGACTCGCCGGAACCCGGTTTTGTTGCACGGTTGGAGTTCTACGCCCCCGGCAGGTATCCAGTAGGTGTCCCTGAAGGCCTTTTGGATGCGAGACAGGACGAGCCATAGAATGAATACCATGGCTCAGATCGACAAACCATCAACTCCGTTGGATTCAGCACGCCGGGATAGTGCTAGGGGTTCCCCTCCCCTCCAGCCCGATGGCCCCGCCCTCATCTTGTACGTCCATCTTGGAAACTAGGGTTTTACTCAGTGAGGGAGTGTGCAATTTTTGCACACGGGGGTCAACTCTGGAAAATCATCCACCAGGCACTTGTGGCTAGTGTTCCCGGCCGAAACCTTCCTAGACACACCTGCATGACTCTCTGAAACCCGGTTTTGTTGCACGGTTGGAGTTCTACGCCCCCGGCAGGTGTCCCTGAAGGCCTTTTGGATGCGAGATGGGACGAGCCATAGAATGAAGACCGTGGCTCGAATCAATGAACCATCGACTCCGTTGGATTCAAAATGACGGGATAGTGCTAGGGGTGCCCCTCCCCTCTGGCCTGGTGGCCCAGCCCTCATATTGTACGTCCATATTGGAAACTAGGGTTTTGCTCAGTGAGGGAGTGTGCAATTTTTGCACACGGGGGTCAATTCTGGAAAATATTCCACTGGGCACTAGTGGCTAGCGTTCCTGGCCGGAACCTGCCTAGACACACCTGCAGGATTTCTCAGAACCTGGTTTTGTTGTACGGTTGGAGATCTACGCCCCCGACAGGTATCCAGCAGGTGTCCCTGAAGGCCTTTTGGATGCGAGATAGGGCGAGCCATAGAATGAAGACCGTGGCTCGGATCGACAAACCGTCGACTCTGTTGGATTCAGCACGCCGGGATAGTGCTAGGGGTTCCCCTCCCCTTTGGCCTGGTCACCCCGTCCTCATCTTGTACATCCATCTTGGAAACTAGGTTTTGCTCAGTGAGGGAGTGTGCAATTTTTGCACACGGGGGTCCACTCTGGAAAATCACCCACCAGGCACTTATGGCTAGCATTCTCGGCCGAAACCTTCCTAGACACACCTGCATGACTCCCCGGAACCCAGTTTTGTTGCACGATTGGAGTTCTATGCCCCCGGCATGTATCCAGCAGGTGTCCCTGAAGGCCTTTTGGATGAGAGACGGGACGAGCCATAGAATGAAGACCGTGGCTCGGATCGATGAACCATTGACTCCGTTGGATTCAGCACGTCGGGATAGTGCTAGGGGTGCCCCTCCCCTCTGGCACAGTGGCCCCACCCTCATCTTGTACGTCCATCTTGGAAACTAGGGTTTTGCTTAGTGAGGGAGTGTGCAATTTTTGCACACGGGGGTCAACTCTGGAAAATCTTCCACCGGGCACTTAGGGCTAGCGTTCCCAACCGGAACCTGCCTAGACACACCTGCAAGACTCCCCAGAACCTGTTTTTGTTGCACGGTTGGAGTTCTACACCCCCAGTAGGTATCCAGCAGGCGTCCCTAAAGGCCTTTTGGATGCGAGATAGGACGAGCCATAGAATGAAGACCGTGGTTCGGATCGACGAACCGTCGACTCCGTTGGATTCAACACACCGGGATAGTGCTAGGGGTGCCCCTCCCCTCCGGCCTGGTGGCCCCACCCTCATCTTGTATGTCCATCTTGGAAGCTAGGGTTTTGCTCAGTGAGGGAGTGTGCAATTTTTGCACATGGGGGTCAACTCTGGAAAATATTCCACTGGGCACATATGATGATGATGATGGTGATGATGATGAAGAGGTTGATGGTGATGGTGATGGAGATGGCGATGGTCATGAAGATGATGATGATGGAGCCTTTGATGAGGAACCTGGAGTTAGAGTTAGAGTTGGAGTTAGAGTTAGGGTTAGAGGTAGAGTCAATGATGATGATGGAGATGGTGGTGATGATGAAGACATTGATGGTGACGGTGATGGTGATGGTGAGGATGGAGAAGATGGCTTAGTGTTAGGGTTTGGGTGAGGGTTAGGGCTAGCATTATAGAAGGAAATTGAATTAGGGTTAGATTTAGAGTCAATGATGATGATGGAGATGGTGGTGATGATGAAGACGTTGATGGTGACGGTGATGGTGATGGTGAGGATGGAGCAAATGGCTTAGTGCTAGGGTTTAGGTGAGGGTTAGGGATAGGGTTATAGAAGGAAATTGAATTAGGGTTAGAGTTAGAGACAATGATAATGATGGAGATGGTGGTGATGATGAAGACGTTGATGGTGATGGTGATGGTGATGGTGAGGATGGAGAAGATTGCTTAGTGCTAGGGTTTGGGTGAGGGTTAGGGCTAGGGTTTGGGTGAGGTTGATGGTGATGGTGATGGTGATGGTGATGGTGATGGTGATGGTGATGATGATGGTGATGGTGGTGAGGTTGATGGTGATGGTGATGGTGATGATGGAGATGGTGATGGTTCCGTCTTGCATCCAAAAGATGGAGATGGTGATGATGACAAAGATGGTGATGATAATGAAGATGGTGATGGTGGTGATGATGGTGATGGCGGTGAGGTTGATGGTGATGGTGACGGTGATGATGAAGATGGTGATTGTTCTGTGTCGCATCCAAAAGATGGAGATGGTGATGATGACAAGGATGGTGATGATGATGAAGATGGTGACGTTGATGATGATGGTGATGGTGGTGAGGTTGATGGTGATGGTGATGATGAAGATGGTGATGGTTCCGTCTCGCATCCAAAAGATGGAGATGGTGATGGTGATGAAGATGGTGATGATGATGAAGATGGTGACGTTGATGATGATGGTGATGGTGGTGAGGTTGATGGTGATGGTGATGGTGATGGTGATGGTGATGATGAAGATGGTGATGGTTCCGTCTTGCATCCAAAAGATGGAGATGTTGATGGTGATGAAGATGGTGATGATGATGAAGATGGTGACGTTGATGATGATGATGATGGTGGTGAGGTTGATGGTGATGGTGATGGTGATGATGAAGATGGTGATGGGTCCGTCTCGCATCCAAAAGATGGAGATGGTGATGATGACGAAGATGGTGATGATGATGAAGATGGTGAAGTTGATGATGATGGTGATGGTGGTGAAGTTGATGGTCATGGTGATGGTGATGATGATGAAGATGGTGATGATCATGAAGGTGTTGATGATGATGGCGATGGTGATGAAGATGATGATGAAGATGATGAAGGCATTGGGGAATTTATTTATATCCAATGTATTTGGCTCTAAGAACCTCTCATGTGTGATTATAAGAAAATAAAGATTCCCTCAACCCCCAAACATGCCCTTTCAAAGAATTTTTTTTTATCTTTGAGTGTAGTATGGGTTCCGACATGAGGTTTTGTCTACTAAGGATGGATCTTGGCGTCTTGACCATGGTTGGGGTGATGACAATCAGGTTCATATGATTCCAATGAATCTTCCATGGATCATGGGGTAAAATGATCTCTCAAGTATTATTGCATGTGAACTTGCACATACCAAGCTACAACAAATCTTTCACAGGAGTGGATTTGTCTATGTTAATAGATAAGTGAAAAGATTTTAGCAACAAGACCTTTAATTTTAACTTGGAAGTATGGGAAATGTTCAAAGTGGGATTGAGAGGCTTGATGGTGATTGTAGTAGTGGGCATGGTATTGGTGAGAATGATGACATGATAGTGGAATTAAACATTAATATGGTGACCCTGGAGCTTGGATCCTAGCCTAGAAACACGAGAGCCTAGCCTAAAAACCCTAGTTGGTAGCATAAACCCTAGTTTGTATTCTAATCACAATGAAACCCTATTGTGTATCCTAAGATCTAGCCCTAAATTATAATACATGTAAAGATTAAATCATTTTCATTGTACATATATATTCATCTGCATACATTTGAATCCAAACCACTATACACATATATGCATACATAAAATTAGATCGCTATCACATAATGATAAATTAAGGAAGTCCTAATTGTAAATGGTAGTGGATGTGATGGTCATCAAATCAAAGGTGGCTATATCTGTGAGTGAAAATTAATGAGCTAGCTATACATCGTGCTCAAGGTTGTCCTATTTGTATGGTGATAGTTGATTAAGAAATGATTCCATAACTTGGTTATTAATTTGTTGCATGATCTTAAGTGGACAAAATGGTCAAAATAAATACTAGTGACGACATTTCATTATGTAGAGTATGGCCTTTTTGGATCTCATTATGTAGAGCTATTAAAAATCATGTTGGATCTCATTTTAAGCTTTTGACGACAATGGACATTTTCTATTTTTAAGTGTTCTTTTCCTGGTACTCAAGTTCCCAATATATATCTTATGTGCCATGAGGTGTGATTTTTCCATCCATTTATTGCGTTTGTTTTTAGATTAATTCTCACACATGATTTTGTTTGAGTTAGCCTATGTTTACAATGTTCTCTTAACATAGATACCATTAGAAGCTTTTACATGTGGAAAGATAAACCAAGCTGAACTACGATATCCAACTTCTCTTCTAAGATCTAGGTAAAACCCAAATTTACACAACATCACATCATGATACACACAACATGAGACAACCACATTAGATAACGAGATATATAAATCACATAACTGAAAATCCATGTACATCGAGGCTACAAAACTCATCCAAACATATACAATTTTTGGCGAATAGTGGAACATGGTTCCCAAAGTACGTACAATGGCAACTCGTGCCCTACACAAAATGCGACAACTCATGCCGTAGATGCAAAATACATGGCAACTCGTGCCATAGATACAAAGTACATCAAAACTGGTGCACAAAAGTGCCACATCGTGGCTAATGTACATAACACGTGGCATGTCAAGCATTGTGACTGTTATCACATATATAGTAGTCGGGCTACCATACATTATTTTTTTTATTCCAGTACACTATTAAGCCAGTTCCCTTACATTGAGATGCTGAGATGAGCATCTATATTGGATCACTATCAGATTTTGGACAGCAGTTGTATTCCCCATGCCATGAATGAGTCTTAGGACACTCAGAGAGATGACCGATGTACCATTATACCAGTTGTACAGAGCATTCAGTAGTGCCCAGAGTTACAGCAGCAGTTTCAGAGGACAGATGATGGTACAGGTGGTGAGCATTCAGGTATATGACTCAGCAGGTATATCATTGTGTTATGGTTATATTGATTTTATATTTATTCTTATAGCATGTCTTAGCACCTAGTGTCATGATCTGGCAATCATATAGATATGTGGACCTAGTTGATCATATTATATTGTCCCTACTCAAACTTAGAAGTTCACTATTCATACTCATTGGTTTTACCCTCCTTAGGGAGAATAGAGGTGATCATTCCACCATACCTTGGCTTGCTAGTGTTGGCACCATTATTCATTGTCTTCATCCATCCATTACCTACCTTTTAGTTTATCACCCTAACTTACTACTTGACTAGTGGCATGGGGGACTTTTCCCCACTGTAGCCTCTATATTGGATGAGCTTCCCTATTTATTGTGTCGTGGCTCTGAGTTGGTGACAAAACCTATGGTGAGTTGGAGTTCCTTGTGAATTCCCCATAGTCACTAAAGTTGTGTTGGCTAAACCTGAAACTTTTAGTGCTTCCATGAATACGAAATTTGGAAAAAGTGAAATGCTATATCTTGTATGAAAAGCCCATTCATGCAATGTGTTTCTAAACACACATGAATGAAAGGCATGCCAAATGAAAATGGCCATGAAAATAAAATGTTATATCTTTTGGAAATGTAAATACCTAGGTAAACAAGCTGTCTGTGACACACCTAGAAGTGCTCAGGTAAACAAGTGCCTTAAAAACACACCTGCAGCAGAAAGCCTAAATAAATGTAAATCTATGCAATGTGTTTATAAACACACATAGATCAAGGCTATGGAAAATTCAGGCCCAAAAAGCAATGGAACTTAAATGCTATATCAAAACAATTGTTGGCCTTATTTGTATTATGGATTGTGCGCATCTGTTAAAGGTGAATAAACCCTCTTTGAACAACTCATCCATTTGTGAGACACCGCCATTCCCTGTGTTGTTGCTCATTCAGTATATACTATGGTGTGTATTCCCTTTCCCTTTGCCAAAGTGTCACAAAGTTAAGTCAGTCGAGTCATCCCTTAGCCTAGCCAATTATTTTAGCCTTCACCCTTCACTAGCAAATTGATCACAGCTATGGAGTGAGTATGGTCTTGAAAGTCTAGTCTGAGTAATAATAATAATTAATGACATTATATATTTGGATTTAGATCGCCAATAATGATTACTCTGTGTTATAATTGTTATTTGAATAAGTTGTAGAGCATGCATTAACCTTTGACACTTTGCAGCAGCTTTTGATGATGGTCTAAGTTATATTTGGTCATGTTGACTTGGTCAAACTTAGTTTGACCAAGGTCAACCATAGGACATGAGATGGTTGGACCTTGTGATGATATGGATAGATGATATATGGTCTATGTACATGTACATGATGATTCTATGCAGCAGATACAGGGTTATGATGATGATTCATGGTCTACAACATTATTTGATCATTTACAGATTATTATTATTGCACCTGTTCCGGTATATTGGATATATTTTATGATCATGCAAAGACTCATATGGTGTATGAGTACACATCTTGGATGGATTTGGACCTTCTAAGTCCAATGAGACAGTTTGTTTTCAGTTCCAGGCACTTACAGTGATGATTGAGCCTCAGTAGGCTATCCCAGTGCAGTTTTGGTTTGTCGGAGACCCTGTCAGAGCAGAGGTGATATTTATCCGGTTGACCTAGGGCGCTGTGCTTGGAGGGGGTGGTCCAGCCACTTGTTTTTACCATATTACCCCCCTCCCGGACACACTGGTGCCCTCACCTTGATAGCGCAGGCACTCTAGGAGGCAGTTTGGTGCAGTTTCATGCTTCCCGAGGCATTTCAAGATTGGTAGAAATGGCTATTGAGGAATTTGATTAGGGATAATGAGGCAATGTCTTGGCATGGGATGATCAGTGATGATGGATTGATGTCTTCCACACCTGAGTCCTCCAACAGTTTTAGCTTCATTGGGGCCCGCATCCATCACTTATGGCACTTTCTGATGATTTTTGAGGTCTTTTGAGGCCTACGATTTGTCCATAGAGGCATGATTTGGCATATTGATGACTATTTTTTTATTATTGTGCTATGGGGATTAACCAAGGGTGGCTAAAATTATCCCTTGGACCCACCATAAGCTTCTTATTATATTTTGTCATCATGATTTGGTGGGATTCCCCTCTTCTAGGGCAATTTTGTCCACTTATATTATATTTTATAAGTGATCCATGTATTTTATTGTTGAGCTCATCTCAACCATTGATTAGACATTTGTATCTTTTAATCTTAGCCACTCATTCAAAAAGTGGTTAGGATTTTGATGCCTCTCCTTCCTATTTAAAGGAGAGAGCTTCTCATTGTAAAGGGACTGGTGGCTCTGGATTATTGGAATAGAAAATTATTATTGCATCTATCTCCAGTGTTGTGGTGAATTTTTTTGGTGTTCGTTTGTTGGTTCTTCCTTTGCACTGAGTTATTAGAGATCTTGTTTTCCATATCTTTTGTACCACGTTTTTTGCATCTACAGGTGGAGGCCGATTTGCTTTGAGGAGGAAGTATTGGTAGGGGAAGACTCTCCCTACTTCTTCTTTGGATCTCTTCGTTGGTAACAGGGAGTATTACTATCCCAGGACCTTCTATTCTATTTTATCATTGCATTTTACTTGTATTTCCTCCATACTTGACCTCTCCGATTGAAATCGATTTTCCTTGGATTGACAGGTAGAGGAGGGCGCACTTGTGGGCTAGGGCATCAATTTGGCAAGCAAAATCAACAATCTCTCATTTGATATCTGCGGGAATCTTCCTCAACATCAAAGCATCTCTTGTCATCACTCAGGTATGATCTCAAGGTAAGTTCTATCTCCATGATCTATCCACTTGTCTAAAACATTTAAAACCATAATTAATCAAAACCCCCATTTTTACATTTTTTCAGATCTACTGAGATCTAGTGGGTTGTTGGGTGTAATATTGAAAACCCACCTCTATAGTATCCAAGGCATCCCGGATCTATAGTTTGGTGAGGATTGGCTTCCATTTGACCCCCTTCCCAAGCCAACTTAGCCTCTCCAAGTGAGGTCGCACTCCTTGGGGAAGGTGAGTTACCCTATATCCAATACGTGGGTAGTTGAGATTTCACTTGATCTACAATCTACATATTCAATAACCTACCCCCAGATTGTCACTTTTCTGATTTCTACCTTGTGGGCCCTATTCCACATTTTAAGGGATTTAATCCCCATTTCGGACCACTTGGTATTATAAAACTTAGATCTAGTAAAATCTAGCCATTGGATTGCCATGAAATTATAGATCCATACTCTCACTTGCTTAAACTAGTTGGATCTAAAGTTTGGATGCCATTGGACTTGTCTTGATTCATTTATCCCACTTTTTTAGCCTCCTTGGATAAAGTCACACCACCTTGGAAAAGTGAGTTGGTCCACTTCTAGGACGTGGGTACTTGAGATTTTAGTGGATTTGGAATGGGCATAATTCAAAACCTAGGTCTAGTTGGTCACTTCATCAAATTTTGCCTTGGTGATAGCATTCCTTGTTTTAAGGGATTGTGGTCCACTTAGGTCAAACCTTGAATCTATAGATCTAGACCTATTATCCATCAAGACTTTAATTGCCCACTTGTCTCATACAATAGAAGTTATCAATCACAAGTTAACTACACTTTGACTCCATTATCCCAACTCCCAAGGCACTGATCTCTCTCCAATTCAATTCGACTTTCCTAGATTATTGGATTAACTTGTGGTTTGACCCTTGTGTGGTGAACTAAAACCCTTTGATGTCATCATGTATCATGATCAAGCTTGTCACTTGTACTAGTTAGCCCCAATTCAACCCCTAAACTACCCTGCATTGGACACGGTTCCCAAGGCAGTGGATTTTCTCCCATTGACTAGTACTTTAATCCTGGATCCTATTTCAAATATCACAAGTCACTCTCACATCAACAATGAACCAAAGCTATACTCATTGAACCCCTCACTTATCTTATGACTTCATACTGAGGTCGAGGATAAACCATACACCTTACTTCACTTAGAATTAACTTGATTTGGTGTCTTGGTTTTGATCTCTCCTGTCTAGAGTAGATCGAGTCTCCTCCTTTGTTGGCTGGGCTAGATAACATAAAGCGATGGTTGCCTCAACTGGCGTGACAACCATCCATTGGAGGTCGAGGTGATTGTGGTTGCACCTTTTGAGTTGCCTTTCCCTATTGCCATCCATGAGTGGATACATCCATAGGGGTAACTACAATTTAGGTGATAACAGTGACCATCGCCATCACTCCCAGGTGCAGATCCAAAGTCGATCTTCCTACTCTTCGAGCTACCGGTGCATCGGGTCTTGGTCCGTCTAGGAGTAGACCGTCTCTCCGAGCTCTGGAACAAATGATATAAGATATCGTCATTTTCAAGCATTTGAAACATTTACCACATTTATAAAAAAAATGTAGAATTCGAATATTAAATAAATCACCTCTGACATGAGTGGGAAACATTGTGGAGGTGTTCTTGATCTGTGGAGCCTCTCAGCAATTCCAGCTTACAACATTTAAAACAATCATTTCATTGAAAAGTCATAATTGCTTAAATTAATTTTTGTTAATGCATCAAAATATTTTCATAAATTAACTTGATTCTCACCGTGAACACCTCCGATGATGGACATGGCTGGCCTTCTAGGCTAGCAGGTGGAGCAGATGGCCGGAAAACCAACTCCGATGCAGTGATTGGGGGGGCGCAGATGTAGTGGCAGCCACTACAGGTGCAACCACTGGAGATACTGATGAGGATATTGGAAGAGTAGATGCCACAATAGTGGCAGGAAGTGGGGATGATATGGTGGGAGAAGACACGGTGCTATGGGGTGGAGGAGGACCATGTGGACTATGAACCCCTGTTGGGTGTAGGATAGAGGGTATCGAACGGAAAGGGCTACGGATGGTGTTGAGGGATGGTGCATGGGAGGGCAGTCCTGCATGGAGGGAGGAGGATGGACAAATGGGAGGTTGTGGACGAAGAGGGGAAGGTGAAAGGAAGGGGGGGCATGGATGAATGGGGGAGGATGGATAAACATGGGGGCGTGGATAAATTGGGGGGGATGTATGGATGTAGGGGGGTGGGCGAGTGGGGAGGATGGATGGAGGGGGGAGTATGGTCGGAGAGGGGGGGATGGATGGAAGGGAGGGGGTAGACGTAGGGAGGGGTCTAGATGAAAGCGAGGGGGGGAACTCATGGGATAGGGTGGATACACAGGACTAAAATGCGGAGACACAGCTGCTAGTGGAACCTACATATACATTTGTAATATCACAATTTAGTAAACAAACAATAAATTAAACCATAGTAAGTCGTAACAAATCAAATTAAAAGCATGCTTATAACTACACATTGTACCTGTCTATATGGTGATGTGCCAATCCCTGGCGGGGGGTGGCTGATCACCGTAGTCACGAAACACCTATGGACAACAAAATGCATCATGTTATGAACATGTTAAACAAGTCATTATCTAGGAAATCAAGATATTCAAAAACATTGTATGAACTATCAATGTGTATGCCATAAATAAAAATACTTGAGTAATATAAATGACATAAGTAATAACAAAATTGTGTCAGGTACTGAAAATATCTCCGTGTGGGGTGCCGCAATTTCAGTTGCAGCTGCCATTGCTGCATCCAGGTTGGGAGATTCTACTTTCTCCCATCTCGATGTATCAGTTCTGAATAACTGTACATTGAAATAATAGTTTAGGTCAAACAAAAATACTTTCAAAATACTTTACAAGTTATAACATGATGATTGAAAACACATTAAAAAAATTGCTGACCTGATCCATATAACAACCCTCGATCGGGCCAGGGCAAGTGTGCCCGCAATGGGGACAAAGATGTGGCATTGTCCCCATCAAACTGGAATGCCCAGCATGGCTACCATCGATCATGGGTCTATCCTGGCCCTGTCGTGAAGGCCCTACACCTGGATCTCTATCAAGGTCACCTGACCTCTCCACTGTAGTCGCTGCTACAAAGGAGGTGTGTCTTAGGAGACCAAGTGCAACATTCCTCATTGCCACCTCGATCTGATCAAGCTTATGGGGCAACTGAGCTGGCTGGGGAGAGGGGTTGGGGTCGTGCCTCGGAGCTGGTGGCCCTCTCAGTGGATTCCTCCTAGCAGCAGGTCGATCTTGGGCAGAGCCACACCCAACACCCTAGAACTCGGTTATGTCAAAATAGTTGACATGTAAATCGAGGCAAAACTCAGCCCACAGTTGGCGAAGGAAGTACTATGGAACCTCCCTATTATTGCAGGGAGGTTTATCGTACACCATGAACCACCTCTGCATCCAATTGTCCCTTCATTGTTGGTAATGACACCAATCCATGCAAACACGTGGCTTTGTAATGTTCAGTGGTTGGCCTGTTTTCAGATTAGTGAACATACTATATAATTGGGCTTTTGTAATGTTCAAATCTTTTTTTGCTTTCTTAGAGATGCCTGTGGAGTAGTACTCCCGCATCCTAGCTCTAAATTGAGTCATGTCGGTCAATTGCTAGTGTGCATGTATGAGGGAGTCGATTGAGTTCTCAATTAACGTGGCAAGAGACAATTGAGATGGTTCACCCGAGTTTCTAAGTTCGTGAGTGTGCACTCGCATTTCATTTACATTGTGGTTAAGGTCATCTTGTTCAAAATTAGGTTGTGGGTTTTGGTTTTGTTCGGCATTTGGATTGTGTTCAGGGTTTTCTTCGGCATTGGGTCCAAGGTTTGGGTTTTCTTGTGTTCCACCGGACTCGGAGTTAACATCTTGTTCAATCCTTGTCTCAGTTGCAATCTGCAGTTGAAAATTGGTTCATTGTTTTTAAAATTTGGGAATTATTTACAATTACATAAACAAAAAAAATACAAAAATTAACACAAACAATGAATAAAATTGAAGAAAAATGTGGTATTTACCTATTAATCAAAGTGGTGACGAGTTTGTGGGTGTTGTTGGGTGGTTTTGGAGTGGATTTGGCCTCTGTTGGTAGTTGAATGGACGCATACGTGGAGGAAGAGGACGCGCTCCGCCGACCAAATGAAAAATGGGGAAATTGTCGACTGTTTTTTTTAAATATTTTTAACAGGGGCGCGTGCGCGTCTCCTCTATGCGTACACGTCAGCGACGCGCACGCACCATCAACACGCATGCGCCTCGGTTCAGTACCGAACCTAGAGGCGCATGTGTGTCTCCTTAGGTGCGGTCGCGCTATTTCTTTTCTCCGCTAGTGCGGCCCTTTTGCAACGAATTTGGGGAGCATCTTCGTGCGCCCCCCCTGAGATATTTTGAAATGGAAATGAATGAATGATATATGCTCGACTGACTGAGAGATTATGAAATGAGAATGATTGAATGATAAATGCTCGACTGACCGAGAGATTATGAAATGAGAATGATTGAATGATATATGCTCGACTGACTGAGAGATTTTGATGATGTACCCCATAAATGCAAAGAGGGCTTTTTATAGTGCAGCGCTACTGATGTGTGCCTTGAGTGTGTGCAATGGCAGGTAAAACGATTTACCGACTGACTCACAATGGAAAAAAAAAGGGTCATAAGAATGGGAAACAACGACGGACTGTCGACCCTGAATTAGCACTCCACGCACGGGTCAAAAGCCGTTTTAGCTCACCCGGTGAAGCATGTGTCGTACAGGTGAGGCCACAACAACTTGGTCGCATATGATGAGTTGAGGGTCTTATGATAAGGATAACCTTATCCCTCATCCGTCCTTAGTCTCCAAGGAAGTGTAGTCGAGAGATCGCGGTAACGATTCCCCGATTGCTACACAGTACTCCCCACCAGAAGAAAATGAAAGAAAGTTAGAAGGGCCCGACGATGTGGTACCTAGACTATTAAGGAAAGAAAGTAAGAAGGACCCGACGATGTGGTACCGAGACGAATAAAGAAAAGAAAGTCAAAACGAACACCCATGTATTTGGCATATAGAAATTGCATTAAATTAATTATGCATGAAAATAATATTTCTCACGCTTTTAGCATTTAGAAAAACTATGCATTTATCATTAAAGAGGCATATAGAATTTTCGAAAATTTAATAAAAGAATATTTTATTTTATTTTATTAATTTTCTAGGCTTTAGAAAAAGATAAAATTTGGAATAGATATATGTCCATGTTTACTAGAAAAATTATGAATGAGAAAGAATATTGAATGAATAAATTGTGGAGCAAAACATAACAAAAACTCATGTAGAGACCACTACACCTACTTTCCACTGATTTAGGGAGATTAGGTGCACACTTAAGTTAAAGTGACACATGCTGCATGAGAATAAATATTAAGAGAATTATTAAATTAAAGAATATTTTTGCATGAAAGACACTTGGCATACAAGTTTTGGTTATAAAAGAAAAGGAGGAGAAGGAGAAATGACTCTCTTGCTCCCTAATGCTGGATGGGCATCGTAATTAAGAATTCTATTGTGTTCCTTTGGAGTTGGGTTGATAGCTTGACTAGGGATTGGGAGATCCCAACGGAAAGCCATGGCATTATATGTTCTTACGACCCCAAATTGCTCGGGGGTTCAAGGGAAAGAAGAGTACCCCCGATACGGTACGGAGGTCAACCGAGGGGTCTTCGGTAAATCCTCAAGGGCTAGGAGCTGATCGGACAACAACTACTTCTCCTCCAGCAGTAGATTCGACCTACAATATAGGTTCTATGTTTGTTTGTTTAAATTTAAATTCTTCAAATTTTATTTATGTTTATTACTGTTCTTGCATTTTAATGATTATTTATGTTATTAAGTTTGGAAAATAGTTCTGAGTAGGACCCGGGAAAAGGGGTCTGTACATTTGGTATGAGAGCCGATCGAGCCTTGAAGGCACCAGTCTCATAATTTCCATGTGGGTTGTAAATAATCGATAGTATAAATTATTGTTGGAATGTTCATGTAGGCTGTTTGGCGCAACACATCAAGCACTCTCGCTGTTTCTTTTTTTTTTCTTTTCTGTATTTTGAATTTATTCTGTGTTATATATGTATATATGATTGACCAATTGCGTAATTTACTATCATAGCTATACATGCGGTTAAAATTATCCAACCAATTTTTTTTTCATGTACTGTGTATTTAGGCGACCTAGGCCAAATGAACTATTTTTTCTTCTTCTTTATAAATCAATATGAGGTATTTTAAAGAAGAAGATCAACTGAATATAATTATATACAGAGAATTTAGAACGTATGGTTGATATGTACCGGAACTTTCTGAGAGTTCTAATTATTAATATGAATGTTTAAACTTCCTTTAACCATCCATTTAGCGTCTGCCTCAGTCGCGACCACCCTTCCTGTACAAGAAGCGAAATTTAAGTATTTCTTCTGTTAGTCTCGATCTACCGTCGTTGTTATATAATGAACAAACCATTTTCACGTGTGGAGAACCCTCTTCATATCTTAAACATGTGCCTGAGTGTCGTCCATTCATTTTCATCCCCCCTGTGAAGGAAGTAGGGCTGCTGCTTGGATTATTCCTCTTGGTCTTGGCTTACATTGTCAAACTACCTCCTGATTATCATTATTAAACTATGGGGCTTGCGATGCAACTTCCACGACTCTGTTCTAGTTGGTTAAATGGCTGTCATAAGCTCGGTGATATATTTTCTTTCTTAGACCAAACCTGTAGATGAAATCGTGTTACTTTATGTCTCCATAACCAACCAATTCGGATATGAGTTATCTCGCAAGATGTGCAAATAGCCCTGAGCGCGATCATCGCCTTAAAAATCTGGTCCTTGTGGTGGGTGGAACTTCGCGTTGATTGCTTACTTCCAACCTTAAATCATACTTTGGAAAAAAGAACTGATCGACAGGAGGGTAGATGACTGGAGCTAAACAACAGTCTAGTGGTCCAGAATTTACTCTGCGAGTTCCTTGGAGCACGCCAGAAGATAGTCTTTTAAATGCCAGATTATTATTATTTTTTTTCTAGGAAACATATAAAGAGATATGCTCCCTGCGTTAGCAAACCAGAAAAAGTTGTATTTATATCCGAATTTGGAGATCCCAAACTCTGTGTTTCAATTCGTTTCACTGTGGATATCTCCTTCATGTGATAATCTCCGTGGATCCGCTTATCCTTTACCTACCTATTGAAGCAGTCTAGATGATTGCAGACGCCTTGTATACAACCGTGGATGGCTTTATAAGTGACCTTATACTTCGAAGGATATAGAAATTACAATTTTTTTTATATATACATATAAAGATATAGGTAATGAATTTTGATGTTATTGGAAATATATATAGGATCAAGAAAGAAAGAGAGGTAGAAGATATAATAGTTATGGTCAAGAAAAATTTCCTCTAAAAGAAGTTATGCAGAATGTTATTATTATTAAAATAATTTTTATCTTTATTTTTATAATAATAATAATTATTATATATATATATAAAGAAAAGATGTGAAGAGAAGGGAATTATTATTATTTTAGAAATCACAAGAAAATAATTTCACATATGTATATATAGAATGATTAGAGTATATTATATATATATAGTGGAGGACTTGGGTACTTGAGTACTCAGTCCATTCTGTCCAAAAGAAAAATATATATGTACATATGTGGTAGTTATAGTTAATTTGTGCAGAAGGTAGAAATATTTTGGGAGGAGAGTAATTATAATTATTTATTATTTTGAAGAAAACGAATATAGGTTGTATAATAGAAGGACCTTTGAATATAAGTATTTATAGACATGTATTATTCAAAAGTCATGAATATATAATTGTCACATAGAAACAGGATAGTATAAGATAGAAGAAAACTATAATTTGAGTGTTCACATTTCTAACTGGAGAAGTTGTCACTAAATAAAATAAAGATCACGTATGAACATGAATATCTAGAATTGGAATGAATACATGAGTTATTGCTAGTCATTCAATAATGTTTAGCTTTAAAGATCACCATAGATATAAATTACACTATTTGAAGATGAATCTTTTCCTATGGTTAGTTATAATAACTTTTCATGTGAGGATGGTCTTTGTACAACCAGGGGTATTAGAATATCATCACTTTTCTTGGCTTTAATAGTATAAATAGTTGTTGGCAATTATGTTTCATGATTATCAATGAGATTAAGGTTAAAGTTGTATAAATGTGTTATGTGTTGTACAATCATGACCACTGGGGGCTTGTCTATTGATAGAAATAATACTCAAACCCTAAATGAAAAAATAGAGAAAAATTTGCCCTAAATTTCTCAATAATCAGTAAGAGTAAAAAGGGTTCGTTATGGTGTGGAATTGAGTCTGATATGAATCCATAGGTAGTATCGGGATTACTCTTATATTCTTTGTGAGATATTAGCTACACATTGAGTATGATTGTACATGGACATATTGTGTAAAGAAGAATTACGGAATTGGCATGGCATTTGCAAGTAAATTATGAATGTCCATGGATATGTATGATCCTTGGTGTAATCGAGCATATGAAATTGAAACAATGAATTTTAATAGGGAGATTCATATAATAGAAGATAGGAGGAATGGGAATAAAGAAGTTGAAAGGGATAATTATATAGGTGGTTATATATATGTATAGTGAATAGAGAAATACTATCAATTTCAAGAGAATAGGTAGAATTATATCTAGACGTTGACATTGAAATGAAGAAATGTGATTATTTGAATAAAGTTGTGAAACACATGTTTAGACCGAAATGGAATAGTTTTATATGAGCATAAAAATTATAGCTAGAAGACTATGTGTCATCTTGGACTTTAGTGTTAGTTGGTAATTGCATAACAAATATATGCATGCTGGTAGAAAATAAGAAATGGAATTTTATTCTCAATTGTTGTTATGTCGATAAAATAAATAGAAGAGAAATGACTCACCTTTTGTTAGAACTCCTGGCTCTAAGAAAGGAAATTGTTGAATAGAGATTGTATCAATAGCATAAATTTGAATTTCAAGGAAATTGTACCCGGAGAAAGGAACAAGACCGGAGATATTTTAAACTTTTCCTACTTAGCCATGATGAGAAGACAAGTGGACGGATATATTTGGTGAATTTACTAAATGACAAAAAATGATAAATTTTAAATGGTAAGACACCTAAATACTCAGATTGACAAGACTTTGACGGATTGTCAAGGAATTGAAACAAACTTAAAATTTGAAAAGCTAGATATCAATGTTACTAACATGAAGAGCTGAGCTCAATGACACTAATTTTCTAGCATGACAATGTTGTTAAAAAATAATGAAAAAGTACAAACTCGACGCGACCAGGACAACAATAAATGAAGAATTATTAAAGGTCCACTGAAAAAACCCATCAGAGACAATTTGGTGTTAAAACAAAAGCATGGATACGATCAACACGACGAACTGAATGCAATGAAAAACACTTAGGCATGGTCAAACCTTGATTAAAAGTAAAAAAAAAAACTAGATATGGGACTTGATGAGGTTAAGAAAACACTTAGAGTGACTTGATGAGTTTGTCGAAGTGGTCCTTTGACAAGAGAAAGGATGAAATGAGGTAAGGACATGATAAGCTCATTGACATGGACACAACCTTATTGATGAAAATACTAATAGCTAAAGTTTAATATGTTCGACTAAGTCGTTAAGTATTGATGCTTGGAATCCTGTCAAATTGAGAACCAACACTAGTAAAAACAATTAGGCCTTTGGATGTAGTCTTTTGGGAATTGGACTTTGGAATATTTGGTAATCGCTCTTGATTTGTTAACTTGTGATTATAACGCACCGTTGGTATTTTAACGAATATGATATGATGTTTACCTTTTCATATTAGGGGAAAGGATAGCCAATAGATTTGAATTCTTGTTCGGATTTATTATGCGAAAGGATGATTGAGTAACTATGGTATGGCTATTGATGCAATATAATTGGTAACTAAATTGGATACCATGGATCTTTGCAGATGAATAGGAGATATGAGAAATCTTAGTTGGAACTGACAATTATTAAAGGTATTATTGGATTTGCATTAAGCAAAATTACGATTGAGTTCTTGAGGATATATTGGAACCATACTAGATGATCTAGAAAAATAATGATTAGAGCCACTAGTGCTTATGGCCATGAATGTTTAAGAAAAATAAGAGAGAATGACAAGAAGATTAGAATAGGAAATTAAAGTAAAGCCTGGCATCGGAAATGCGAGAACAAAATTAACTTCGAGACGAAGTTCTAATAAGAGGGGGTGTATGTAATGCCCCTCAAACTTTCTATGACTATCAATAGTGACGACACTTATAGAAATAGATACTTTGATTAAAAATGATAAATGAATGAATGCTTTGCTTAATGATTAGCAGAATGAATGATGACTGAATATTGTATATGATCGAATGACTGAGAGATTATGAAATGGAAATGATTGAATTATATATGCTTGACTGACTGAGATATTTTGAAATGAATGAATGAATGATATATGCTCGAATGACTGAGAGATTATGAAATGGGAATGATTGAATGATAAATGCTCCACTGACAGAGTGATTATGAAATGAGAATGATTGAATGATATATGCTCGACTGACTGAGAGATTTTGATGATGTACCCCATAAATGCAAAGAGGGATTTTTATAGTGCAGCGCTACTGATGTGTGCCTTGAGTGTGTGCAGTGGCAGGTAAAATGATTTATCGACTAACTCACAATGGAAAAAAGGGGTCATAAGAACGAGAAACATACATAGGGGTACGACGACGGACTGTCGACCCTGAATTATCACTCCATGGACGGGTCAAAAGCCATTTCAGCTCACCCGGGAAAGCATGTGCCATACGAGCGAGGCCACAACGACTTGGTCACGTACGATCAGTTGAGGGGCGCGCGATAAGGAGAACCTTATCCCTCATCTGCCCTTAGTCTCCAAGGAAGTGTAGTCGAGAGATCGCGGTAAAGATTCCCTGATCGCTACACAATACTCCCCACCAGAGAAAAAGGAAATAAAGTCAGAAGGACCTGATGATGTGGTACCTAGACTATTAAGGAAAGAAAGTAAGAAGGACCCGACGATGTGGCACCGAGACGAATAAAGAAAAGAAAGTCAAAACGAACACCCATGTATTTGGCATATAGAAATTGCATTAAGTTAATTATGCATGAAAAAATATTTCTCACACTTTTACCATTTAGAAAAACTGTGCATTTATGATTAAAGAGGCATATAGAATTTTAGAAAATTTAATAAAAGAATATTTTATTTTATTTTATTAATTTTCTAGGCTTTAGAAAAAGAGAAATTTTGTAATAGATATATGTCCATGTTTACTAGAAAAATTATGAATGAGAAAGAATATTGAATGAATAAATTGTGGAGCAAAACATAACAAAAACTCATGTAGAGACCACTACACCTACTTTCCACTGATTTAGGGAGATTAGGTGCACACTTAAGTTAAAGTGACACATGTTGCATGAGAATAAATATTAAGAGAATTATTAAATTAAAGAATATTTTCTCATTAGGAGACACTTGGCATACAATTTTTGGTTATAAAAGAAAGGGAGGAGAAGGAGAAAGGACTGTCTTTCTCCCTAATGCTGGACGGGCATCGTAATTGAGAATTCTATTGTGTTCCTTTGGAGTTGGGTTGATATCTTGATCGAGGATTGGGAGATCCCAACGAAAAGCCATGGCATTATATGTTCTTACGACCCCAAATTGCTTGCCGGTTCGGGGGAAAGAAGAGTAACCCCCGATATGGTAGGGAGGTCAACCGAGGGGTCTTCGGTAAATCGTCAAGGGCTAGGAGCTTATCGGACAACAACTACTCCTAATCCAGCAGCAAATTCGACCTACAGTATAGGTTCTATGTTTGTTTGTTTAAATTTAAATTCTTGAAATTTTATTGATGTTTATTATTGTTCTTGCATTTTAATGATTATTTATGTTATTAAGTTTGGGAAATAGTTCTGAGTAGGACCCAGGAAAATGGGTCTCTACAAAGAAAAACAATCTCTAAGAGGATCCATATAGTTTTTAACATATTCTTGTACCCACATATATGATATATCAAAATTATATTTACAGATCCATACATAGAGAAACTGGTAACTCGAACTTGTGCACAATATATGAGAAATATTTTGGAAACTTTCTTAATAATGGAAGGAAACAACAACAGATCCTCTAATGGATCCTACAACAGCTTAAATTACATCACATCCATGAAATACATAGTAAAAAAAACAAAACTAACAACACATAGGTTCGAATCTCTGATTGAAGGTGTGGAAGCATAGATGCACAGCTCAACTAACTGGTAAAATGGCCATATCTCGGGCATACAAAAACCTTTTTAGATGAAAATAAAACTGTTCCCAACTGGAAATGATACTCTGAATGCAATGTAATAGGTTTCACACTCAAAAAAATGCATAGAAGTACCGAAAATAGAACCAACATTTCGTCCCCTTCAACACTGTTTCATTATTTAGAACACCCACAACAACAGAACTTCCAAACCAACACTAATCACTTCAAAACACACCCAAACACCACCAAACCAATAGGAATGCAGCCCAGAATAGTTTCAAAACACTCAATACATTTATATCTATGAAGCCTTGTAGAGAAATCTAAATGATTTCCCTCAACTGTCTGCAATGAAGCTCAATGATAGATCTGGATGAGATCCTCTTCTCTACCATCTAGGGTGGAATATTTCACCAACGAAACCAGTTACATATGAAAGAGGGGGCATATCTAAATCTAGAAAGGGAATCATATCCCAATATTGAAAGCCACAAGATATATCCAATACAAAATTCAATTATCCCAAAGTTTCCCAACAGGTTCTCTCACTCTTCTTTTATAACTATTCATTCTCTTCTAGAGACTTTTCTCTCAAAAATACTAATAAAATATTAATAAATATTATTTTTATGAGAGGATGATCTTTTGGGACACCATAACTACCTCTCTAATGTATTTTGGCCTCATGTAGACATTGATCCTGTTTGAAATTCGAATTTGGAGATGCCTCCTCGATTTAGTGGGACTTACAACTCCTCTTGGGCCCACTCTACCCTCATGCACCTTCCCTGTGCTGTATTTAGCAATTACTTTCTCATAATTTGTCATAGATTCCATCATATGTTGTCATAGATGCCTATCATAGAATATATCATACATTGTCATAGATTCCTTCCTCATTTAGTGGGATTTGAAATCACTTGGACTCCCTCCTTCACTAATGCGCCCCTCTAGCTATTTTTAGCCTGATGCCTCTTCATGAAACTTCTTCGGAGTTACTCTTCCTTAGAATTTGAATTTGTGGATGCTATCCTTTATTTGGTGGTGTTACAACTTCCTTCTGGGCCGACTTTATCCTCCTATGCACCCTCCTTGGATGACTTGGACCATTGCCACCTCATTTATAAATATTTGGCCATTTTATTACAAAAATCGTGATCCACATCACCCCTTCTAGTATTTGAATTTGAATTTGAAAAATGACTATGGTCCATGATATTCCCAATTTAATTATTTTTCTCAAATGGTTAATAATCAAAATTTATAAACATTACATAATAGTAGAAAAATCACAGGGGCATGCAACTATCTCTTAAATGCACTGTTAGTGAGAAGACATAAACACACTAGTGCTATAATCATATAAAAACATCGGTGCGATCATAAAGATAAAAGCACCGAGGAATATTTTGAGATTGATGAGCCATAACTACTGACATTGCACTAGAACATATATATTTTATTTTTATTTTATTTAATTATATTATTCATCAGAAATGTATATATATTTTATAGTAATATTCATTTGAATTTTTATTTCTGTGTTTGGCATAATTTATTATATAATAAATTTTCACATTTATTGTAATATTATTTAATCATCCATATATTTAATTAGTGATTTAACGTTTAACGACACTAAAGAATGCAATATATCAAAATTCGTCATTTTTTTATATATCAATAAGATGCCCTTTGTCATACAAAATGCAGGGACAACATAAAGTCCACTATAATCAGAATGTCAACATGCACATAATTGTTACACTTATTGGTAACTCGTCTTTCAATTGGAACACTATTTCTAGTACATTATTCATTAAAATGCCTGATTTTCGTAGATAATTATTTCAAAATATACAACATCTTGCATTAAAATCCAAAATATATGGATCATCATTCTTCATTGGAACTGTTATCAGTGCTCAAGCCACTTGCATCACTTGGGTTATTTGGACAAATGTTTTGTTGATTTCCTCGATTGTTTTCCTCTTCTTCAGCTTCCATTTGCAAACATACTAATAAAGTGTACTGAGTGTATCTACATTGCTGGGAATAATGAAAATTAAAATAGATAGTATACATGAATGTAAATCGAAAATCAATGCACCAGAGAAAGAACTGCATCCTAAATGTCACACGTTCTTTCAAAACCATGTTTTATGCCATCTCTCAACAACTCTTCTATTGGTTTCCCTCCATACTTTGTTTCCTACAAGTTTTATAACCTGTAAGAAATCAAAGATTTAATATAAAGGATTTTTGGTGTTCCATTAATTATAAAATGAGAAAATTAAAACAACATAGATACTTACAAATTCCACAATTTATTTTTGATATGCCAACATATACTCATAACCCTAACTAAACCCAATGTCAATCAATTCTTTTGATGGATCTTATTTGTATGTTAACACCTATTTGAAGACATTGAAGGATGGCCATTGTTAAAAAAATTAAAATATAAACATCACAACCAATAATATCTTATCGAGCTTCCTCATTTTTTGGCTCTGCATGTGAGACATTAACGAATACATAATAAATTAAATTCACAAATAATTCAAACATATTAATTTGATATAGAAATTAAAAAGAACTTTCCTTCCCGTATTTGGATGTTCTCCCTATGAAATTCTAAATCACAACAGATCATGGAGTTGAGTATACCTCACAAAGAAAGAATGAGCAGAAAAGATGAATTACAATGAAAAATGCAGTAAAAACGAGCAGACAATTAATCATGCATGAGAACTCAGATAGGAACAGAATAATGTCACATGATCCAATAATCAGTATAGTCAACAATGATGTTACAATGGAGAGAATTTGAATCACCTAGGATAATTCGAGTCTCAGTTGATCTAGCATAGGAATTGTCACCAATGGAGTGATCCGGAAGACCCAAACTCAACTAAACTGAACCTAAACTCAGTTAACTGAAGACATAATCAGTTAACTGACCAAGGAGAGTGCATCAGTGAGTTTTTCATGCAAATCACTCAGAAAGGACACATGAGGCAACAATCAGTGGCATTCGGAGCACAAACCCCCCACAAGAGTCATCTAACTCAAGTAAAATGAACGGGAACATTGAGTTGGATCCTAAAATGTAGGGAAATTCCTGTAGTGGTCCTAAAATCATGCATGCAGGGTGCATTTGGTGGCTATTGAGTCATGGATGACACCTGCACACCACTAGGGGGAAAATGACATCACTAAGTGCTAGCGAATGGTAAATAATGCAAGTAGGACAATGATGGAGTATTAAAATATCCTAACACTCCCATAATGTCTACTAGAATTGTTGTTCATTGAAATTTTATCTTGCATTTTCTATCAATAAAAAACGTGGACGATTAAATAAAGAAGCTATTAAGTATATTATTCAAAAAATTGCATATCTTTACAATAAAAATTCAAAAAAAACTGCCATACCGGTGCGTTACAACATATTAAACAACACGGTTCTTCTAACAAATGGACGCATATGTGCTCTTATGTTGACGCACCGTTAACCACAAAATAAAAATAAAAATTGCAAACACAGTTGTCAGTGTGATTTATTAACTATAAAGCACCAAAAATCGAAATGGTGCACTTTCACAATTAACGCACCGATGTATTATCACAAATAGAACGCACCAATCATAGAGTAAGCATATTTTTTAATTAAAAAAATAGTTCGGACATCACCAATGCATTTGTACTATAAACACACTGGTGTGTTTATACAATAGAACACACCGAAAATTCCGCAAGGGTTTTTTTAAAATTAAAAAAAAACTAGCATGGATGAAAAGGCTTCAGATTCGACCCAAGAAGTGGTCCCATTGCACCCAATGGCTTATGTATAAAAATACAAACCCATTAAACCTAAAATCCCTAAGAATAAAAATCGTAATTTTGAAACAATCGAGGGATTTAAACGATAATGTAAAATTTTGTAGTCACATAAAACAGAAAAAAAACAACTAGAAAATCTAAATATGAAAATAATAGTAACAATTTACATACTTGAAATTTCTATTATGCATGGATTTGTTTGATTCAACATACCTTATAAATTTCTATCTTCAGAAAAACCGGGTTGGTCGAAACTCGTCCTTGATAACTCTCTACCAAATCTATCCCTTTGAAATTTCGCCAAAATAATGAATTAGTGATTAGGTTTTCTTCTTTAATATCTTGTAGGTTTTTTTTTAAATTGAAATTCCCTCTCATTTTGAAGTTATGGTAAAATAATTTATCTAACCTTTTATTTTTGATTTTCTAGACATTGGTGCTCTCTTTAGATAAACACACCGGTGCGTCACTTTTGAAATGCACCGTATTTTTTTTACAAAATTTGGAATTCCGGTGCGCCATAAAGACTTGTACGCCCAGGGACTCTAGTGTTTTAGGACACATCGTTATAACAACCCATGAAAATATAGCATCATACTATGTGCACAACGAAATTTTAGGTTTCCTAGTGCATTTTTAGATACTAAGCACACCGATGTAAGCACGATTGATAAATACACACTTATATATCTGCTATGAAATATAGCAGATAATTTCTTTTACGGGCTATTTTGCGGATGTTCGACATCGGTGCATATGGTGTTTAGCAGCACCGGTGCATTCAATAATTACAAACGCACCGGTGCGGTGTATTTAATTATAACGCACCATGTAAATTAAAAAGGTGTTGTTGTAAGATTGTCTTCCTTATTTAGGAAGCTCCAAGTAGATACTATTCCATATTTAGAAAGCTCAAATGTGGAGATCATGATAATGGCCATAATATTTAATGATAGCCGCCACTTCCATGATATGGAATTTTATTGGCTGGGTTGTTGAATCAGATGGAAACACTTACAGAAGCCAGGTATATACAAATCTTCCCTACTCTAGACAATAGCAGAGTAGGGTTTGGGGCATAGGGTTCCTAGGGTTTAGGATTTGTACACAAAATATATTAGTTTGAATTTTAACATTGTTGAAATTCAATTGTGAATTTATTCAATTGCAAACTCAACTTCAAACACCTGAACTTCTATTCCATTCCCTGGACAATGTCAAAATAATAATTCCTCATTTTTTAAAATTAAATTTAATATAATTAATAACTTTATAATGTCCCTCTGGGGGAGATATAACCCTTTATTGATCTAGGTGATTAAAAAGAAATGATGAAGATATTAAATATTAAATGAATAGTATATTTAAATAAATAAATATTAAATTTTGTTTGTACATCAACTTTAGTATAGCTAAATGAATAAATATTAAATATTGTTAAACTTTTCTTTCATGCAATAGAGGAGGCAAGGGCATGTAACAAGGAAGATTTTGCTTAAAATTTGGGCATAACGAACTATTTTATGTCTACGTGTCCTGTTGACGAGTATCATCGTCGTCCTCTAAGTAGGATTTTGCTTTTTGGTTGGGTACACTGTGGACGCCGAGTAGGATAAAAGATAATTAAAACGTCAAGTAGTACTAGTGAATTTGTGATAAAAATTGGTCGGTTAATAAAAGATAATTAAAACGTTAAGTAGTAATTGTGAATTTAGGATAAAAACTGGTTAAAATTGTTTATAGAAATTGTTATTTCTTCAATTTTGTAATATCAGCACTAGTAATTGCTTATCTTAAGGATAGACTAAATACCTAATTTAACACTACCCAGATCACCCAAATTACAATTTAAGCACTCCAAATTAAAAATTATTCCAGCAGGTTGAGGAGGGCGTTTTGGACTGCACCCGTGGACTTAGGCCTGTGCTTTTCGGTAGACAAAGTTAGAGAAGGCCTCAGGAGTCGAGTCAGGACTTGTACAACTGAACGGGTCATTCAACAAAAACAATAAAACAAAATCTTAAACTCTACATAATTGAAGGTTGTAGACTTTGGCTGGGTTCAGAATGATAATTATGCATCAGGATATTTGACAAGGCCTGAGCTACGCCTTTCGCTTCTCAAGACTATAAATAGTATAATGGGAAGGCCTCACATGTTATGACCATGGTTATGATGAAATGACCTCCATGTTTTGTCTCGCCACCTACAAGCATGGTTTATCATGTAAGATAATCACAAGTAGTGTTAGTGTGTACCATGTACATATTGCTACATAGGCTAAAGCTAAAAGGGATTGTGATGAGAAGGTCACCCCAAATAAAATAGTGAAATGAAAGTCCATGTTTTTTCTAGTCACATACAATGATTACTCATCATGCAGGGGGATTGCAAGTAAGAAACAAAATAACAACCTATACTCATCGCTTCATCAAGATCCCAGCACCAAGAATAGGAATAGGAACTATGATTAACAATTACTTTTAGGTTTTTACTTTCTGTTTTTTTGGCCGAGTTAGTCTATAATTCCTCTTGAATATCAATATTGGAATCCATTTATCATTCAGGATGATGGAAGACACATAAGTATATCGTAAATTAGTGTTGGTAAACTCAGCGGAGGAACTGCGATTTGTTATTACGCTTGGTATTCCATTAAGAAGAGCAATAAAAACATGACAAAGACTCCACTGACAGCATAATAAAAGTTGATTATAAATATTAAATAGCATTTGCACAAAAAATGTCTTCATATCGTATTTACAGGACTGAAGCACTCTATTGTGCGTAGGAGAAGTTTGCTATAGGGAGAAAAAGAAAGTGGCACACCTCCTCGTAAATTTATGAGCAACTTGGCATTTTCTGAGAATATCAATAGTTTTTAGATAGTAATTCCCAAAAATGACCAGTAGTTTTACACGACACATACGTATATAAGAGACTAGAAGCTAGCAATTATGACTAAGAAACTGCAACGTAACTATATTTATATAAGTGCTCATCGAAAGACGGCTCTCATAATCAGTTCATAGTTTTGGTTCCATTTACATTTCCATGGGGGTGTTTCAGATCATGGTTGTGATTGGGACCCAGAGGTGAGTAGTCGAATGTGTTTCCCGTTAAATCGTTCCCCTCCGCCAAAAGTGTCCTCCCCTCCTCCACCCTCTCAGCTTCCTGCAATGAATAAACACATTATCTCTGTATCTTTCTGATTTATCAAACCAAACTCTAAATATTAAAGTATTTTACAATATTATAATTACTGACCAAACTAGCCTTGCGCACCTTCGCCAAACTGTAGTCCAGAAAGCCAATTGACATTACATCTAACTTCCATTTCCAATCGCAGTTTCAGGTAGCCCGAACTACAATTCAAGACAATGCCGCTACAGAGAGAAAATAGGTTCTTAGCTCAGGTTTGCCAGAATTTGATTTAAGCCTGTAAATTCAGCCCTGGAGGCTTCACATGAGGTTAATCCAAACTGATCATGACAAACCTGTAATTGAAAGCTGAAATTGTAGATATGTTAGGAAAATAACTTAACATTAAAACTTTATTTCTCATACCTCATAGCAACTACATTAAATATTTTATGGCGCAATTCTTGTTACTTCGAAGTTCAAAGTAAGATAAGCCCAACTGCATGATTTTAAAGCAATGTCTAAAACTAGCCAAATCGGAACTATTTTAAGTGACAAAATTATGTGGATCAACCCAAAACAAATTGCTCGATAACCCTGAAAAATTGCTTGATAACCCTGGAACCGAACTTAATTACGTTAAGTGTCTGAAGCTAGCGAAATGCAAGTAGATGGATAGAGCTCGAATTGCCTGATAACCCTGGAATCGAACTTAATTACATTAAGTGTCTGAAGCTGGCGAAATGCAGGTAGATGGATAGAGCTCAAGCTAAATAGCACCATGGTCTTAACAAGATGAGCATCCATGTGAGAAATCCATAGAAATCTGCTACTTCAAGCAAAGTAGACCCGTCTTGTTAATGCAAGATGGTTGCACAGTCTCCACTAAGTGACAATCCAGCGAACAATCCAGCCCACAATACCTCGAAGAATTGAGTGCCTTGGAGTATATTTAACTTAGGCCAATATTATTATATACAGAGAATAATTAGAATGCATAATATATACAGACAAGTAATTAGAATGCAGAATTCCATGACTGAAACGACAAATGGTATATTTAATTCCTGAAAAGGAAAGCCCTGGCCCCTAGACCCCCATTAGCAAACTCTGAGATAGCACATCCCTAAAAACTGAGGATTTCTCCTCTCTCTTTGCCTTCAAACAACAATAATAAAAAGGAATGGGGATTTGAGTATCCATTATTCAGAGATGTAATACAAGGCATAAGGAGAGATCACAAGTATGGAGTGCAGGCGAGAAATGTGTGTGCGACTTGAGTTCAAATGTCTGAGAATGTGATAGGGAAAACACAACACAAGTCGGAGGGGGAAATAAGATATTACCATTATCACAACACAATCACCAGTAAAGGAGAGCTGTGCAGTGCAGGGAATTTTGAAGCCATCATATAAAGGGAAATGAGAAGATAATATAACTACAAACCGAACTATCTAGATGGTCATTCTCAGCAGGCCTATTAGAGAGCCATGATTGTCAACGGAATACCCCCAAAGGAATCCCAATGGTTCATCGCTGCACTGCCCATCATTTTGCTCATTTTTTTTTGCAATTAAATTTATTGCGTCTTCTCTATCTCCTCTACTACTCTCTGTATACATTCATAATGCTCAATGCCCTAGACAGCGTGCAACTACATGGAATGCTCAAACGATCGGAGTAGATCTCTGTTTATCTTTTAGAGTTTACTTTATTGAAGTAAAATCATGTGAATAGTTGCAAGTTTAAAGCAGTTCTCCACTTATGAGCTCCAGGGAGATAGTTATGTCTAGATATCGTATGTCTACCCTCCTAGAATTTTACTGAACCCTGCAAGATCGAGCATCCCGGCAGCGTCACTCCCAAGGATCTTCCAGTATAGTAACTCTGGGGAGCATTAAAAAGCACTGATCCACCATGAATTTTTTAATCGGAAATCAAATTAATGGTCACTATCCTCGAAAAAAACAACGAAGTACAGTAACTCTACAGAGCATTAAAAAAGCACTGATCCACCACGAATTGTTTAATCAGAAATCAAATTGACGGTCACTATCCTCGGAAAAAACAACGAGCTTGCAAAATGAATACACTTAAATAATGCCTACAAAGCCATGGTATTTGTCCATGAACGTATTCTAGTTGTCCCTGCATTCAATGTCTCGAACTATGTCCGCTCGGAAAATACAACGAGCTTGCAGAATGAATACACTTAAACAATGCCTACAAAGCCATGGTATTTTTCCATGAACATATTCTAGTTGTCCCTACATTCAATGTCTCGAACTATGTCCGCTTGATTTTCATCGTTGGGAATATTAAAGGTCGCACAACACCTCAAAGAATTGAGTGCTTTGGAGAGTGTTCTTATTGTCTCTGCAGGAATTACAGGACCTGACGTCAGCCCGCAGCCCCCTCCTGGGAACCAAAATGAGGACTACGTCAAGTTCTGCGGCCAATAAAATTTAAAAAAAATCATATTTAAAAATGCATTCAATATAATCAATATTTTAAACTATGAAAAAACTTTAGTCACAATAAAAATTTATAAAATGTAAGCCCAAATTAATAGGGGTTGAGCGATCCATATATGATCCCCTTCGGGGACATAATAAACCACTCAATTGGTAAACGGTAAAATCACACACATGCTCTTGTGTGGGTTTTTATGACCATTAATGTGGTGAAATAATTTATAAAACTTTTGGATTTTTAACATTTAACCAACTAACTCATTTACACATTACTTTATTCTAATTACTATACTCCACTTTGACAAGTTATACCAATCCAATATTTTCTTTCTTTTCATGGAACTATTTATTTTTACATCCAAAAAGTTAGTGAATGTGTAAATATATTAGGAATGATTGTGATTGGGGCCTCCTCAAAAGTTTGTGCTCCTCGGGTTAAGCATGTGAGGCAAAAAAATACTAAAAAGGAAACTTCAAACTATAAGGGCAAAGGTGGGTTTACAAACCCTCATCCTTTGATGGGTGCTTCTGGACCAGTAGGCTCAGTGTATCATTGTAAGAAGATGCTCACTAGGCTTGAGGAGAACAACCTGACTATCAGAAGTAGCATTGGACTAGAGGGGATAGCAGCATTATCTATGAAAGCTTTGGTGGGGAAATTTAGTTACAGATTAATGCATCCTAGGGATATTTCCCATTGGGTATCTACATCCTGGTCTCCACTCATAGGGTATAAACCGAAAATTTTTATATTAAACAAATGTTGGTTCATTTTTTTCTTCAGAAATGGAAGAACATGCTACTCTCATCCTGGACAAAATTTGGTTAAGGGGTAACGAAAGTCTAATGCTCAAGCGCTGGCATTTCATATTTGACCCTGATCTTGAGTGTATCATATTCTGACATATTTGGGTCCACCTTCCAGGGTTTCCACTAGTCCTTTGGAATCTGGAGGCTTTTCAGGCGGTTGCGAATCATTTGGGTCGTTTTCTTCACATCAGCGAGGACGCTCTAAAAGGCATGGACCGAAGAGTTGGGCAAGTACTGGTTGAAATTGATATGTTGAAGGGTTTACTGGAAAAAATCCAAGTCTTCTAGTGTGATAAACAATTCACTCAACTTCTAGACTACTGGGGCCTGCCTTTTAGATGTTCAAGGTGTAAAGATGTGGGGCATCTATGGCGAGACTGCCAGGTGGCAAGCTCATGGTCTGATTCTTCGGGTTCGGTGGAAGACATCAGCGCATGGAAAACTAAAGATAGTTCTGGGTTGGAATTAAATCCAACGGAACCGGCGTCAATAGAGACCCAACATTCTCACATCGTTTTGGATGACTCCTCCCCAATTATTGGTAAGCTTAAGATATTGGACCCATCTTTTGCAAATTATTTATCTGAAGAAGATAAGATTTCACTATCCCTCTTAGAGGCTAAAGGAAATCGCATAGGTGATGACATCATTGGGGGAGGTCCCTATTTCTATCAAGGGGTACATTCTGATTTAGCGGAACCTTATACTTACCAACTCGATTCTCTAGATGATGGCCCTCCAGGCCTTCAAAACGTCCCCTTACAACCTTTATAGGATGCCTCACTAAATACTAGTGAGTGTCTTCCTTTTCTGTCCTCTCCCACCCTTCCAAAGGAGCCTACTTCTTTATTGAATTCACCTGAATTGCTCTCTGATATCCTTACTGTGTCTTCTCAAGGCATAGAAATTCCACTGATTTCTCATTTACTTAGTCCCTCTGAGACACGGGTGGGTATCCCGTCGGATCCTCACTATTATTAGGAACCCATGTCTTTACTTTGTTAGTATATTGTTGTTGGACGCATATGCTTTGTAAGTCGTCCCGTAGTATTTGTTGATCCATAGTTTATATTAGCCCATAGTATTGGACGCATATGCTTTGTAAGTCGTCCCATAGTATTATATGTCCCATGGTTTTGACTCATAGTATTGGCACCTAGACTTAGCCCATGGTTTGTATTGACACATAGTATTGACCCATGGTATTGGTGTTGGTTGTGGAGCTAGATCTTCTAGTCTCATAGATGATATTGTATTAGTCGTGTTTGTACCCCAGTTCTATATGATGTGTAGGTGGACTATACACTCACCCCAGCGGGGGGGTGTGGGGGGGCATCGCCCCCCACGGGGTTTCAGGGGGGCCCATCCTCCCTGGCTGGGGGGTCCGGGGGCCAGCGGTCCCCCGGCGGGGGTTTGGGGGCAGCGCCCCCGAGAAATGGGGGTTCGGGGGCAACGCCCCCGAAGAAAATTTTTGGGGCTGTTTTCGCCAGCTGTTTTGCGGGCCCATGGTTTTGGGTATCCCGTGGTATTTTCCCATTGTATTTCCCTTATAAAAGAAAGACATTGTAATACGGCTAGGGTTGATGTATTAGGTTTTAGGCATTGTAAAGATCTTTGAGATCTGGAGAGAGACTGTAAAATAGAGAAGAGGAAGTGCAGCGGTTGTGCTGCAGGTTGTATCCCTTCGACTTGCTGGATGGTAATAATAATAAGGACTGACAAATTCAGTGTGGACGTAGCCCAAGTTGGGTGAACCACGATATATCTGTGTCTCTCTTGTAATGTGTATGTGTGATTATATTTGCATTTCTGTTTATTGTTATTGCTCTGCGATCCTGTTTTTCTAACAATTGGCGCCTAGACTTAGTATATAAGTGTGTGTTGAGGCCTATGAAGACACAGTGAAGTTAATTGTATTGAGCTTTCTCAAAGGAGGTTGCCCCCTCGAAGTGGCCCGTGATCAATATAAAAGTGATTCTAAGTTCTATTATTTTTTATATCTCTTGTATTTGCATTAATTAATTACTGCAGGTTCATTACATCTGGTATCAAAGCACTTTCTTGGGCTCGTTGGGTGGAATTTCTGCCAAATTTTTTTCGCATCTGTTGCAAGCTTCGGATTTGGGAATAATCCCTATCTGCTTAACTGTGGGAAGTACTTGGGAATAAGCCCTAAAACTCATTGTGAGGAGTACCACAGGAACCCCAAAGTAGCTGGCCCATTGAGAGGACTTGCCAGTGAAAAGGGCAACGACCCCTACCTGATTGACTAGTTCCCACCCATGAGGTAAACCAAGAGCTGTCATTTGTGGCAAAGCAGTTATCAGTTTTACCTGAGCCATGGAGTGAGGGGTACTGCCCCAATACACAAGCTGTCAGACAGCATTGGTGGCTGAGTGAAACACCTGAACTGCTAGGAAGCCGTACATACCTGGGGTCCATATCTATTTTCAGTTGAACTGTTGCCGATCACTTCCGCTCCAGATCCATCCGTTTCAGATCTATTCTGAAAGTCATTCCAAATCCAGTCGCTATTTCATATCCATCCATTTTCGATCCCTTCCGCGCCATTGCAGATCCATCTGTTGCGGATCCCTTCCACGCCACTGTTGCCGATCCATTTCTGAAAGAAAAAAAGAAAATAAATAAATAAAAATAAAAATAAAAAATAAAAAATAAAATAAAATAAAATTACTAGTTATGGTTGTTACTCGCACAAGAGAAAACACCATGGAGGAAGCACTTGTAGCCATCCAAACCAAACTCCAAGATCTGGATGAAAAATTTCTCGGCCTCCATCTTTAGCATTCAGCCATGAACAATAACCGACAGCTAGAATCTTTTGCAGCCACCAGGTTATCTTCTTCCAGCAATTTTCGTGGGCCGAAGCTTGATTTTCCTCGCTTCAATGGTACTAATCCGACTGGATGGATATACCGAGCAGAACAATATTTGAAGTCTGCATAATACTTTTGATGTTCAGAAAGTTCCACTTGCATCCTTTCATTTGGAACAGGAATCCCTTCAATGGTACCGTTGGTACATCAAACCTCATCCCGAGCCAAACTGGACAGATTTTTGCCAACGGCTTTTGCCACGATTTGGTCCTAGTGCTTTTGACGACTTCATAGGAGCACTCACTAAACTTCACCAAACCGGCACAGTGAGAGAGTATCAGATGGAATTTGAGAAACTAGCCAATCACACAGAAGGATTGTCTGATGAATTCTACAGGAGTTGTTTTATCAGTGGTCTCAAGGATGAAATCCGCTTAGAGGTCAAAATGTTTTTTCCCAACACAATGATGGAAGTCCTAGGGTTGGCTAAGCTAGCCGAGGACAATATCGCAGCTCAACAATGATCCAAACCCACCTTTGTTCCCTTCAGAAATATGGGTTCCCAACGACCTCCCATCACGCCTTCTCCTCAACCAACTCCTATCAAGCAATTGTCTGAAACAGAGATGTAGGCACGTCGAGAAAAAGGGCTTTGTTATAATTGTGATGAGAAATTCACTCGGGGACATAGATGTGTTCCACAAAAGCTCTATCTCTTGGATGTGGATTCTCCGCCTGCCTCAAAACTTGATGAAGAAGCTCCAAATACAGTAGATGATCAGGTCGACATTCAACACCCGCCTGTTGACACCCCATGTCAGGGCGACCCACCCGAGATCTCTCTCCATGCTGTAACCGGCGTCACCACCCCACAAACAATGCAATTCAGGGGATACTTCAAGAAGCTCCCTCTTACCATACTCATTGATTCTGGTAGCACTCATAACTTTATTGATCCTCGGATTGCCAAACAGGCTGATTGTTTTGTCCATCCTTGCTCCAACTTTGAAGTCATGGTTGCCAATGGGGGCACCTTACCTTACAAGGGGAAGTGTCACAATGTGCATATCTCTATGGAAGATTATAACCTGCGCTCTCACATGTTTGCCTTGTCCTTAGGCGGATGTGATGTGGTTTTGGGCGTTCAATGGTTACGCACACTTGGCCCCATCTTATGGGATTTTGCTGAACTTTGGATGCAGTTTTCAGTCAATGGAGCACAACACAAATTTATGGGCTTACAACCAGGGTCTCTCTGCATCATCAGTTCACATCGCCTAGAAAAGTTACTTAAGAAGAATTCACATGGTGTCATCGCTCACCTCCATTCCATTCAGATGCACCCATCAACAGTCTCCACTACTTCCTTCGATGGATATGCAGGTGTTTTTGCTGAACCAATGAGCTTCTTGCCTTCAAGAGACCTTTCCGGTAAGAATTTAGCCGCATCTACCTCTCAGCAGGAAATGATCACTATTTTGCATACAGTCCAGAAGTGGCAGCCATCCCTATTGGGGAATTATTTCTGCATCAAGACTGATCTCTAGAGTCTGGAAACTTTCCTGGAACAATAGGTCTCCTCCCCAACACACCTAAAATGGGTTATCCAACTCATGGGTTATGACTATGCGACCACTTACCATAAGGGTAAGGACAATATGGTGGAAGATGCTCCTCCTCGCACATTTGATGACCCAGTTTCTCTTACAGCTATTTCTCTGCTTGTTCCAAATTGGTTGCAATCTGTTCAACGGGGCTATCTCTTCTATGAACTCCATGCTTCTTCATCAGTAGGGCACTCTAGGTTCCTCAAAATGTATGACCAGGAACAATGTAACTTCTTTTGGCAAGGACTCAAAAGGACAATTCAACGGATGGTGGTTGACTGTGATACTTTCCAGGTCAACAAGGGTGAAACGACTCTCCTTTCAGGACTATTCGAACCCTTACCCATCCCTCCATAGATTTGGACAACTATTTCTATGGATTTCCTAGAAGCGCTCCAGTGGTATAGTACCACATCTGAAAGGACACCATATGAAGCAGTCTTTGTACATGCACCACCAATTCTTCTTCCATACACCTTCAGTAGCTCCCCAGTTCAGGAAATTGACTCAATTATTCGAAATCGTGATCAACTTCTTCTCATTCTGCAGGACAATTTTCACATGGCAAGAATTCGACTGAAACAACAAGCCGATCAGCACCATTCTGAGCGCACTTTTCACATCGTTGATATGGTTCTTCTTCATCTACAGCCTTCCATGCAATCCTTCCTGAAACTCCAAAGGCGCCAATGGCTCGAAATGCAACTCGAGGATGCTACAAGGGACCCACTCCTTCAGATTCTACATCAATTTCCACATCTAAAGCTTTGAGGACAAAGCTTTTTCTAAGGGAGAGGGGATGTTAGGAACCCATGTCTTTACTTTGTTAGTATATTGTTGTTGGACACATATGCTTTGTAAGTCGTCCCGTAGTATTTGTTGATCCATAGTTTATATTAGCCCATAGTATTGGACGCATATGCTTTGTAAGTCGTCCCATAGTATTATATGTCCCATGGTTTTGACTCATAGTATTGGCACCTAGACTTAGCTCATGGTTTGTATTGACACATAGTATTGACCCATGGTATTGGCGCCTAGACTTAGTATATAAGTGTGTGTTGAGGCCTATGAAGACACAGTGAAGTTAATTGTATTGAGCTTGCTCAAAGGAGGTTTCCCCCTCGAAGTGGCCCGTGATCAATATAAAAGTGATTCTGAGTTCTATTATTTCTGATATCTCTTGTATTTGCATTAATTAATTACTGCAGGTTCATTACACAAGCCTACTTTCTGTGACATAGTTAAATCCTATCCTCTAACTACTTTCCATGGCAATACCCCATTGGATAAAGAAAAGGATTTGGTTGATACTGATACATCTGACAAGCTATTGAAGAATGCAAAGGGTGTCATTCAGGGAGGTCTCACAAAGAAAATGTCTCCTATTAAAACTAGGAGTGCCAGAAAAGGCAAACAACTTGCTTATATTCATGATAACAATAGGGCTTCAACTACTAGTGATTCTGTAACTCTTTCAACTGACTCAAAAAGGGCACTTAGAGACATAAAATCCCTAGCTATGGTTAAGTTATGATTATACTCTCACTCAACATCAGAGGGATTGGGGGCCCTCAGAAAATATTAACCCTCTAAAGGTTACTTGAGAAGGAGAAGCCAGACCTGGTTTTTCTATAAGAGACAATGGTTCCAGCGGAAAGATCTAGGAATTTTTTCCATAAACTGAAAGGGGATTGGACAGTGGTGTCCACTGATGCGGAGGGTCAGTCTAGGGGACTTTTATCAACATGGAATCCAAAAATTCTTAATTTATCGGCGCACTTCTATATACTAAGCATTCAATTAATTGGTTGTCTATTGGGATTTGTGGGTGACATAAAATTTATAAATTTTTATGCTCCATACCTACTCCTAACGGACTTATGGGATTTTGCTGATAACTCAAGTTTACTACATATCCCAAATACACTGTTAGCAAGAGATCTCAATCTATCTCTATCAATGGCTGAAATTCGGGGTTCAAAAGCTTGTTTGGACCCACTTAGTAATTATTCTACAAACCTTTTCTCTAAATTGGGAATTAATGACATAGAACCCAAACCCATTGCTCCTACCTGGAGTAATGGTAGGGGGGATGGTGATTTCATACCCAAGAGATTGGATCGCTTTTTGGTGGGTGACTCATTGGTTTGTGCGGCACACAAGTACAGATCATGGATAGATTATTCTTGCATATCAGACCATAAGCCAATCTTTTTGCAAATGGATTTTGAAGTCAATCAGAATCCATACCATTTTAAGTTTAACCATACATGGCTACAGATTCTTGACTTCAAAGAGTTGGTGGAAAAAGAATGGTCGGATTTTAGGAATATTTCAAATGATCCTCCATCCTATTATTTAGTTAAAAAACTAAATCATTTGAAATCATTAGTATTGAAGTGGGAAAGGATCTGGAAGCAAAGATTACAAATTGACATGAGGTTAATAGAGATGGAAATGGATGACTTTCATTCACATTTTCAAGGTGTCTCTCTATCTGCATGGAAAAATATGGTCCTTCAGGAGATGGAACAACAAAAAATTCACTTTCTGAGTTTGGACGAAGAGACTTGGCGACTCAAAATTCATGCACTTTGGATATCTTTGGGTGAGAAAAATAACAAATATTTTCATAAATTCACTGAAGGTAGAAGAATACAAAATAATATATGGTCTTTAAGGGATGGTGTTGGGGCCTAGATCAATTCTCATTCAGATCTCCAAGCTGAAGCAGTTAGACATTTTCAGATTTACTACAACGATTCGATGGCCAAGGGGATATCTGAGCAGATAAAGGCCATTATAGAATATCCCTACTTTTTCTCTGATGTGGAAGGGGAAGCTATCTTCCATCCAGTTACTTTATTGGAACTCTAGAGAGTATTGCAGGGATTTGCAAAGGAAAAGAGTCCAGGTCCATCAAAGGAAAAGAGTCCAGGTCGATATGGTTGTACCGTGGAGCTCTTTTTGGAATTTGTTGCTATTATGGGGGCTTATTTACTTGCAATGGTGGAGGATATAAGATTAACTGGTAAGAATCCCATGAACCTAAAGTCAACCTTTATAACACCGATTCCAAAATATTCTAATCCAAAATCATTGGAGGAATTTAGGCCTATATCCTTGTGCAACCTCGCCTACAAAATAATCGCTAAGATCATAGCCAACATATTAAATCTTGTTTTATCAAAAAATATATCAATGGAACAATTTGCGTTTCTTCAAAACAGACGGATACATGATGTAATTGGTGTTTCCCAAGAAACTTTCCACAATATCAAATCTCGTAATCTACAGGCGTTAATCCTCCAATTGGATCTCTCCCGGGCATATGATAAGGTGAACAGGGATTTTCTTCGGCTTGCATTAATCCAAATCGACATTCCATGGAAATCAATGAAGTGGATCATAGCGTGTGTTACATAAGTTAACTACTCCATATTGATAAATGGGAGCCCCACAGAATTCTTCGCATGCTCTCGTGGCATTTGACAAGGCTTCCCGTTGTCTCCACTCTTATTCTTGATAGTCATAGAAGGTTTCAGCAGGTTACTAAACAAAGCAAAGTCCAATAATTTAATTACTGGTATCAAATTTTCTTCGGCTTTGATTGTTACTCATTATCTCTTTGCAGACGATGTATTGTTGTTTGGGGCAGCCAAGAAATCAGAATGGGTTTGTATCAAAAATTTATTGGTATTATTATGCGATACTACAGGTATGGTCATTAACAACAAGAAATCCTTGTTCTTGGAACACAATTTGGAGTCAGCCCTTATGGGGGGAATATTAAACATTCTCCCATATGATACACAAGATTTGATTAATGGTACTAAATATTTGGTGTTTTTTATTAAACCTAATGCTTATTTGGTCAATGACTGGTCAAGGCTCCTCAAGAGATTCGATAGTAGAATACATCATTGGTGTTGGAGGTGGTTATTCTTTTGGGGGAAAATCATTTTGGTGAAATCGGTCTTGCAGAACTTGTGTGTTTACTGGTGCTCTATGAGTAAGATCCCGAAATCAATCATGTCTGGCATTAGAAGACGAATCCATAATTCCATCTGGTCAGGTAAACAAATTCATAAGATACACTTGGTGGATTGGTGGAAGATAACCCGTCCATATAAACATGGGGGATGGTCCATAAAAAACATTCACGATTTTTCGACAGCCCTACTTGCCAAGAGTTTGTGGAGGGATTTAATGGTTGATTGTCTTTGGGGTTCCATGATAAAAGACAAATACCTTAGAGGCCAATCCTCTTCGTTTTGGATGAGATCAGCTCATAAAATGTCAAAATGTATATCAAATATGTGGGAAGGTCTCTTATCGGCTCTTCCAGTGTTGGAAAACTGGATTGCGTGGCTTCCTGGAGATGGAAATCACATACGGTTTAGAGAGGACCCAATCATTGGCGGTCCCAATTCTTATAGGTTATCTGATGATCTGTTATATTTGCTACGAAATAAGGGTTTATTTACACTATGACATGCTCTCTCAGTCATTTCCTCTATCAGACCCTTTGGCAACTGGATTTCAACTTCTCAGATTGGTCTTTGTGGCGACATGTTACAAGAATGGGAGGCTTATATTTTGGAACTTTACAGGGGTAATATTCAGTTATCTGATGATCCGGATTGTATACTATGGTCATGGAACACTCAAAATGGAATGCTAACAAAAAAACTCACTTACGAGGTTTTGATGTTATCATATCCTTCAGATCAGGTTTGGTGGCATTCTGCCTATTGGAAGTGGAATCTTCCTTTCAAGATTAAACATTCCATCTGGTTGGCTTTGAATAACAAGCTGCTTAGCTGGGAGAATATCCAAAAGAGAGGTTTCATTGGTCCCAACATCTGTTCGCTATGCAATCTGGAGGTGGAATATGTTTTACACCTCTTTGAAGTGTGCCCATACATTGCTCGGGTCTGGTTGGCTATTAAGAACCTTTTTACTGGTATATCTGCATGGACCGATAACTCTCTTCCAGTTTGCTTTTCCAACTGTTTTTCTCAGAAACCTGATATGGGAGAGTTGGTGTGCTTTATCCTATGTGAGACTTGGAAGTCTCGTAGCCTTGGGATATTTGAAAATATTCATTTACACCCCTCTTTGTGTGCAGGGAAAGCACCTGCAGGCTACAAATAATTCACAGGTTTTTCCTCCTTCCACCCCCCTTCTGTCCCTTAGCACTGACCTCCGTCTTCTTTCAGTTTTGATGGAGTTTATGCTTGTTTCAATGGAGCTTCATAGGTGAGTGGCAGTATGTGTGGTGTTGGGGCTGTCATATTTTTGGATCCATCTTGGTAGATGTACCTTTGGATGAATTGTGGTTCAGGAACAAACACCAAGAGTGAATTGTGTGCATTCTGGTTGTTGCTTTATTATTGAAAGATTAGGCAGATAGCCCTACATCTCGTGACGAGATATTCTCTGGTTATTATGAACTGGGCCAGTGGCATTGCTTCAATCCATGCAATTGTTCTTTCTCAGTGGATGAAGCAGATTTAGGCTCTTTTGTTTGGGATGCCATCTTTTTTTCTCATATTTTCCGTGAAGCCAATGGTCTTGCAGATACTCTGTCCAGGCATGGTCTGCTAGCACAGGAGGGATTTATACATTTTGAACTCTGGGATGATCTTTCTCTATTTTAATTGGGGTCCCTGTCGATCTACCCGGTATAGTTATTTTTTGCTCAGACTCTTAACTTTTTTGTAGTTTTTGTTCCTTTGTTTAGCGGCAGATCCTATAGATCCCATATATCTATAATTTCTTTTCAGAGTGGGTTTCCCGCATTTTGTAGATTGGGATGATCTTTCTCGGCTCTGGTAGGTGTATCCGGGCAATGTATCCCGTGCTCCTATTGTAGTTGGTCTCTGTCTTTCCTGTGGTCTTGGTCTTGCGTCTTAGGACACTTTGTATTTTTCTACAACCTTTCTTTGAGGTTCCTTTGGAGTTAGATGAGAATCTATTATAACTTTTATATACTTTAATATGAAGTATAAGCTTTTTTCTCTGTGTGAAAAAAAAAGCTTATAAAACAGTATCTCGATGCATATATCATGTAAGCACTTTTGAACATATCATAGTGTAGGTGTATAACTATAACAATGAATATTAAATTTACTAAAATGAAAATATTTTTTATTATTCTAATTAAATGATTGAATTTCGTAAATATATATGTGTGTGTGTGTGTGTGTGTGTGTGTGTGTGTGTGTGTGTGTTTTATTTTATTTAAAAGAAAACTGTTTTTATTTTAAGCGAATATAGCCAACATTTACTATTCCAGTTGACGAATCAAAGTAAAGAGTCTTGAAAACAACGTTAAAAGAGATTCCTTTTTATTTTAAGCGAATATAGCCAACATTACTATTCCAGTTGACGAATCAAAGTAAAGAGTCTTGACAACAACGTTAAAAGAGATTCCTTTTTAGATCCACATATTCTGAATTAGATATAAATATAACTGGCATACCCCCAAAGCGGGGGAAATGAAATGCCAAGAATAACTTCAATATGTTGTAAAATGAGAGAAAGGTGTGTACATAGACAATACAATTTTATAAAACGGGCTAACTCAATGGGTTGTCATCATTATATAAGAAAGTAATAAAATAAAAACAATGGTGATCCTTTGATCCCAAATGATCTGAATTGGATTAATGTAGATTTTTTCATATATTTTGGTGCCTTGTAGGTGGCGAAATTGGATGAATTGGCTTGTAGGGTGTATTTTAGGGGTAGGGCTTACTTTGTAGATTTGGGTTCCAAAACCTTTTGAGACCCATTTGAGGGCTTAAACGATGTTTTTTGGGGCCAAAATTTTATGGAAATCAATTATATATGAAAGGTGGCATGGAAGGAAATTTGCAATTTGAACAATTTGTAGGAGGAACTAATACCTGTATTGTCTACCACAAGCGTTCCTAACCTGGAAAATTGGGCTAGCACAAGGAATGAGCATTTATTCAATTTTAAAATGGATACTACAATGGGTTTGTCACCATGGTCCATATTATTCCATTTTTAGAATCAATGACCATCATTTTCTCTATGGCATGGATTGCAAATGTGTCCATTGAGAGACGGATGAGTAAGAATGCTAGGATATGATTTCATACAAGTAGTCATGTATGCATGATCGAAAAGGCATCAATCCATTCACGGAAACACTGGGTAGCATGTGGATGGCCATGATATTGAAGAGTACCTATTAGAAAATGAAAAAGAGGTTGTTGTTTAGTATATATACATTGTGGTCTCTTGAAGTCTCTTTATTTAATCTTTCTTTGCAACATATCTTCTCTTGCATATCTTTATAATCAATTTTAAGCATATTAAGGTTAGTGCTGCATATAGAATTCGTATCTTATTGTGTAGAATTTTAAATGTATGTATGTCATGGCTACTTTACACACATTTGTATTTTATTCTTCATAGTGGCATAAAAGTACATGTCCATTTTCATCATCTTCAAAAGATACACCACTTCCATCATCTTCTTCGCTTTCATCTTCACATGTCCCAATGATTGAATTGGCCATTGAATCACATTTTTCTTCTAATGTTTCTTGAGCTCCACGCAACACTTTTTTGTTTATGGGTCCTACCTCTTTTATAATCCTACAAGGTAACTATTTATCCATTAAAAATGGTTTAACTTTAAAAAAATACTATTAAACATAATTGTTAATGGTTAACTACTTTCCTAAACAATTTTAATAATATATACTTGCCTAAATCTCTAATGAGCTTTGTTAGCATTAAACCTCCCCCAAAAGATATTAAGTACTTTTTATTTAAACATAAAATTAGCTGACTACTTCTATGTGAAATATTTAAATTATATTTTCTTTATTTTTATTTTATTTTATGATATTCAGAAGGATATTGTTGAACTCTACATGGTGAAGAATATTATGATGATTGGTGGAAGAGTGTCAAGAAGGAAATAGGGAAGGAAAATTCAGCTACTGTAGGTCTTCTTGCGGTTGCAGACTCTGTCATCATCTTTTTCAATAGATTCATTTTTAAAACTACTCAAACAATTTTCAGTGCCACCTTTCCTCCATATGGAAAAGATTTGGTGGATCATAAACCCACTGGTTTATTTACTAATGGAAAATTAGTGACAGATATACTATATATGACTCCAGGGACAACTAATTAGTGATCTGTAGAGAATAAAACACATGATAACGTGGTTGTAACATTGGATTTAGAAATAAGGATACTAATCTGCTTTTATTCAATGAATTCTCCTGCAGATTGTTTTATAATCATCTTTATAGTAACAAAGGATTAGGCTGTTTTTATTCTATGAAATCTTGGAATGTAGCTATGAGAGTCTAATGGATAATGCTTGATAATAATTGTATTTTTAAACATTTCAAATTGTATGCAGCTAGTCTAATAGGCCTCCCTGATATACTTCCTGCGTATTCAGATCCTAAATTCTATGGACCAGGAATTCTTACCGGTACTAGATTTGCTTCTGCTGGTGCTTGATACTATGACATTACCTCATTCTCTACTGTGAGTATATCTGATTTTCTTAAATGTATTGTGAGACATTTCTTTTCGGAATTTACATTTTCAATTCAATCTTAATTCAAATTTGTGCAGAATGTTCTAACCTTAGGGACACAAGTAGAGAATTTCAAACATTATAGAAGGCAACTTTCAGATTTGTTCGGTGCAAAGAATGCTAGCAGGATCATATCTGAAGGCTTGTTTGATATAAGTATGGGAACTAATGACTTTGTCAATAATTATTATACCAATTCCACTTTAAGGGAAAGATATATTGTTATGCAATTTCATAATCTTCTTCTACGCTCTCTCTCTCAATTTATATAGGTGAGAGTTTGATGGGTTAGCTGTGATCAATGTTTTTGGATATTTGGTTCTATGTAAGTAGTTCAATAAGTTATGATTAATTTTAATAACTTCCTTGCTCTCTCTTTAGGTGATTTCCTATTTGCAAAGTGTCTGGTTTTACTAAATGGATTTGCTAAAGATGCCATCACTAATGTGGAGAAACATTTAAGCATTTCTCATTAAGATTCTCTTTGCAAGGAAATAAAGTAATAATGTTAAGCTCCTGTAGTGAGGAGTAGTGGAGCTCCTGTATGTTGCAATGGATGAGCAAGTTGCAGATGTGTTGACGAAATCACTAGCCAGAGTGAAGTTTGAGTAATTCAGAGAGAGGCTTGGTGTTCTTCAGATTGACGACACTTCAAGGAAGAAGTGATGGACACATTTGCAGGAGCCATTCCAAGCATGGTGAGAGGAGGATCCTTCCCATGGCTGTGGATGTAAGCATTGGATGATGAGCATCAGGACAATGCTCCAGTTACTGCTCTGTATATGCATCATGTTGGATGCTTGTTATGATTAGTTGGATCATATATATGTATATGCATCATGTTGGATGCTTGTTATGATCATTTGGATCATGTATATGTATATGCATCATGTTGGATGCTTGATATGATCAGTTGGATCGTGTATTTATGTATGAATCATAGTGGATGCTTGATATGATCAATTGGATCATGGATTTGTATATGTATCAGGTGGATACATTGTATGATAAGGTAGATCATGTATGATGATATTTATCAGGTGGATACATTGTATGATCAGGTAGATCATGTATGATGATATGTATCAGGTGGATACATTGTATGATCAGGATGATCATGGATAACAAGCTTCAAGATGTTGCTCCAGATGATATGCATCAGGATGATGCTATGATGATGATCAAGTTGATTATGCAATTATGTACATTGGGATGATGTATGGTGAGTATCAGTTTGATACTCTGTGGCCATGGACAGGTTGTGCAAGGGTAGCATGTAATAAGTCCTAGAGATCTGGACAGGTTGTGCTAGTCACGTAAAAGGACTTAGATGCTCTTGAGAGATCTTGCTTGGCAAGACGCTCTTTTAAGGTTTTGCTAGACCACATGTAATACGTCCTGGAGATCTGGACAGGTTGTGCTAGTCACGTAAAAGGCCTAAGATGTCCATGTTTAGTATTATCTAATGCAAGAATCAAAGCATCTTGTAACACATCACCTGCTACATTTGCTTCCTGGGTAGTTTCCTTCTGTGAATCTCCTTTCTTCTTTAGAGATTTGCAGTCTTTCTTCAGATGTCCTTTCTTTCCATAGTTCCAGCACTCTATATTTCCCAGTCTGGACTTGGATCTGCACATTTTAGACCTTCCATGATTACCTTGGCTCTTTCCTCTCTCCTTTTGTCATCCCCTACTCTCCATGGTCAACGCATTACCTGATGTCTCACCTATGCTTTTTCTTCGCATTTCCTCACTAAGAATAACACCAATAACATCATCAAATTTCAAGGTGTTTGAACCAGAGATAGAATTACTTACAGCCATGACCAAGCTATTCCAGCTTTCTAGCAATGAACACAAGATTAGAAGAGCCCTAACCTCATCATCAAAGTTCACACTTACAGAACTTAGCTAATTTGTAACCGTATTAAACTCATTTAAATGATCAGTAACAAATCCACCTTCAGACATCTTCATATTAAATAAACGCTTCATTAGAAATACCTTGTTGGAGGCCGAGGGTTTTTCATACAGCTTACCCAATGCGCTCATCAAACCCTCTGTTGTCGTTTCTTTTGAGATATTGAAATCCACCGACGAATCCAGGCTCAACCGTAATGTTCCCAGAGCCTTTCTGTCAAGAACCTCCCATTCTTCGTCCTTCATAGCCGTCGGCTGCTTTGCTTTTCCTCCCAACGGTAGGAATAGATCCTTCTGGTATAGATAGTCTTCCATTTGCATCTTCCATAACCCGAAGTTTTGGCCGTTAAACTTCTCGACCTTAAACTTTTCTTCTTCTGCCATTGCTCCCACTCGAACCAGAAACCATAGCTTCCTGTGGGTTTAACTGACAAATAGACCTTTGGCTCTGATACCAATTGTTAGAAAAACAGGATCACAGAGCAATAACAATGAACATAAATGCAAATATAATCACACATACACATTACAAGAGAGACACAGATATATTGTGTTTCACCCAACTTAGGCTACGTCCACACTGAATTTGCCAGTCCTTATTATTATTACCGTCCAGCAAGGTGAAGGGATACAACCTGCAGCACAACCGCTACACTTTCTCTTCTCTGTTTCACAGTCTCTCTCCTGATCTCAGAGATATTTACAATGCATAAAACCTAATACATCATCATCCCTAGCCGTATTACAATGTCTTTATTTTATAAGGAAAATACAATGGGAAAACACCACGGGATACCCAAAACCATGGGCCCGCAAAACAGCTGGCGAAAACAGCCCCAAAAATTTTCTTCGGCCCCCCTGGAACCCCGTGGGGGGGCGATGCCCCCCCACACCCCCCCGCTGGGGTGACTGTACAATCCACCTACATATCATATAAAACTGGGGTACAAACACTGCTGATACAATATCATCTATGAGACTAGAAGATCTGGCTCCACAACCAACAGTCTAGCAGAACATTCGGTTTTGCTTTTAGCTTTGGTTTTTATCTCAATTGTAATATTAATGTCATATGACAAGTTTTTGGTGTAGGGAGAATTGAATCCTGGACCTGCTCTGCGTTGGCTCTTCAACGTTTTACTGTGTAAAAATTTAAATGATCAATATATACAGTTTGTTTCGAAGGGTTTAACCCTCGACAATTTGAGAAATTGTGATGATAAATTTTTAGGGTTTTAAAACTCAGTTTTGTTTATAGATTGTAGTTTCCGTTTTGAACCTTTGACCTCACATTGTTTCCTTCTATACTATTGAACTTTCAAAGGATAATACCATAGGTCTTATGTATTGAATAAACGAAGTCTTAAAGTGTTAAGCTCAGAGGAAAACTCTCGACATTGTTGTTATTTTTGAAACGTTGTCTGGTACTCAAAAGCAGGGTTCATCACTGCAATGGTTATTTAAATATTTGGGGTTTATGTGTAAACCCAAGCCATCAGGCTGAACCATGAACCCTACCAGAAAACTAGCTATTGTTTTGATCTTTTAGTGGTAGAATTAATATGGGTTTCGAACCCTGGATTTGTTATGGAAATGATAACTTGTACAGTTATAAAGTTTAGACCGTATGCAAGAAATATTCGTGTGTCAAACTGTGTCTTTGTAATTCTCCTTTGTGTTGCTAGATGATGAAATGTTAAGTTAGTATTAGTATGTATAACTAAAGTTAGGGTTTGAACCCTGGGATAATCGACAGCTTAAATAGTTGCTATTCGTTTTATATTTCTTAATTTGATAAATGCATATGTGTTGTAATAGGATAATAATAAGTTATATTACCAATGATATGTAAAAGATATATGATTTCTAAATCTTTTTCTGTAGTGTTTAGACTTTTCTTTGATTTATAAAAATTCTTGCACTAAGATTTTTGATAAAAGTTAGGGTTTGTAATACAAGAACTAAAATGTCTTAAAGGATTTTTATTTGAGAAGAACACTAAAAAGTATGTGTTACTTGTTCTCTGAAATGAAAGGATTAACCCATAAATAAACTTTAGGTTTTGGACAGAAGCATGGGATTTTTTAAGTATTATTACTTCTATTACTATGAATAATATGATATTAAAGTATTCTTATTTAATAAATAAATGCTATATTTTTCTGTTTTTAATACATCGGATATTTTTATTGCAATGTAAACATAAATGTAGTATAGGGAACGTAATAGAATTTATTTATGCTAAGCATTCAGTCATCTCTATTTCTTGCATATCATTATTCATATCTATTTTAAGCACTCTTCCATGTACTAGAATGTGACACTATAAACAGTGTGTGGAAAAATGCAGGGAAGCATTTTATTCTATCATTCATAATTTTTATACTCAGCTAAACATTTAACATTTGAACCTGAATGATATATGGATTTTCAAATTAAATAAATTTGTAGAAGTAGAACAATTATTAGCAGTCCAAGACACATAGGATAGATAGAAAACTGATAACATAATACATTCAGATCCTTAATAATACTTTGACAGAAAATAAATAAGATAACACAATTTGAACCTAGTAACTTAGAAGAAACAAACAGCCAAAGGATCCCATTCCACCCAACCTGCTCCTGAAGACAGCCAAATTACTTGCCTTAGGACCCCCGAGCCGGTTCACTGAACCACCAGGACGAAGATGTTGTGTGGAATAATGGAATAAATTCCTCTGCAACTCAATAGTAGCACTCTACAGTAGTACTTCCTGCCTTTAGCAATATTGAACTCAGCAATGTGGCTACACTAATTCAGAATGCAGTCTTAGTTCGCCCAATCACTTCTAACCTTCCCCTCATCGAATCTCTTGTGCTCAGAAATTATCACAAGGTAAGATTGAACAGCCTCCTGCTAAATTCGATGGGTAGATAAATAGCATGCCTAGTTCTTTTGGTCAGTTTTATTTTAGTAAATGAGCCACCTGCTCAGTTCCACTTTCTTGGGGAACATGATGATAGAAGTAGGGAAGTTGCCCCCTACAACAGTTAGAAGTGAGTTCAGGATGCTGCCAAGTGTCAGTTTTCTCTCCACTCCAGTCCATTCCTCCTACTGGGTCAGTGAACACTCATTCAACAGTCTCTTTTGGATATTTGTCTCCACTTTGATTTATTAATAATAAAATATTCAAAGTAATTAATTACAGTCATCCTTGACCCCACTTGGTCAATAGTCATAAAACTTTACAATAAAAATAAAACATAATTTTTTCTTCATGACATAAAATGTCTAGAACTTGGGTATGTGACACTGTAGCATTGACATTATGATTGAATGTGGAATGCGATGGTGTCGATGAACATAAAATTTGTCTTCTCCTACTGTTAAAATGCATACTTTTGTTTTGCTTATGTGGGACATACCTACATTGTTATGCAAAGAACGTTCCACGTTGCTTCCAATCATGGTATTGACGTGATTTTGGTTCTGATAGTTGGATGATTGTTGAAATTCATTGTTTTTGTGCTGAAAGTTGAAAAGGTGGTTGTCAAAAGAAAATAGTTATGTCATATTGAAACAATACATCAACACAAATTACTATAATATCATCTCAATAGAAACTTTCTGTATGAATCGATTGAACAATACCTTTGTTGTCCCAAGAGATATAGTTCTTTGACCATCGACAGTCCCTCTACCTATCATGGTTTGGCTTCAGAATATTTCTTGTTCATTGATTGGTGGTGAATATTTTGGTTGATCGGAATGCATGTTTCTATATTGGCTACATTGTATGTAAGTGTCACCAACATGTTGTGTAACGTCATTATCACCAGAGGAAAGGAAAACATTGCTTGCTACAGTGTTGTTGAGACATTTAGGAATTAGAAAGTTGGATGGTTGTTGAACCGCAATGTTACTAGCCTGAAAGTTGAATTTATGTTTTGTCAGAAAAGCAATTGTACACTAAAATGAAATACTACAGTATCCTACCATACTTGTATGTACTTGAGCTGAAATTCTTAGTAGTGGATGGATTGAGTAACACCTGTCTTGTTTCAAGAGAAACACATCTTTGACCATGCACGCTAATGTCCTGAGAATTAAATAAGCACTCGTTAAAAAAACAATGGACAATAATTATATACTATAGTTAGGCTATAGCTAAGACGTTCGCTTAATTGGTGTAAGAACTAGTTTGTGGATTGATTAAATCAAGAACTTTGTTGTTCAAAGAGAAATTGTTTTATCAACATTTGTATTTTCTCGACTGATTGTGAATCGATTTTGAATGCTTTCTACCTCATTTATTAATAGCGCATTTTTTGGAGAAATGTATGAATCATTCCTAGTAGAGTTGGCATTTGTTTCCTAAAAGTAAAATATAGATATGTTAACAGAGTTAATAAAATGTACATATGTTAACAGAGTTAATAAAATGTATAAAACCAGTATGTACATCATCAATTGCATTTACATGAAACTCACGAAAACGTTGATTTATTTTCGTCATCGTTCATTATAATAAATACATATAAATCTGTTTCTATATCAATGAAATAAAACCTTTGGCATCCCAAGATAAATTGTTCTTATTGCGCTGTTACTGTCTCTCATGTCGGTGCTTTCATTTCGCACCCTCACATTTACACTTGTGTTGATAACATCATTTCCCTCATCAGATGGTTCAACCATACAATTGTTGTAAATGAACTTCTGAGAATCGAACTTATATGTGAGAATGTAACTATTGTTAGACTAAAATACTTATTGAAACATAAAATATCATAGTTAACCAATACCTATGTGCCATTAGTGTAATTTTGTTCTATGGATGGTTGAACAGTTGCACTTAATGTGTCATCACAGATGTTGTTGGTCGCAGGTATCAGTATTAGAATATCACTTTGACGATTTGATCTTCTCATTCTATTAGAGATGCTCTAGAATTTGACAAATGCATCTTGTGAATTAATAACGTCATTGCATAATTGACCACGATACTCTCTCCTTCGTTTGTTGATGCAATCTTTATTCTTTCCATAATTTAAACGACGTTTTGCATTAATATGTCCCTTTTTATCCTGATAGTATTTTTCATCGAGATTTATTTTTCATTAAGGAAAACTATCTGATAAACTGTGGTCGTCATTGCTGTTGTTGTTTTTCGTTTAATGACATATCTACACGAAGATTGCACAATTAGCTATTTTCAAACGATGCAAATGAATGGAAATATATTCAACATAAACAATACAAAAGCATGATTTCATCAAAGATAATCATATCTCAAATATCATTGTAGTTGGAATTACGCTGAATAGATAGTAGTACAAGTTGTATCATATATTGTAAAATGCTTTTGGTAGATGGAACAGTGAACTTAATGATCTATTAAAGTTGTAAATACATCATCAAAGGAGTCCATGTTTGGATAAATGGGTAAAATTGAAATGTCATGAACAAGGTCATAAACATTTTGAGCACATCGAATTCTAAGTCTGGAATGCATGGATTCTGACTTTCCTCAATGATTTATTTCATTAAGAATTTTTGTGCTTAAATAATAGAAGAAGGAATCAATGTTTTTTTTTTACACATAAGTATATATTTATCAACTGATGAAACTGGAAAATATCCGGGGCATTTTTTGTTGATGTCTAAAGTTAAAATCGATAGCAATCTCCATCGCAATCCATCTGCATGTTGGAAAGACGTACTTGGCACATATCATAGCATTGTTAGAATACATTGGTCTCTAGTAGCTTCTATTGACCATATAGTAGTTGACCAGTTGTTTATGAATGCATCGTTAAGCAAACATACATTGTACGATGTGCTTGTTGAACTATATGGAAGCCCCATTTGTTTTCTTCCACATCTATACAATATATTCGATATAAAAAAATTCAGTTTGGTCTGGAAATAACATGAGTATGCACCCAATAAATACTTCCATTATGCAAAATAGGATATTTTGGAAACAAAACGTCACAATCCGGAGGAGATGTTTGCTTCCATTTCTTATCAAGACTGCTACAAATGAAGTATTTTGGTTCAACTGGTATAGGAACATGTTTCAGAACCACCCAATCATACTTTCGTCGCTGTGCATTTCTTAACAACGAAAAAAATCCACAATCACCAACATTGAGGGAGACAATAAATGTAAAGGTCTTAGAAAATAGATTGATAATATAGTAGTTCCTTTTTCAATATAAGCATGTTGGTAAAGAAACCAAGAGAATTCAATTGCATGCAGACTCAATTTTATATCCGTTACTAACAAATGACATACATATGGTTGATAATTTTCTTTTTTTATTATTGTAATGACCTTCAAATTGTCGTTCATATTCAAAATGGAAGTTTACCAAAACTCCATATTCTCGTATCTCACACTGTTTCCACAACGAAACAAAATAATTATACGATATCTTTGATTTCATTCTTTGCAAACCATTCTGAATCGAATAATAGCAGATAAAGGCAACCATAGAAATATCATTTAGAAAATCTCTATTGGTAGGGAGCTCCAAATAGCAAGTATCATGTCCCTTTCTATAATATAACATAAGAGGATACATTAGTGTAAATGTCAATATAGAAAAATAATTTATTTTATTACAAATGACTAATAGACTTATTATTTGTAAGATACAAAATATATAAATAAACTTGTAGTTTAGACAAAAAATGATTATCTATCATATGTTGAATTTCCATATGATGCACAAAACAAGTTGTACTTATACTTTAAAATGATAAATGCTATGGAGACACATCTACCAAAATCAAAACATAACTCTCCATATAAATTTTAAAATATACTCAATTACAGACGAAAACGTTCAATGGACTTGGGCCATGTTTTATTAGATTGCAAAATTTATCAAAATTTGCATATGTTGCAAAAACTAAACATAGTTTTTATTCTTAACCATGAATGGATTGCATACCAATACCTTGGATAGACTCAAGCCATGTTATAGGTAGTGGCATAAGATCATGGAATGAGTTCATAGTTGGGGTAAGCGAAAAAAAATTCCTATACATTATGACATTTGTGCATTGATTGTTTGTTGGCATAGGAAGATGATGATTGGAAAAAAAGAAGTTCTATCAAAATCCAACTGAGTTAAGTTGCAAGTATGAAGATCATAGTATATAAAAGGAATTTGGGCATTCTTGCATATCAGTATAGAACTCCCCACGACACAGAATGGAAGATATTCTGAACATTGTGTATTTAGTTTTATTTTCAACTCTTGTAAAATACTCCATTTTAAACCTTTCCCATCTTCAAAATATCCCTCTCTTTTTTTACTCATACGTTGACCACGCTTGAAGTCTTTTATCTCATCTATGCACCAAAATTTTTTAGAGCCATCATTCACAAGGAATAGTAGTTGGTTTGAATGTATAGTAAGACACATAGATCGTTTGATATGTCTAGTTTGAATTGAGTGGACACCCCATGTGTTCAATTCAATGTTCAGTGAGTACATCGTGTACACATACAAGGCATCTTCCTCTGACATTATTATTAAAGATAGCCAATATATTTTACCTATGTAGAATACTACATCATCTGGAGGGGTAGGTGCACCATCAACACCAATTGTTTCTCTCCAACACCTTCTAACATTGTTAAAGGTAAAAAATTTAAAACCATCCTGGTCCTGTTGGTGATGAACAACTATCTATCGATGCTTATGTTGACCGACATTTCCTATGAATGAAAAGAAACCAACAAATACTATTTCAATGACTCCTATACGTGAAAAATACTTTATAAATGGGTTCACAATGGAGAATAAGATGACAACAAAAAAATTGACCCAATAGTAGACTCAATTGTATACCTATATTCTGGGAAGGGGATATGCAATAGAGATGTATGCCCTATAAAATTGATAATTTATATACAATGTGATTCTCATAGTGTCCCCACAACTCAACCAAATATCCAGTTTATGTTATGTGATTATTTTTCCAATCACTGATAAAAGATGGTCTCCACAGTAATCCTTCACAATGTCTAGAAAATGATCGAAATCGAATCAATGTTGAAAAAAGAATCCATAGAAGAATCATTTCAAGAATATCCATTGGCAACGGGCTCCAGATGCTGGGATTCATTTCAAGATAACTAAAAATCCATTGAAAATATATAATTATCAATAAAAATAAAACATTATCAAACAACAAACGATGTAAACAAAATAAATTAAACTATATTACTGAATTAGAAATCAAGTACTCTTCAAGTAGTAATCATAACTAATTGATTACAACTCATAAAATATGTTTAATACATCCATGTAAACTGATGGTCGACTATGAAAAGGATACAGTTATACTAAGAGAAACATAGTGTGATCTTTTCAAAACATTGCTTGGCATAGGAATTAAATAGAAGCTTTAAATCTAGTCATTTCTTTTGTGGCATAACACCATGAATTTTTTTTCTCTCTTTTGAGTATTCTGACTGGTTTTGGTACCAAAGTCACGAATTCCATTCTTCAACAATCTATAATTAGGCTCATATTTTATTGCATCCTCTAGCTTGTCATAAATCAATCCAAAACCTGAGGATCTTTGCCCATATGTTCGAAACCCATAAATAAATATTATCTGTGTATTTGTGATTCTGAATTTTTTTCCTAGGTTTTCTTGAATTTTAGGATTTGAAAGGTTCCCTCTCCCAGGATGCAGAACATTTATTTGAAAGCATTGTATTAATCTTGGTTCATCAATAAGGTGTTTGATGCACATTGTGGGACGGTGGATGAACTTTTTTGAACATCCATTTTTCTTTCAAACTCAAGCAAATCTTCTTTAAAAAGGGACATAAATCCTACATCAACACGAATTTCAACAATATAAATCCATCATTTGTGACATTGTGACAAAATAAGGATAATAATTAATGAATAAAAAAATTCAAACTATAGCTTATACACTAAAAGTTTCAGATGTTGAGGTCATCGGAGGTCTTATGTCAGACTGACATCCATCGATGGATGTGGAAGGGGGTCCTCACTGATTGGTTTGGCACATGTCCCTTTACTCTTGACATTAAATGGGTTTCACTTGTTGAGGTCATCGAAATGTCCCCTGTCAGTCTAAAATCTAGCAATGGATGTGCAAGGGGGACCTCACCGATTGGTTTGGCACATGTTCCTTGACTCCTGACATCAAGACAAATCTATCTCAAATTAATGCATGATTATTCAACTACATTTTTAAAGGGGTTTCGGTTGTTGAGGTCATCGATATGTCCTCTATTAGTATAACATCCATCGATGGATGTGCAAGGGGGTCCTCGCCAATTAGTTTGGCATATGTCCATTAACTCCTGACATTGGGACAAATCTATCTCAAAATAATGCATGATTATTCAGCTACATTTTTTAATGGGTTTGGGTTGTTGTGTTCATCAAGATGTCCTTTGTCAGTCTAACATTCAACGATGGATGTGCAAGGGGGTCCTCACCGATTGGTTTGGCACATGTCCCTTGATTCCTGACATTGGGAAAAATCTATCTCAAGTATAGGATTCCTATATCTATTCCATTTTCTTTACACACATTTTCAAATAGTTTTGAATAGAAGCATAGCATAATGATAACAAAAACATAATTTTTTTTTCAAGCAATTAGTTAAATATGCATATAAGAGCATTAGACATAAATCGTATCATCAACACGAATTTCAACCAATTAATGAATAAAAAATTTCAAACTATAGCTTATACACTGAAAGTTTCATATGTTGAGGTCATCGAGATGTCATATGCCAGTATAACATCTAGTGATGGATGTGGAAGCGGGTCCTCACCGATTGGTTTGGTACATGTCCATTTTATCTTGACATTAGAACAAATATATCTAAAAGTGAGGCCTCCTCAATCAACTCCATTTTTAAAGGGGTTTCAGTTGTTTAGGTCATCAAGATGTCCCCTTTTAGTCTAACATCCAGCGATGGATGTGAAAGGGGGTCCTCACCGATTGGTTTGGAACATGTCCCTTGTCTCCTAACATCGGGGCAAATCTATCTCAAAGTAATGCATGGTTATTCAACTACATTTTTAAAGGGGTTTCAGCTGTTGAGGTCATCAAGAAGTCCTCTGTCAATCTAACATATAGCGATGGATGTGCAACGGGGTCCTCACCGATTGGTTTAGCACATGTCCTTTGACTCCTGACATCGGTACAAATCTATCTCAAAGTGAGGCATTGTTAACAAGCTACATTTTTAAATGGGTTTCAACTATTCAGGTCATCGATATGTCCTCTGTTAGTCTAACATCCAACGATGGTTGTGCAAGGGGGTCCTCACTGACTAGTTTGGCACATGTCCCTTTAGTTCTGACATCAAGTCAAATCTATCTCAAGTATAGGATTCCAATATCTATTGCATTTTCTTTAACCACATTTTCAAATAGTTTTGAATAGAAGCATATCATAATGCAATGAATGACACATTGCGAAAAAATGATGCTGCAAATAGTAGAAATGTGAGATATTTTTACGCAATCCAATCATTCTTACATCACATAAAATTACTACTTAACAAAACCAATTTCGTAAACAACCACCAACTCCATGTAATGAAATTATATCCAACTGAGAATAATATGACTACAAAAATTAGAGAATGACAATGCGACATAATGATATTGTAAAAACTATTCATGTGATGAAATTACAAATGCAATGATAATGCACTGAATGGAAATATTTTTAGTTTTATGCAATGAACCAAGAGAACCATTATGCCACATTATGTCACAATGCAGTTAATGGTAATGTTATCGCCTTTTAAAGAACAAAAACAATCCTTTAATGGTAGAAAACCAATCGAAATTTGAAATGAACAAAAAATTCTAAGTGGAATGATAAATATAAAAGAGTAACTACAAGCGTAACGTTCACAAATGTCACACTGAGACAATTTGATTTTACAAATAGTTGTAACGTGACGTAAGCAACAAAAGCAATTTCATAAGCAATCACCCAATGCAATTAACAGAATGAAATTCAATACATATTAATTTCACTATAAAAGTTAGAGATAACTATAAAAGAGTAACTGTAAGCATAACATTCACGAATGTCACACTGAAACAAATTGATTTTACAAATAGTTGTAACGTGACGTAAGCAACAAAAGCAATTTCATAAGCAATCACCCAATGCAATTAACAGAATGAAATTCAATACATATTAATTTCACTATAAAAGTTAGAGAACATATTTAATATCAATTCAAAATGATTTTTTAAATAGTCGTAATGTGAGATTTTTTTACTCAATGCAATCATTGTTACTTTTGCTCAATCAATTCAACGGTGCATTAGATAAAACACCATGACGATTATGGAAACGTTTTTGCAACCAATTACTTAAGTATGCATAAAAGACCAATGTAATGGTAATGTAGAATATAGCTAAATGATATTCAATAATTGCAAAGATTCTAGAAATCACATAATTGATTAATATTTAAAGCAACGTTAATGATTAATGGAATGATTACCAATTCTATTCAAAGAGACAAAACGAATTTCATAAGCAATCACTAATTAATAAAACAAATTTCGTAATATTTTCGCTCTAAAAGTTAGATAATATATGTGTTATCAATTCAAGGGTCAGCAAATGCGGTACTTGATATGTGACTAATTATAATTACCTGTAGTGGGCTAGAATGATCTCGCACAAATATAAGCTTTAAGTTATCTATCTGCAATAAATAAACATTTATGTGTCAACATAAGAATATAAACTACAAAAAGAAAACCTAGATAATTTTATAACTTAGTGACTGGGATTTGAACTTCCGAATTTGCATTTGCATGTTATCATCTCAATTACACATTACCAATTGCATACATCTTGTTAAACTCAAACGAGTGTATCGTTTTTATGATAATCATAATAACACAATGATAATCACTTTTAATGAGTCAAACAAATTCAATTCCACAATGATCATAGTTGACTTATGACTCCACAATTCATAGTTAGGTCCACTTTCATTGAGTACAAACTACAAAACAAAACAATGGCAATCACATATGTTGTATATTTCTTTGTTTTACGTTTCTTTCTCTTAGTTTCCTATCTTCTTCATGAGCTAAAACCTCCCAAGACTGTTCAATATAATCTCTTGTTCTTGTTGTTTCCAACACCATATTATCATGTGATCATCAATTGTATATTTCTGTGTTTTACGTTTCTTTCTCTTAGTTTCCTATCTTCTTCATGGAATAAAACCTCCCAAGACTATTTCCAAGATCATCTTTTTTTTACATTGACTATTGATTATTATGTGATTGATTACTCTCAAAGCTAACACTCATCACTCAGTCGGCATCTTAATAGCGCAATTGGTGTTGTTATTCAACCAGCAATTCATCAACCGACTAAAAGTCCAAAGTCACCATCATAACTAAATAAGAGAGAGTGTGTGGGGAAACGAATCGTTCTTGATAACTTTCTTTCAAAAATAATTTGTACATCGAGCAATATTTGACCAGTAATCACTAGTATGCCAATAAGTGAGACTCCCATTCATCTTCAACATATCTTATCCTTCAACGTGTAGCATTGAGCTGACCATCACAAGTATCTCAAGCAAGGACAACCATCAACAATAATTCATGCAAGACATGTTGCGTTCTTTAATCCACAAAAAAATAGGGAATGTAGGCAATCCTACATAGTTATTATGCATTCTTTCATAAAAAAAAAACAGGACATGCACGCAGTCCTCCATAATTCTTCATTGAGCATCATTTCGTTCACATGTTCAAAAAATCTTTCTCTCATGTGGCTCGCACCCACCAAAAAAAATCTACTTCAAAATCATCCTCGACCAAAGATCATCACAACAGCAACAACGCCATATGTTGGAAGACTCGGCTTCCAATTAGCATTCAGTAAGAGATTACATTATAAATCTCACACATATAACCATCAACCATAGACAAATGAATTGGGAAAGGACATCCAATCCACTTTGTTATTCATCTTGGATAGTTATTTATACATTATAGGAGAGGTTGGAGTGATTGCACTTGCTCCAACTGCTCATTCATTAGGGTTCCATTTATATCTGGACATTAAATAATATACAATATAATGGTGACATTTATGGGACCCAAATGATCCCCTCAAGAGATAAGAATCCCCCTTTCAATCATAATTCTGAATAATTATACCCACAAGGAAACAAGAATTGGTGCATAGACTGGTATCATCTCAATCTTCAATCAAAAACTTGGTCTTCAGTAATTTGGATGCTAAGAAAATGAAAAAACTATTGTTTGAATATGTGAGTTCCATATCTATGATTTTTCCACTAATGTAAAATTTCATATATGATGAGAGCAAATTATGAAAAATGAATCAACTTTAAGTCTCCATTTTCTCTAAAAATCATTGACAACTCAATGAAATGCCAACCATCAATGCTTAGATATAATGAACACCAAAGTGAACAAAATCTCAATAATAATTCCCTCAGAAAATGACACACAAATAGTGTCAATCAACATATTGTGCATGATTTAACTTAACCATAAGTGATGAAATCTTTGCAACTTTGATGTTGCTATAATTGTTGTTGACACTTGAAGTTTGATGAATCATCAAATTAGTATTCCCTACTTTGTCAATTGAAAGGTGAGGAGTATGTCAAAGGGTTTCAAGCTTGATTTTTGAGGCTTTTTTTCTTCAATAGCTCTTTCATCACTGTATCTAATAGTTTTGGCTGACCAGTAACCATTTTCACTTGATCAATACACTTAGGTGGTTTTGGTTAACCACTAACCATTTTTATTTCATCAATGTACTCCCCTTTTAAAGTGAGAGAGTTCTATTTTGTTTCTTCAAGGTACTATCCCCTTTAAGGTGTAACAAAGTAATTTTTCATTTCATTTGTGTACTTCTCCCATTTTTAAGTACAAGGGAGTAACAATTTAGAATAGCTCCTAATCATGTGAAAAATATCATCTTAGAGAATTCATTGAAAATCATTTATGTTTGTAACTTCTTCAGACAAATATGTCTGTCTTTACATGTGTTTGAACGTTACACTAAGACTTATGTAAAACATTTACCTATAGATTCCATCACCAAAATTTATCAAACTGTAGTGAATTGTGTTACCTATATTGATGTGTTAGTATGACTACTGCTGGCATAAAGTGTTTATAATGGAAAACAAATGAAAATGTACGTTCTACTTTTATGAAAATAGAATTTATTACGGACGAGAAAACGATCGTAAAATAAAAAGAATATGTCATTTCTATGAAATTAGAATATATGGATAAGAAAAGGATTAGACAGGAGAGCCACAATAGTGAGCTATTACCAGAGGGGCTGACCGATCCTACTTTATTTGTGACCTTTCTCTAATGAATCCTCCATGGATATTTTTCACACCCTCACCTAGAATACAATTCATTGTCGCTATCTCCAAATCTAGCCATCTTAAGCATCTCCGATTTTCAGATTACTTTAGTTATAAGGTTAAGAGTGTGCTTCTTAGCCTTTAACGTGTTTATCATTCTTTAACATGTAATTTAGTTATCTTTAAACTAAATTCTACGAATTAGGTTAAATCTAATATTATATCATCTTAAAGTGCACATACAATTTAATTATCTATAAATTAAATCACTATATAGTGTCTTCATTACCTTGAAATGTAATTTAACTATCTCTAAATTAAACAAAACTTACTACTACTTTTGATGCATATATCATATAAGCACTTTTAAACCTATCAAACTATATAAGCACTTTTAGCTTTTTCTATCGCAATGGAGTATTTTCAAGTCAACATACTATCAGGTTAAAAACGATTCCAATCACATACTGTAGAGAGAGTTGGATTAGCTTAAATGGTTGGACTTCATATAAAAGATATTTAGAAAAAACATATTCTGTTTTAAATTAAAAAATTATGTATTTAAGTAACTTCCAAAAGCAACCTTTACTTTAAACGCGTCTCTATTTTAATCCACATATTCTGAATTAAATATCGTTTTATTTTTTACTGAATAGACTTTACCTTTACACCATCAGATATTACATTTATTGGAACTCTCCAGGTCTTGGTAGAGACATGATTTCAGAGACGAAGAGTTCGAAATTCTGATGGGAAGATCCTCCTTCGGCCACCGCTGTTTTCGCAGCCGCTTTTAATTCTGTTACTCGTTTTTTTAATGTTTTGCCCTCTTCCTCCGCCATTAACGCTTTCACAATTCTCTCTACATCCTCTCTGGTAACCAGCCAATTCTGGTCGATTCTCTGGGGCGCCTCTACTGCGATCTCGATCTCGTCCACCACAAGCTTTGAGTTGAAGTGCTGCTCTGCATACAGCGGCCAAGCGATCATGGGAACGCCCATCGTTGTAGTCTCCAGCACGGCGTTCCATCCGCAGTGAGACAAAAAGCCACCGGTGGCCGGATGTGCCAAAATGGTCCACTGCGGCGCCCAACCCAGAATGATAAAACCCTGCTCTCTCTCCATCACACGACCCTGGAATCCCTCTGGGAGAAAGTCGAGAACCGACGAGGGCGCCTTCAATCCACCGTCCGACGGCCTCCGCAGAACCCACAAGAACTTCACCCCGCTCGCCTCCAAACCCATCGCCAGTTCCTTCATCTGAGCGATCGATATGGAATTCTCACTGCCGAAAGAAATGTAAAGCACGGACGCCTTCCCCTGCGCGTCAAGCCACTCCAAGCACATTTCTTCCTCTGTATTGAACCCCGTCTGGAGCGCCGGAGCAATCCTACAGGATCGGTCCTCAAACGCCTCGGGAGGGAGCAGGGGGGCGATTGTCCTTACAGTGCCGTTAACCTTCTGAAAATACTCCACAAACTCCGCCTCAAGCTCGTAGAAGGTGTTGGCGATGATTCTCCAGCTCTGCTTGTTGCCTTCTCTCTGCCGCTTCCAGAACGGATACCTCGCACTCTCGGTCGTTGCCTCCGGCAGCTCCGGCAGCATCTGAAGGCGGGTGAGACGAACTTCCTTGGAAAGCCCCGGGACAACATATCGACCGGAAGCGGTGCGCGGCAGATTGTGAGGCAGAGCCTCCCAAACAATCTGGTGGACGGACTCTGCGAACATGCCGCAGGTGTCGAAGCACACTCTCGGGATGTCGAATTTTTTGACGACGGCGGAGGCCCAGCCGAGGAGCATGTCGGCGATAAGGCAGACCGGAGGGGCGAGGGAACTGGCACTGCTTATTTCTCCTCCCAGAAATCGCTGAAGGAAGCGGTGGAAGGGGTCCTGCAAACTCTCGTTGGCCGTGTGTAACGGAGGCAGCTTATGCCACTGGACACTGTTGCTGGTGACCTTGCCGAGGGCCAATAAGTCTGTGGGGATCTCCATTTCCACCAAGTGGATGTCCAATCCGCTCTCCCTCGCAGCCTCCACTTTGCCTTTCAGAGAAGGCATGTGATGGCAAGTGACAACAAAGGTAACGGTGAGGCCCCTCGCAGCCAATTTCATGGCGAGCTGCATGAAGGGAATGAGATGGCCGTGACCCATAGACGGCAGCATCATCACATTAACCCTTCTACTTCCACTTTCCATGATGGACGCCATGGATTCTGTTCACAAACAACTAATCACAGAGAGAAACCGTCAAAGAGCGACGGTGCAAATGACGAATAGCAACACACCAGTTTCCTCGGATAAAGTCTCCCCTCAACGTATGAGCGTGTGCCTTTACCTCAGGACTTGTGTATGTCCTATTTATAAGTCATTCCAATGAGTTGGGGTATTAAAAATAATAGATTAGGGTTTATTAGCGTTAAGATTCATATAAAATATATTATAAAACAGGAAAAAGTTAACTGTGTTGTAGCAAATTCACGATTCCCTGCCATAGGGATAGCAAGGCGCGTCACACATACAAGCCCACACTAAGAAAAATCATTGGAATTCATTACCATTTCAGAATGTCCTGTAACAAACAAACATTTGTCATATTCGAGGCCACCATTCGATTTAGAAGTACATGATATTATTTAGAAGTACGTGTAACGTGATATTTTAGTAGTCATCATCTCATTTATCAACATTTTTGACTTTCGAGTTGGCAATGTCCCCGACATTGCTATTAATATAAGATGTTAGTTATAGAAAGAAGAATCTTGAATGAAGCATAAAATTATGATTACATACAAAGTTGTTTAGTTGTTGTTAATAGAAGCTTCGAACTTATATCCAATCATTGTATATGTATTATGTCAGTAAGAAGCAATTACATGTGACAATTTCCATGTTGAACGATATGGTAGAAACTTGATTGAGTTATTAGATTGTCTCATTGTTGAGATAAGAAACACGTAAATAAAAATTCAAGAACTTTGAAAAAAATGATGGTTTTCAAACTAACAATGTTTTGCATCTAGACATGCTCCATTGGCATCTAGAGTTATGATAACATATATATTAGAAAATTAAATGTAACATACTACATCTTAGTTATTAGCTTATCTGATTCAAAATATGGGATTCCTATCCACTCCATTGAAGTTCAATGTATCCATTTTCTTTCTTTCAAAAAAAGGAAAAAGAGTAGGAGTCAATTTTGGTTTCTCAAGAATTGTTTATACAAGGTCTTCCAACCGTAAAAAAATAAATGCAATTTTCCTATTGAATCTTTATACGAAATCTTTCCAAAGTATAGAAATATATTTTGAAGTTTATATACATTTTTTTTTCATAACTACTAGCATTTGAATAGGTGACTCTTGATCTGGCATAGGTCAAGAGGAACCATTTTAGTCAAAATGCAAATTTTAAGATGGTTTTCCTCTCGAGGAACTTGGTTTGTTTTAAGGCATGATAAATCCGAAGTTAACATCATGTTACAAGAAAGCTTCCCTATATTCAATATAGGAAATCTATCATGAAAATATTTATACAACAATGATTGTTGGAAATATTCCTAATTATTAAATTTGTTTCATACATTTTCAAATACAGTGTTAGTAATGAATGTTATATTCATTATTAGCTTGGCAAAGACATCAATATTCAGGTGTGGAAATAATTTTGGGTTACAAAATGGCCATATCATATATTATAATAGAGATAATTATTGCAAAATATGTCACGTGCCCAAATTTCCTGAATTAGTAAAAGCAGTAAAAATTTAAAATTTTTCAAACATAGATGATAACAAAAATATGTAACATACTAATCCTTCTTTGAAACTCCACATCGGTTAATTACTCATTACAATATATAGATTATACATAGGTTTAGCTACTAAACTCTTATAAACTTATTTTAAAACAACATGTAAAAGATACATTAACTTGTTTTAACATTCTCATAGAGCTCTTATTAAATAACAATGAATGCAATTGTACCCGTTGAAACCTTTTAGCACATCTTTATCTCATGGATAACATAGTCAATAAGAAAACAACTTAATTGATAACAACATTAACAAGATCATAAGGCGAATATATTAGCATTATACATCACATAATCAACCAACCTTATATAGGAAATGTATACATCAAGTAATCAAGTTTTCATTCATATGGACACATTTGAGGAACACCATAAGTAAACACAAGAGACCGAGGATAACGTGGTTCACCCGTACACGGGCTAGTCCGCAAAAGGTGTGTGCATCTTTTATTAATTCGTCAAAATCAGTGGGTACAATCTGCCATATAACGATGGCTTTCCAAATACTCGAGTCCCTATTTAAGAGAGAGCATATTTACAACTTCTCAAGGTCTAACTTAGACAATGTAGGGGTTTTCCAAGAGGCTTATATAACTTTTATAAGCACCTAGTGAACTATCTAACTACTATTGCATAAGAATTTAAACTCCAACCTTTCTCAAGGTCTTGTAGCCAAGTGCCTATTCAATCATTATACTATTAAACAAGTACTACAACTTCTTTTTATACCACTTAGATATTCATACCTGAATGGAAACAATGCACTAATTATTAACATCATTGGAATACACTAGTCATTATATTCCAACCATAGAAATTTGTCTTCAACTAACTAATACCGTAACTAAGGAATAACTCTAAATTCTAATAAAATAAGATCCAAGATCAAACTGGTTGTTTCCTTCCTCACGGCGTTATCATATATAATGAAATACATAGATACTAAAAACTAGTGATTTTTTTTTTTAAACCGTGCGATGCTAAGAACAGGATTACGAGTTTTTGCTGCGTCACCAAGGTAGAGTTCATAATTGTAAATCCAACGCAGGCAGAGGGTGTGCTTACTAGAGCAATTACAATAAGGTTTAACGAATTTATATAATAGTTGATCCATAAATTCGTAGACTCCATATAAGATAATAAATCGAGGTGAGATCAAATTCTCCTATCGAGCACCCATCATTCTAACAGAAACAATAATACAGAGTTTTCCTCTAACCTCAGTTCAGTGTTATTAAATAACGTAATTAACTCAATACACGATGTGCAAGCAATGGAAACTGTTCTCTGGGAGGATTGTTAGTCATCAAAAAAGAAGGCGATACGAATTCCATACAAAGCTACGGAAAATCCTAGACAGAGCCGTTACCTCCCATAGCCGGTGATCGTTCTAGTCTTCATATCAAGATTTCATATTGACTGCGAGCTGTCTTCCCAAAATCAAACAGGACTCGGGCGTTATAACTCAACACTCATGACTACCCAAACAGATACTGTGATCTGGATTTACGATCTGGCGATCGAAATCAACACGGGGGGGGTATGAGTAATAATGTATCATCAATACATCATACAAGCTATCATTCTGACCTCGATTTGTTGTTGCAGTCACAACACGGAATATAAGCAACCGACCTCTACATACTTAGCATGCAAAACCGAAAGAACCATTGTCCTCATACAAGACAGAAATAATAATATTTAATCAGAGAAGGCCTCTCCAAAGAGATTCTACGATTTCCTAATGAAACAGGGTAACACATCTAGCAACTGTAAAATTCACTTATTCAAATAGACATAGAACTACATCTGAGTTCAAACAAGGGTTCAAAAGCAGTAATGCGGACAACAAGGATTCATTTCGTTTTTCAACGGCCTACCTGTAAAAATCATTTTTACAAAACTATTGTTCTTCCCATGAATATCCTTTTCATTTACAGAAGTCTCATCTTTATTAGTATCAATATTATGCATAATTAAATGGCGGAAATCTAAGCTGACGCCAAACTATAACTGCAGCTTTCATCGACAAGCAAAATATAACCAAAAGAAACTACGATTCACTAAAGTCATCAAATTTGGTGCAGAGGGTTTACACGTATTAGCACACAATTAAAATAATCGTTACTAAAACTTCAATTGACAACCGAGCCAGCATAATTATCCAACAGAGAGTAACCACGGCTTTTGAATAGAAATAAAGCTCTAAAAGCATAACGATCTGTTAGTCAATCAGCATTTAGAGGTACTGGAGAAAACATTAATGGATAGTATAATTCCTACGATTTTCAACCCATACGCTCCAACATAAAATTTCCGAAATTTATTCTTTCTACTGCCTATTAAAACTAAAAGACAGCCACGACTTCTAAGGGTCTACCCCAGCAACTAAGTGCATAAACTTTAAACAATAAACTATTTATCCAACTCAAAGAGACAATACAGAGATTCATGTTTTCGATCTAATTCGATTCAGCACTCAAATCGGAATTACAGAGAATTCTGAATAATGAAACAATGGACTGCAAATACCTATCTATGTTTTCAACCTCCACAGAGATCTCACGTTGTCATCACAGCATGCATATAATAAAGAACACTAAAAACAAAGGACTGAGGCTTGGTCTATCGATTTTCCCCCCTCTTACCTTAGTGCAACAAGTAAAATAAAAACATCACAATAATCAAACAAGTAAGGGCTGGCATCTGATCATAGTCGCCTTCCTCATACCCTCACGCAAAAGCAAAAGATAGAGAATTACATCGCAATAACAAAACAAACTGAGTTGAAATAAGCAGAAATCGAATATTCAACAAATAACAATACCTAAAACCCACGGGGGGTTCACTCAGTGAACTTGTTACATAGCACGATCGTTCGCATGATATTAAAGAATACCCCTATTTTCACTAAATATTGGAAAATGCATCATAAAATTGTATTGTTGAACCCCCCTCCCAATATGCCTTTCTAATTAAGAAAACCCCTAGTTTCACCAGATATTGTAGGTATCCATTTTTATCAACCCATTTTTAACACCCCCTTTATATCATATTACCAAGTTGTAACAAATAGGAGCCCTAACACATCTTAGTATAAGTAAACATGATGCTAAATAAAATAATAGTATAATGCTAATAATGATCCCACTAGGATTCCAAGGGCGACTGATCAATTTGTAGCATTGGATAGCGAAACACCCAAAGAAATAGTACTTGCAAAGGAAAAATGCATAAAACACAACCTAGTCAAGAGATCAACATAACACAGAATGTAAAAGACTGATAGTCCAATTGTTAGTGCAATTCTTAGAAAATATGAGAATTGAAAATGTTTCACACCACAACCTGCCAATCTACCAATTTTATATCATGTAAATACAAATATAGCCATAGAGAACTCATGTTTTCTATAAGCTTAATAAATTAAACTCCATAAACATGCAAAATTGAAACCCTTTTGTGGATGGACACCCCTACCATCATTGATGTCTGAACCCAAATGAACATAGACAAATTCCTTTTACTTTTCAATAACACCGTATGATCATGTGCATATCTTGGATTTGGGTCATTCACAATATCCAATGAATTGCCTCCAGTTCCTCTACATTTATTGTTGCAATCACAGGAATTAACAACATTTAGTTACCTTTTCTTGGGTTATATCTAGTTTTTTTATCTTTAAAGGATAGGGAAAAATCTCCATTGTTAGGTTTCAAGCATGCAATAGTTAAAAGATACACAAATAGTGAAACTTATATGATACCATTTCATGGTAACGATAACACATAGGGTATGTAAATAAGGATTTATATTTTCATCTATGTTCATGTTAATTCCAATACAATATTAAGACAAATGCCTTCCATATAAGAATTGAAATTACAATTATGAACTTGTCGAATATAACTCAATCTAACAAATATTCCTAAGTGGCAATGTGAAAATATTAAAGAAGAATACAAACGGTTGAAAAAAATAATTAGTCAAGAAACATTGATCTAACTTTTATTGGTTCTAGTGAGCCAAGAAAGATTGGTCTCACTTTTCTTGGTTGTGGTGGAGCAAGGTTTAATTGAATCTCAATGCCCACCTAAACCCCAACCTAAAAAATGAAGATGTAAATCTTTTACCTGATGCCTACAAAAAGTACAATTCAAGTCTGGAATTCCCATTTAACTATATCTCTTAACTTAAAGATGGAAAACAATATAACATCAATTCAAACCAAGCCTAAATAATCTATTAAATAAGGATTGTTGAAGGCCAATAATCCAAAGAGACTTCCATCGATATTATCATTGGTACACTATTATCAAATTTATGCAAACCTTAGGATCATAAGCAATATCAAAGAAAAATGGAAGGTCCTTAAGTTTTAGGTGGTTATGAATTGAGCCCGTGATTTGGATGTATGAATCAATCCGATGATTCGGAGGTTATTCCTCATCACTCCCAAATAAAATAACCCACAATATTTATATTACTATGTCAAATTAAAAAAAACCCTTGACCCCTTAATATGGGGCAATATATTTTTGAGGTTTTTAAGAGTATTCAACCCCCCAATATGAATGGACGTGATATGATATTGCCTCACTGGTGAACCCCCCGTGCTAAAACCACAATCCTCATATCACTGAATCTTTATTTCTATCTTACTGCAGCTGCAAGGATCGCTTCTATAAGGAGCATTACTCACACGCTGGTGTGCCCCTTCCTTTCTACCTGCGTCCCTCATGGCTGCGACCCTTAAATCAACCTAACGCATGGGATCAAGCCCAGCTCAGTCAACATTCAAATCAACATATATGAATATAAAACAAGGATCGGATCTTATATATATATATATACAATCTAATCGCATAGGGATCGGCTCTATATGGGCAGTCCTGCTCTCATCAACTCGTTAAAGATTGGATATCTGCTAAATAAAAAATTTATGACAATGTTCCGCCAGGCATTGAATGGGCGTCAACTAATTTCACAGTAGTCTATATATGTATATTCCTCATTGGGTTTGGATTAACATTACCCGTCAAAACATAGGACGATTTTCCAACAACTTTCTCTACCAACTTATCAGAATGTGAAGGCTGTGCAACCCAGGTTCCATGAGTACTCCCCGATCATGGTCTACGCAGTCCAGGTACTCCATTAACGCATTCCCCTGACAATGTTCCAGGGATCTTCATTCCCTCTTCGCTGCGTGCTTCCCCCCCAGCGAGCTACTCCCCTCCGTATCCTTCCCCCGGAAGAGAAAACCAATTAATAAGTTATACCGCAGAAACCATTTCCCCAATTCGAGGCTTGCCGATTAACAACCAATCTGGTGGAGATCGTGCAAGTTTCATGTGGTAGCATTGGGTTCTTTTAAGAAGGTTCTTCTATTAAAACTAAATCGCCAAGTGGCAACTTTGGTTGTGCTCCATAACAGTGAATGGGACAATCTCCTCTGAAATCTCATCGTTGGTGCACTAGGTTAGTTTCCTATCTGTCACATGGAGATTGTGCTCCTTATGCCATGATTGCTGAGTATTAAGAGGTGATCCCAATAGTAATGAGGATTACTAAGGCTCCACTCCTTCGAACCCAATCATGGAGATCAACCGAATATTCTAAATCATAAAATTTATGTGGATCAAGGGGACAAACACCCCAACTATAATTTAAGAGAGCGTGTCACATTTATCAAATGGTTGAGAGATGAAAGTTTCATCTAATATCAATGCTTCTACGTGGAGACAAGTATCCAAAAATGTCTCTATTGTTTTAGCGAGTGGCCTTTTTATAACTTTCAATTTTATGCTTTATTTTATATTTCATTATTTTGTATGTACTAAAAACTTACAAATTATCATTTGTAGTTATGACATTCATCATATGTATATTTTATACATATATTAGTTATCACAACTAAATATTTGTCTATAATTGATTTTACTAAGAGACACCCTTGGAAATTGTGTTTTAGCAAGTGATTGATACTAGATTGTTTTACCTCAATTACCTATGACTACCCAAGCGACATAGGTCATCGTTGACCTATCTCTAACCTAGTCCATTTTGATTGGCTTGTTGAGTAGTTGCATTCGCAACTTCAAGTGACTTAGGTTTACCACTTATGTTTTACAATCTTTAGGAAATAAACACCATTAAGTACAACGTTTACTGGTGGGGCCTTGGCCTTGAGCTCCTCACCAGAAACGATTACAGTACCTTTACATAATCACAATTACTTTTACAAAATAATATTAATTGGGGTCAAATTGGAGGGATGTTACAAAATATACCATTTTTCTCTTAAAAAAAAACAAAGATTAAGAAAAACTCAACTAAGAAAAGATAAACCATCAGGTTTAAAATAGGACTCTTTACATAAATGTTGAGTAGTGGAAGAAAATAAATGCAAACACTAGAAAACAATGAAATCCTTTTACTATATAATACTCATACTCATGTTGAAAAAGCATAAACATTAATAATTGTATGATACTCATGTTGAAAAAGCATAAACATTAATAATTGTATGTTTTTGTGTTGTGCATTTTTCTGTTTATTTAAATTTCTACACATGTTTTTTTTATTAGTCTCTTAGGCATGTTACATACCTGTGTTTTCGTCGATGCCCCATAAATAGGTAGAAATTGTTAAACCATATATTAATTTGAATTGGTGAATTATAATCACTCGATCTAAGATTAGTATGTGATGCATTGAGCCATCATTGAAATGGACATGTGTTGAGCTACCGAATTACATGACATTGAAAATATCCAACACAATGGCAAGGATCTGACACAAGTGATAATGGTTTCAAGCAATGATAATTTGGGGTTCGTTGCAGGAGGAAGGTTTGGTACCGCAAGAGATTGGCGTTGGTTGCAGGGACAATGACAGGAGCATTATGGAATAGAGCAACAATCATATGTTGCACCAAACTGTGTTTGATTCTCTTCTACTCAGAAGAACAACGTCATAGAGTTGATCGTATGGCAGGTATAAATTTGGTGAAAGATGCTCATTCATTTGATTACTGCCACATTCATGTTAAAATGCCATAATACGTTGGATGTTTGTAATCTGATTAAATAAGACAGCATGATAAAGTACGTAACGGTTACTGTGTAGAATTGAGTAATTATAGATATTTATATTTTACAATTTGATATAGCATGAATAACTAGCCATTGAGTATAAATTTCATGTTTGAATACTATAAAAGTGAGATTAATTAATTGCATGCATAATGGAATGATGCAGAATTCCTTGACAGACATTCTTATGTGGGTCATTGATCGCTGGATTGCACATGTTCACAGAGAGAAAACAATGGCACACGCTACGCATATTCCACCAACGGCAGCACTTTCTCTTCCACATGCTCTACTTGCAGAAAGTTGTAGGGATGAGCTATTTGTGTTGAGACATGGACAATTGATAGAGATCAAGAATAATTTAATTCAATAAAACAATTGATCTATTACTAATTTGGTGAGAGAGCATAAATACATATATAATCAAATTTTCAGAAAACAAATTTTAAAACATAATAAATTCAATTTTTTGAAGATTTTTTTAAATAACTAACAAAAATAAGTTCCACCAGCATGTTTGAAAAATAGCAAGAGCATGGATTTTGTGGTTTGTTCAATTTGTGTATTATGGAAATTCACAAAGAAAAGAAAGCAGGTTTCCAATTTCCAAAAAGAAAAAATCTATATCCATGTATAGTCTGCAGAGCAAGAAAAGGATATTTAAACAAACAATATTCATATATATATTTTGTAGTAAGTAATTGGGCTATGAACATTATCAATTAACATGTGATAAAACAAGTACATTGCAGCCATTGACAACAGAAATTTACAAGCATTTGCATATATACAGTGGCTATAGTTTGATGGAAGAGAAATTTAACATGTAAATTCTAAATTCTAAGGAAAATTAAACTTATCATGTAATAAAAGAAGAGTTTGCTAATTGAAAGAGCATACATTCTTGAAATTTGAAAGTTTGTTCATATTAACACAATGATGTGGCATAGTTTTATGATGATGTACAAAGAGACCAATGACAAAAGTTGGGTTGTTATCGTCCCAGAGATTGAGTACATGTAAGAAAGAGCTATTCAAATATGACATAACATTAACAATAATTTGGTTCAGTTTTCTTTGCTGACAAAGCTAAATAAACTAAATGAGCAAGAGACTGTGGCTGCAATGACTTCAACAATCTTAAAGCATGTTGTTGTATGCAAAGAAAGTGTCAAACTGCAGAAGCTTCTTTGCAAACAGCAAGAAGGATAGTTGCTTTGTATTTGAACACCCAAAAATGCCAGCCATGTCCAAAATTGCATTTCGCAGTGGCATAATCGGTGCTACGACAGAATTGGCAAGGTTTCTTTCCTACATATTGCAAAAAGATAATGAGCAACTTTCTTTACATGGTTTTTGCAATTGATCGTAAACTGAATTTGCAAGGAAGCTTATCTCTTTTGATTGAAAAAGACATTTTGCATCAAACATTGGTATGCTCATTTAAACAAGTATGTAATCATGGCTGATCAAATGATCAATTATATCAACTAATATGCAGTTCACTTTACCATGCATTTTGTTTCGATATCTAGATGAAATGATTTTTATGAATACTTTGCAACCCTACTTAAGTTAATTTGAAATTTATCCATTTTGACAATTGAGTTGTGCATGGAAACAGAAAGGTTGTATGTTGCAAATGTTTTCTATGAAGCATAGACAATTAAAGAAATAAACTTAATCATGTATTCTTATCTACCTTAATTGTACAGGATTAATCAAATGCTGACCTCAAAGTTGAAAATTCAAAAACATAAAAGTGGCAAGACATGAGTTGTATGCATTTACCACATTTTTTTCATTGATAGATGCAAGGTTGGAAACCTGTTTCATGGATTTGTAAAGGGACTGATTATTGACAATAACTATTATTGTGAATCTTTTTAGACTTTTAGATCAACTATTGAAAGGCAAATCACCAAGTGGAAGAATCTAAAGTTGTAGTGTGTGACATATTTGCATGTTTCCAAAATTGTAATTTTTTGGCCAAATTCCATGGTTTGATATGCAGCCGCACCCACCAGGAAAAATTTAGAAAATGAGTAGTAGTACTTTATGAATAATTTCAAAAGACATATTCCACTAACATAAATGATCTAGATAGGGAAAGGCGGAAGAACCTAATGAAAAACTTAAGTCTTTTGGTGTTCAACAGAGCATATCTAATGATATAAATGAAAGTTAATTCTACCAAGAGCTAATTGGATGAACACTTGCTATGTTTTGATTGAAATTCTAACATCAAGTATCTAGCCATGACTAAGTACTTTATAAGTCGACACTGAAGCTTTATCTGTGAGCATAAACACTGCTCATTGGGCACCAAAAGATATTTGGTCCTTGGATTCTCAAGTGACAAACACATAGTTTTTCATTACTGATGTGAACTTCACTGAATTAGATTACAAGTCCAAGGGTTTCCCAACATTGAGAATATTTTCATTTTTTAAGCATTGATAATAATACAACCATTTCACCTGTCAGAGCCAAATATTTTCCCCATCCAACAGAAACAGAGGTTAAGTTTCTGCATCTTAAAGGACAGGTTAAAGTGAAGTCACAGCTCATGCACGCAGCATAACCATTCGAAAAGAAATTCTACTTTTAGTAATGTTTTAATTGCAATGACTCTGAAGACTGATAATCAACAGACAAGAAAAGTAGTCACACAAGTATAATGCAGGAGATGGATGTGTTGATCGGTGCAAGGACAGAATACATGAAATATGTGATTTTGGAAATTTGATTGGAGCATTTGCAAGTGCTTAGAAAATAATCATCTAGAATGAAAAAAGAATGGAAGGAAGTTTCAAGTTCAATGTTGCAAGAAACAATTCTTCTAAAAACATATAAAAAATGCAGTTGACATAAATAAACAAGCGATGTGTTATTTTTAGGGTAAGGCATTGACAGGTTTAGATGGCAATTCAATCGGTTTCTATAGCATGGTGAAGATCAAATGAAGCAGAGATGCAGATTAGTTTTTGGATCCTCATTCCATGTTTTTGTTTGGTGCAGTGACATTTTTTTTTTGGATATGGGAAAAGACAAAGGAAAAATTGAAGACAACTATATGGAGATCAGAAAGTCTGTCTGCAATTTGCACCATTTTTTTCCCTATAGCTATGTGAGAATAAGTTATGCAGTCAAAAGCAGAAATCTGATTCTGATGGTTAGTTTTTTCTATATGTAGAGGGATTTACTAGTAAAGATGTCTAGATCACTTGTTTTTTCTGCATTGGAATAGGATGTTGATTTTGCAAATACATACGTTTTGAATATATGGTTTAACAAATTTCTTTTAGAGTATGAACTTGACCCTTATGGGTTTGTGATTCTTTGCTTGGCTTGGCAGAATCACATGATTACAGATTTGCTAATTAGTTGAAAGTATAGTAGATTGGAAAGGACAGAAATCCACCTCTTCCTGCCTTCACTAATATATCAATTAATGAGAATGACTAAGACGAAGTTTGACTAGGAATTTGCCTAGATTTTCTTTTTTAGTTGATTTAGTTGCTCTGTTCATTGTAGATGAATGGAACTAAACATAAAAATAGAGAATCGAAGTTTCAAAAGTATAGTGTGAGCTTGTCCTCAAGATATTCCTGAATGCATTGTAGTAGAGGTTTGTGAGGGTAGGCTCGAGATAATAGGTCCAACTCTTGAGCATAAATAAATATGGAGGGATGGGCACACCATCCCAAGAGGCTCAAGGAAAATTTGTCTTCGACCGAGAACTTAGATCATTAGCTAAAGGAATCCTTTTTCCCAATACCTTAGGAAGGCTTATAGATTACCTGTAAACATAAGGATGTATGTAGTTTGTCCATAATGAACTAACAGGGTCATCTTTGGAGTTGACTCCTACCTGTAGACGTACATTGTAGGGTTGGGGTCCAACCAACTCATATAGAGTTCCAGGGAGCCTTTGACCCAAGGACTAAAGGAAAGATTTAAAGTATCTTAGGAACAATTTATACACCAAAATGATGCAAAAAAAGAGATAAATAACAGGCATTTAGAACTGGTAAAACTGCTTCAAATTATGAGCAAAAGATGCAGCCATGAACAACAATAACATAAAGTCTCCATCTCTTGATTTAAAAGGCTAAATGAAAATGACTCAACCACAAATTATAGATAACAGAAGAAAATGGTTCGGTGAACAAATGAAAGGTACAAAATTGACATTAAAAGGCTAACTAACATTAAACATATAGTGTAATTATTATAGTTCTATTATGTAAACCACATCATCATTGACTTCAGCACAGCCATGTATCCACTTCACAGGTAGGCACAGCTATGAAAAAAGCAACCAGGATAGCAGTTAAATCTTACACACATGATTCCTCAATTTCACCTTGGCATGAGTTGTTGAAAGATGAATTACAGTCTCCAGTGAACGGGCAGTGATTGGTAATGTCCCTCCTCCAGACTGCAGCACAAACAGAAAAGGAATTTCATTATGGATATCCAACAAAACCAACAACCCATGATCTTCATGTGTGAATTAATAATTAATAGCAATTGTAAAAAAAAATCTTAGATGACAAGTAGGGCAGTTATCTCTGACCTTCGCTTATGCACCTGCATTACGCATCTCAGAATATGTAGATGCAATATGTTCTCATGCCTATAGGTTATCACCATACAAACACTGTCATTCAGCAAGATTATCTTATTCCACTTGGGCATTCAAAATATAATAAGACAATTACAAGACATAAATAAATGTATAGGTACAAGTTCGAGATAGAAGATCACCTCATCTGTCAGCACAGGTTGATGTCTACTTTTAGAATAATGAATGTACTTCTTCAAGAATTTAACAGTGAGGTTCTCATTTTTGGAATGCCTTGTCTTCCTCTCACCATGCAACAGACGATTGTAGTTCACAAAAATAGATGTTGCCAACTCTGCATCATCTTCTTATGCCTGTCTTGAATTGTTGTCAGCCACCACCATACCTGCAGAAATTGACATCCAGAGGGATATCATTTTAGCAGTCTTCACACAGAAATATTATCAAGTGCAAGGAATAAAATGTCTTCATCATTTTAGCACAACAGATGCTGACCACCATCTTCACCTAAAGAGCGATAACGATGCATGCGTAAAACATGCTCAGATATTCGGCAATCAACATCAGGATCCATTTGATCAAGCACAATAAATATTAGACCAAAACGAGAGAGTAAAGAATCTGGAAGACCAATATTCTTGGTTGAGTAAGGGAGCGGTCGTACTGAACAAACAAAATTATTAAGAGAATATTATCCCAAAAGGTATTCAAAAACACAATTACCAGGGAATGCAAACAAATTATATACAATACAACATCTCAGCCAAGAATACCAAGTGGTGAATGATACCTTGTGCAGAAAAAGGAAAATAGCTTGAAAATTCAATGCATTTATGCAATTGTTGTTATGGGGCATTAAAAATGTGGAAAAGACTTACCGTGCCATATACAGGATTTGCAGCAGCATCCACACCACAACGTGCATTAAGTGATGCATGAATGCCAGCTTTAGCAATTGTTACTATATGTTGTTCCATAACCTTGTGGATGGACACACGATCTTGATCACTCATATTATCAAATTCATCAATACAAACAACACCACGATCAGCCAAAACCATTGCTCCAGCTTCTAACCTGCGTTCACCTGAATTGCTTACAGCCAGTTAGTTAAGGACTTCAGATCATTATTTCTATAATTCAACTTATATAGAGTTTGAGCCACAAGAAGAATAAATCATTCTCTGTGATAAGATGTACACAGAAAATATTTACCGGTCTCTTGGTCAGAGGTAACAGCTGCTGTCAAACCTACACCAGAGTATCCTTGGCCTATGATTGAAATTGCTAAAGGAGCAATATTCATAATAGCCCTCAACATTTGGGACTTAGCCACAAAAGGATCACCAACCATCATCATTTTGATGTCACTGTAAATGAGGCGAAGTGAATAGCATGAACTCAATAACCTCAACGCAAAGAATTGTAGAGAAAAAACGGGTGAATTGTAGAGAAAAAATGGGTTTCAGTTATTTACCGTCTTAAGTGAGTTCCATTCTTAAGGTTCTTCTCCACTCCCCCTAGTAGCTGCAAAATAACAGCTTTCTTTATCCATGTATGCCCACAGATTGATGGAGCCAGTGACTCTGCTAGTAGACCAAATGTATCCTGTCTATTTGTTATTTTCTTGATGTTTTTGATATCATCACTAGTAAAAACAGGTGTATTTATCCATGGAATCTTTGTGCATAATACCCCACATGGAACTACGTATGTAATCCCTAAGCCGCGTAGCACTCTCACACACGCAATATGACCAGTTACTTCAAAAATCAAATAACAAATTACGTTACGCATTCCACCGACACCTGGTCCAAATACTAAGCACGATGCACACCCTCCATTGTCTCTTAAATTACGTTATGCATTTCACCGACACCTAAGCCAAATACTAAGCACAATGCACACCCTCCATTGTCTCTTTTAAGAGCAAATTATGACATTGTACAACCAGAAATTGACAACGATTTATGAAGACTTTGCATTTATGAAACCAAAAACTTCATGTACAAAACTTCATTGCATAGTGTCATATATCAAATCTCTGGATAGTGGATCAGCCTTGTTTCCTGTAAATTGTACATAGAATCGAATCAGATTAACCAGGAAAATGGCCTTAAAAGATGCACTTGCAAAAAGGAAAAGGGAAACGTGGTTTTGAATATGCATACTAACTCGTTGCTTTGTCTGAGAAACCATAAAAGACATTACAAACTTCCCAATAAACAAATACAATATGGAAATTTTTTTCACATACTACTTACAGTCAAAAATCCAGGCACGGACTACAAAAGCAAACAGCTTGCAAAACTCTGTACAGTGCCAAGGGCTCTAAAACGACCTGGTCACAAATCTAGGTGTGAATTGGTTTCAACAACTAGATATGCACCTAATTAAAAGGCGGTCAAGCTCCATAGCAATTAAATGTTGGAGCTTCAACACCACAATAGAAAACTATTATTGTCATAACAGAATAGGAGAAACAGTTTGGATCTGCTGCTATTGCTATAGATGGTTATGCTTCTCTCGTCTCTGATGCCTTTGCCTATGCTAGAATTGGATATTAAACTAGGTAAGCCACCTTTGCTTAAACAGCAAAATCTACTGACTAAACAGGATCGGCTGGATCGACAAGGTCCTGCTCTTGCCTTTTATGCTTTTGTCTTTCCCGTTGCTCCGGTATCTGGTGCTATGGGATGGGATGACAACTGGGGAGACTCGATCAAACGCAACTGCTGGTACCTTTACTGTGACTCGGACAAATGCAACGGATTCCAGGTAAACAACAGGCTTTCGAATGGATCTTCTATCTAATAATCGTTTCACCTGTAAAAGAAGTAAGGGAAGCTCATCATCGAATGGAGACAGTGCCAAAATCATTCAATCATCTAGAGAAAGGATGCAGATCTCTAAATGCCTCGACAAAGGATTATCAAGACTATTTCGCTCAAGCTGGAGAGGAAAATAACACCACATTTCAGGCTAGACAAAGATAAGGGTTTTAAAACCTCCTTTTTTACAAATTTATATAAAAATAATGGCCTGAAGGGCAGGAACATTAGCAGAAGGCCCCGAGACGTAACAAATGGCAACAGAAGACGACATTTTCAGAAGCCATGGAAACTGTGCACTCTCCGAAGGAAAAATCTGCACAAGAAATAATCTAAAGTAAGCCAGATGTAATGGAAAATGGAAAAGGTCGAAACCTCTCAACGAAGCAGGAACCAGAAGAAGAACCCAACACCGAACAAAGTTGGAGGCATCAACAGGGCATAAGGAAACAAAGGCAGTCAACAGAGCACAGATTTCATACGGAGACCATACCTGTGTTATAAACAAAATAGAAACCCTGCCAAAAAAACCAACCCATATCCATTTCGCATAAAAACCTAGCCCATGAACAATGGAAACATCTAGAGTATGAAATATTTCCAAAACCCTCCCACAACCATCAAAGAAGACAATGGCACAAAGGAAGGGTTTCATCTTACTTGGACAAGCATGTCGAAGACAAAACCAGCAAAGACTCGGAGAAAGTTCTTTGTCGAGAATAATTGTTGACTAAGAGACACTAGGTAACATCCACAACAGAGAGCGGATGCCTCCAATGAAACCAGAAACGACCGTCGATCAACGCACCAGAATCAAAACACAGCCACGGTTAAGAAAAACACCAGCATCCATAAAAGACGCTCGGAACCAACTTTTGACGCCGAATAAAGCAGTAATGGGAGAAAACCCCTGCACAAAGAAATCCAGGAATGAAGGATCCCAAAACCAAGAATGAAGGATCCCAATGGAGGCAAAGAGTTATGAAAAATAATTAAAATAAAACCAGGAAGAGTCGAGAAGGAGTGGTTTGTCCAAAGCAGTCGTAACTCCACCATACTGCAATAGCACTCGCGCATTAAACCAGACAGAATCGAAGTACACCAGAGGTATTTACAACCCACCAAACTCATTTACGATAGTCGTAACTCCACCATACTGCAACAGCACCCACACATTAAACCAGACAGAATCGAAGTACACCAGAGGTATTTACAACCCACCAAACTCATTTACGATGGGTGATGAAACCCCGCCGCCAAATCCTGGGGCACACAGCCCCAGGCCGACATCACCACAATATCAACCAATACCAGTTCAGAAAAATCGACTTTAAAAAAAACCAAAAAATATTTAATATTACATCCCTTGCTAAAACCTTTGCAAAAGGCAATCGTGCCATCCACCGACACCAACTAATGCCTCCAACCGAAAAACTACATGTCAGGGACATAATAAGAAAATACAAACAAGTCTTAGTTTTATGGGGATCAGCGAGTCTTAGTTTTATGCGGATCAGTGTTAGAATTTCATTTGATCTTTGTTCTTTATATTTTTTTTTTAAGTTTTGAATTTTTATTTTTCCTATCACAAAATGTTTTGGTGAAAATATAGCCCTTCAACAATGAAATTTGTGTTTTTTCTTTTTCGGTCAAAAGAAATTGAATAAGGCCAGTTTTTATAGGTATGTAAATTGTTTTGGATTCTTCCTATGAACCTGTTTCTATCATCTTTCATAGAAATAGAGTTCTCTAGATGTATTATCTATGATACACTGATATTTTATGTTTTGATTCATTTATAACTGAATGCATTTAGTATTAGAAGAATTGTGATGCACTGAATATTTTGTGTTTTGATTTATCCATAATTGAATACATTTAGTTTTATAATATATATGTAATTCATTTTATTTTATTTTTATATTATTTTTATAAAAATGGAATGGTGGAAACTTATATGATATAACAAGTAAATTTTTTTTTCAATCCATTGGTTGTAGCTTGGGTGGTTGGGAAGAAAGATTGTTGCCCTCCCCACCCAGGTTCAATTCTTGTAAGTGACGTGATGCTCTTGTTGAGATCCTAAATTCATAATTATTTATAAATAACTTCAGTTTATGTAAGCCCTTGGATCTGTTTAGTTTATTGGGTGAATAAAGATGTATCACATCGGAAAGCCTCTGTTTAGTTTATTGGATGAATACAATTCATTCCCTTGATGATGCTAAGTAATGGAAAAGCAAATTTATCAATCAAGGAGTCCAGATGCCTCAAATACCATCGTAATTCTCAGATAAAGCTCCAAGTGCATGTAATATGTAAATTACTCCAAAACGCATTCATGTCTTTAAGTTTTTGTTCGTGTGCAACCTATATAGTTCTGTCTATTGTTGAACCAATTGGTTGTGAAGATGGGGATTATGTCCATGAAGCATGAGTTTTAACACAAGTAGATCCAGTAAATTAAGGTACTTAGAGGGGGGGGAGCATTTATGACCTCTCATTGCTACCACTTTTTGATCGAGATATTACTGAGCTGACTGTGTTTTTGTTTATAAACTAAAACTATGGAAATGAAATATTCATATCGATTGTGAATCAGTTGGATTGAAGATTTATTTCCTTCTGTGTTTTTTGCTGACTGTGTTTTTGAAATGAAATATTCACATCGATTATGAATTAGTTGGATTGAATATTTATTTCCTTCTGCGCTTTTTACTGACTATGTTTGTTTTTTCTCTGTAAGATCTCAAGGCCGTTAGAGTGGTTGATAAGCAGGATTTGTATCTGGAAGCTTTAGCGTGGGTCTAGAGGGGTATAGATATGAGTTCCAGTTTAATATCTCCATACTCGACAACTCTACTATGAACTACTAGTCCCCGTGTGAGATTATCTCATCAAGAATCCAACTCGGTGTTGGCATTAAACTCTGGAGTGTAGATAATCTCTGTTGACAGATCGCCATTCTGTAATTGTGGGTTGTCTACCCTTTTTATTTTGTAGTCATCGGGAGGGATCCTTGACTACTTGCTCTTTTTTAACGGAGACAGAAGTTCTTCAACCACATAACTCACACAAGGCCATTGTTGTGATCACTCATTCCTTTTAATGATGCAAATATTTTAATTTTTTAAGTAACAAGCAGTGATATTTTAGAATACTAAATAATCGTATATGAACTTAACAAAAGATTTTTTCAACTATTGTATGGATAATAAGTAGAGTAATTTTTCATTACGGATAAGATTGTTTTGCCATTATATAATCTAAGAGTTTAGTATTTTCAAATGTGACTTAAGAATTAAAGTCATGATATATATATATATATATACACGAGTCTGGTTATTTTATAATAGAATTTGCAATTAAAGGTATTGAAAAGGGGCTTTCAAATTATGTTAGTTTAAGTGGACTAATATACATACGTATACGTATTATTGTAATTTATGGATATATATGTCATATTCTAAATCAAGTCACAATGAGAAAATATAATATTATATGCTCATTGATACAATATGTATTCTTGGTCTCAATATCAAATATGGATTTTATTGAACTTGATTATATAAATGAATATGCTTATAAATATATCTTTTAAATAGGATATACAAAGATACCCCTCATATCTCGCCATATTGTGGCATACTATGATTATACAATGATTAGTAGCTTAGGAATTAGATGGGCCATGCTAAATAAATAATGTGATGTGCTTATTTCTTATAGTAATGAGAGTAACTTGAGAAATTTTCCATAAATTGAATCCTCATTTTATAATGATGGTAATATGACTAAGATACATTCGCATGTTGAGAGATTGTAGACATATAAATATATGTGTTGAAAGGTTGGGTTATATACTCATGTTGTATGATCGAAGTATTTTAGTTAATTAAAGTGAAAAGGTATATAGGAAGGAATTTTACACTCTTCTAGTTCTTATTAAGAATTTTTATTTTTTTAAATTACGAAATTTAGGGGTTGTTACATTGTGGTATCATAGCTTAGCATATGACCCTTAGCCTTATGGTGTACACTAAATGTTATAAGAAACTAATTTCATTTACATGTTGTTTTCTTTCATACATAGAAGGAAGTTTGTATCACTATATTGCAGGGAGGAAATGGCCGGAAGAAGATCCCCCACCCCACATGCATGGGTTGAACTGAATGATGAGAATAACCTTGTGAATAATGAGATTTTGTAGATAGTAAAAGACTTACAAACCGATTTAATGAACTTTAAGACTAGACATGAGAGGGTATTGAAAACCCAAGAAGACTTAAATGAAGCCCTACTATATAAACTAAATGAAATAACTAATGATAAAAATAAACGTAAAAGAGAATCCCATCTTCTAATTGCCCCTCTTCTGACGAAAGCCCTCCATTTAGTAGAATATTCTAGTGATAGTTCTAAGGGAAGTCATAAGAAGAAAAGAAAATATAAAGATGAATTAACAGGAGAATTTAGGAAAATAAACCTCCTACCTTTGACGATGAAGTCAAAAATGGAGAAGAAGCTAAGGCTTGGCTCTCTAGAATGAAGAAGCACTTTACTATGTACAATTATTCCAACTCAATGAAAGGAAAAATGGCCATCTTCAATCTAGTCAGAAAGGCTGAGATTTGGTGGCAAGACTTAAAAAAAAGAAAAAATAATTAATGATAGGAAAGTAAGCTGGAACTCGTTTAAAAAGGAATTTAAAAGATAATATCTTTTAAAATATTACTACGAAGGGAAAGCTAAGGAATTTTATGAGCTAAGACTGAGATCCATATCTATGCATGATTTATGCACTAAATGTTTATCCCTGTTGAGATATGTGCCTTACCTTAATGAATAAAAAGCAAAAATTCAGAGATTCCTAGGTTGCTTACCTAACTATTATAAAGACAAATTCGAGTTTGATGAACCAAAAACCTTGTATCAAGTAATGAGGAAGGCCAAATTAACATATGACCAATCTAAGAGTAAAAATGAAAACCATTATAACTTCAAGAAAAGATATGGAAGTAATTTTAAGAGAAGAGAATTCAAACCTTTCAATAAACATAAAGGTTTCCACAAAAATACTTTTAGAGATAGACAATAACACATAAGGACTGAATATAAACAACCCATGAGAACTGCTGAGTATAAAGATAATCTCTTTAATAAAAATAAAAAAGAAGTAAAAAGAGAAAATTTGCAGTGTTGGGGGTGCGGGAGAGTCATTTCTATCGGGATTGTCCTCATAAGAAGGATAATCGAAATATTCACACAGTCCGAGAAGCAGTCACATTTGGAGAGGTTGCTCGGAACATACCGTAGATTAGCGCCACTTTGGACAATCATCAAGCAGATTATCAACCTTCCATGATTGAGGTAGATGGTAAGATTTTTGAAAGACCTATTTCTATATTAATTGATTCTGGATCTAATTTAAGTTATATTTCTCATATGTTGGTAGATTTATGTAAAATAGAAAATTTTGATTTCGAAAATTCGTGGTTAGGGGAAAGCAATACAAAATCCTTCCATAAATCAATGATACAACACAAGAACAAATCCAGAATAAGCAAACTCATCGATGAGAAAGGTAATACTTTAACTTCTAAGGAGTACTTGGAACAAGAACTCACAACTTATTACCAATCTATGCTATCGAAACTTTGGATTGATAGAGAAGAGGCTATCCAACAAATAGCTTAAAACATTCCTAAACTGATCACAATTGAGCAAAATGAAAGCTTGATAAGACATGTAAATCCGGATGAAGTGGAGATAGTAGTCATGAGTATTCCTACAAGGAAATCGCCAGGTCTAAATGACTTCACAATGGATTTCTTTCATAGTTGTTGGTCAATAATTAAATTGTGATGTCTAGTAGGTTGTTGAGTAATCAAGGAAAAATATTTTTGTTCTAGTCGCCCTCAAATCAACCTTCCTTACTCCAATACCCAAGAAATATCAAGCTTGTTCAGCCGACAAATGCCTCCACATAGCTCTCTGCAATGTCATATACAAGACAATTACTGAAGTAATTGCTAATAGGATAAAACCGTTATTGCCTCATCTCATTTCAGCTGAGAAATCATAATATGTTGAAGGAAGACAGATCTTGGATAGCATCATCATGGCTCTAAAAACCATTCATTCCATGAAGGCTAAAACGATACCAGGTATGTTGATTAAACTTGATCTCTCTAAAGGTTTCGACAAACTAAATTTGAACTATATTAAATCTGCCCCCCTAGATTTTGGTTTCTTGACTGCTTGGACAAGTTGGATCATATCCCTTTCCTCCTCTTCTTTATTCTACATCCTTCTTAATGGATCCCCCACCCCTACCTTCTCCCATCCTAGACAAATTCATCAAGGAGACCCTCTCTCCCTTGTTCTCTTCATTTTTATGGAAGAGGGACTGGGAAGATCGATTTCTAAAGCTATGCATTTAGGAGCAATTTATGGCCTCAAGCTAAACAATGAACCCTCTCCTTCCACTCACCAAAAATTTGTTGATGACATAATGCTAATGGGAATTCCATCTATCAAGGAACCAAAATCCTTCAAAAATATTCTCCTTCTTTTGACCTTTTCCTAAAGTACTAACATCAACCTTGAAAAATCTAAGATCTTTCTCTTTAACACAAGCCCATCCATCTAACTTCATATCTCTAGACTCCTCAGTTTTTGTCAAAGCACTCTTCCTTCCAAATACTTGGGCATTCCCCTAATTGAAAACTCCCTTCATAATGTTTCTTGGGAAACCATCGTATCTTCTCTAGAAAGCAAGCTCTCAACTTGGACTTTTTGCTCTCTCAACATCCCTGGTAGGTGATGCATACAACGAACCTACAGCATATAAATACACACACAAGCAAAGCAAGGTACACCCAAGATTATGCTCAAGAAAACCCCCAAAGGGGAAATTATATTATTCAACCATTCCCATGTGTTTCACTTTGGTGTACAAATGGTCCCTTATATAATGATATGTGACCATAAAAACTATTTCATAATTATATGGTTAGTTCAAACCATCTTCATAACTCTCTCCACAATATCTTGATGAATCTCTCAATAGTTCTCCAACCCTAATTTCTATCATTTCTCCTCATCTCTTTCACACGTAGACTTCTAGAATTAGTCTACCTCATTACAAAGCCATCATATAATTTATTTATGAAACATCACAAGTAGGAGTTATTCCATCATACTCCCCTTTAACAAATATTTGTGATTTCAATATGCCATCATCATCTTCAGTCTTCTCTAGTCTTGTTTTGATTTTCAGTTTTTTATGATCTTTGATATTCTTCCTTCTTCGTCCTCAATCTTCTTTATCTTGTACCTGCAAACATAAACATTTTTGAAGTCCATATAAAAATATTACCTTCCATCGGAGTACATGTGTCATCAACAGCTAAATTCGACGGTTCTCTAGGAAACCTTTTTTTGTACATAGTTCATCAACCGTTCTTCCATTGCATGTCTGCATACCTATACCTTTTATTCCCCCTGCACCATCATCCTATTTTTTTGTCTTACATGTAACCATGCTCTCGATGCTCCTACATCAACAAGCTAACTCTCCTTAATCCTATCCTTCAAGCCATGCCTTTATATCTTTTCTTAGTTTTGGTAGCCCCCAAACATATTTTGAAATCCATTCAAAAGATCTAGTGAACCATCCTTTGGGGAGGTTCCAAAACAAATAAAAAATGGACTATGGTATCTTGGGACAAAGTCGGCTATCCGAAAATGGTGGGAGGATTGGGTCTGAGAGATCCAAACATTCAATGCCAAGCTCTAGGTACAAAATTATGGTGGAGGTGGATTAATACAAAGGAAGAACAGTGGGGGAAGACATGGCGACATAAATATGTGCCAAATATTCCAAATCAACAGCTAATCAGACTAGAAGGAACACACAATGGATCCCTTATATGGAACAATGCTTGGAACAACCTCTCTATCGTCCAAGAAAACAACTTTTGGCAAATTAGGGATAGAACTTCCGCCCTCTTTTAGGATGATGCATGGCACCCTCTTTTAGGATGGTGCATGGCACTAATGGCCAAAACTTAAAGACAACCCAAAATTATCAACATGCAGAGAAACCCACCTAGGACCCAAATAGCTCAATATTGGATAAACCATCAACCAGAAGACAATGGAGGGAATGGATAGCAAAGGAGAAATGGCTTCCCATATCTTAAATAGAAATGGAGCCGCTATGGAAGACTCTCCAACAAAAAATGATAAAAATATGCATAGAACCAAATAAACTCTGATGGGGAAAGAATTCAAGTGGAAATTTTACTCTTCATGGAGCCTACTCCAAAGTAGTTGGAGTAAAAATATCATAGAAGATCAAACGGATATGGAAAGAAATCTGGAAGCAAAATCTATGACCAAAATATCTATCTTCACTTGGATGATAACCAAAGGAAAAAATTTAACCTAGGACCAAATTAGGAAAATGGGATTCCATGAACCATCATTATGCCCAGATTTTCAAAACAATGAGGAAAATATGGAGCATATCCTTAATCATTGTCTTTACATATATGATATATGGGATAAAGGCCCAATCATATTTCATCGATCAGATAGGAACATAAATGACATTAATCTCACTATCAAAAACTTGAGGAAGACTCATTTTACCCATCCAATTTTGAATCGATCCTGGCAGCTCTTCCCAGAATTCCTTGTCCTGGAAACTTGGAAAGAACATAATAGAAGAATCTTCAAAGATCAAAAGGAACAACTTGATCAAACATGGGTAAGAATAAAAAGGAGTATTTTGGAAACCCTCAACCAATCTACTTGGAATGAAAAAGATACTATAGGAACACACCAAGAAAGAAGATGCTCTAATATGAAGGATTTGATCTAACAAGAAAATTTCATCTCCCAAAGAGCAACAGACATTTGGACAACTAATCCTACCTCTTGGAGTCCTCCTCCACTAGGATTTCTTAAAATCAACTTTAATGGAGTATCTTGAGGAAACCCACGCCCAACAAGTTTTGGAGGGGTCTCTAGAAATTCAAATGGGGGCATCGAAACAATATATGCAGGAGATATGGGATTCTCCACAAAAAATTATGCAGAACTTTTTGCAGCATCGAGAGGAATGCAAATATCTATCAAACAACCATACTCCAAATTGATCTTGGAGGGAGATTCTAAGATCACAATTCAAACGCTAAAGAAAATACAAAATGGTACCCTCGTTAATAAAGTCTAAAAGAATTGGAAAATAGAAACTGAGTTAGAAGAAAATATCTCCTACATCTTAAGAATCCCAACCTTAAATCATCTCCACGTCCGCAGATCAACTAAAAATTAGCAAATAGGATAACAAATGAGGCTCTCAACGATGTTCAGGAGGATATAGATGGTAGCTAGAACAACATTACTCCTTCAACATTGAAAAATGATTGTATCAACTTAGCAAAACTAGACCTCAACTTCTCGAATTGGGGGGTTTCCAAACATCCTAACAGTACAAAGGCACGTTCCCGGGAGATGACAGGATCTGCAACACCTGTCAACCCTCCACCCTCTAACAAAGTGGACCGCCACCTTGCCTCCTCATGCATAATGAACCACACCCTCCTCCTGCTTCCATCTCAGTCGACGTGTGGGAACCATCAGCTCCATAAGCAAGAGGTAAGGAAAAGTATGGAACAAGCTCGACCCTTTGGTGGAAAAGACAGGTGTAATCATGGTTTTATCATCCACACCAACATGACACAGTTTGATTTCAACCTTGGTATCAGTTCAGTAGTAGCCGCGGGTATGAGGAACATCTCCCAAATATAAGATGACCACCCAATCATCAGAATCACACATGATGAGAGTACATGGGACAATATAGCAGCTATAGGGAGTCTAGTGGTTGGGTATGTGGGAACGGACTCTGTTGCAGGGTACATTTATGGGCTTAATGCCACCATGGTTGTTTATTATCTCACTTTCTTCGACCTCATTTCCGCTTGCTTTCTTACCTTGCTAGACAATAGCATGTGCATTGGAGCTACTAATTGTATTCCCTCGATTAAGATTCCACTAAAAAATCCTCTCTGCTCCCTTAATTTCACTTATGAGACATTCTACTTCTCAGTTCCCCTATACCCTGTCTACAAGCTTTCACCTCCTTTCCCCTTTATTTTTGGTTTAGCTCTAACCTTTGCACCTCTTCTCATTCTAAGTATGTATTCTCCATCAACCATGCCCAAAGAGCCCCTCTCCCAAGACCCCTGAAAGGGAAAAGACCTTGTCAGTGATAGTTGACTCAAGAGAGATTGAGGAGCATAGATCTTTGCACTTCCACCTCACCCCAGTCTGTATTCAGAGAAAACTAGTAGAACATGAGGAGGACATTCACCTAAAATAGAACTCCACTCAGGATGGGGAGATTCAGGAAAATATGGAGGGTTATGTTCAAGACCCAGGGAACACAATGGCCAAGGATATCAAGCACCTTAAAACTATAGCCCTTAAATGGCCAAGATCTCTATTGAGTAAGGCTCTCTTGGACACTCAAGAAGAAAAAAATGGCTTGATCCTAATGATGGAGGAAATTATAGACCAAAATAATAAATTTCAAGCACAGAATAGGAGACTGGATAGAAAGCTGACTCAACATTTACAGAGCTACCAGAGGTATGGAATTTCCATCTGAAAACCACTCAGACAATCAGGTAAACCAGAATCATGCAAAAGACCAAAAATAGGTTCCTTAAGTTTGTCTTTTTTAAGTCTTTTGACAATTTTCAAAACAATAGCAATACTTAGAACTTTGATTTTGTTAATGGGCTTTACTAAAGTATTCTCCATAATACTAGTTAGTAGTATGATAGATAGAGTTGAAAGCACTAAACTCATGTTTAATATTTAGTTTGAATTTTTTTGAGCCGATCTAAACTTTGGATATTGTGACTGTATGTAAATCTCTTTTTAAATATTAATAGAACCTCTACTAGCTTGTTAAGGATTTGGGGGCCTATTGGTGGGATTGAGTGGTTTTTGCTCTCCCCACATGGAATCAAACCCCAATGAGACATTGGCTTGTTGTGATAAGGATCGAAGGGTAGGCAACCCTTGGGATAGAGGCTCACCTCGGTGGGCTTCAGGACATCTCAACCCCTGATGAGTCATAAGTTATTGGTATATCCGGATTGTGGGTTGTTGGATATACTCTTGGAGTTATAATGACAACCGTTAGAACCTGGACCTAATCTAAATAATCCGGACAAATAAAAAAAAAAACCTCTACTATATTATAAAAAATAAAAATCTAAATCTAAAAGAAATTTATATATTTTATTTAAAAATTATGTAAAATTTAAATTAAGTGAACACCTCCGGCTCCCCATACTAAATTATAAAGTCAATGCAATAATAATATTCTTTTAGTACTTTAACTTATATGTGTATTGAAGTACACATCTTCCCTATTATTCAAGTCTCACAATTTCCAATCATGCGGTAACGCAATGAGTTAGTGTACACTTGTCTTTACATCGAGCACGCCAGTGAGTCACCCACGTACGTGTCATCTTCAACGTATATCTTTGAAACACAAGATATACGTACTTTTATACGTAAATACATCAAATTCGCTTTAGATAAAAACAATAATAACTATTACATTTCTTGTTGGCAAACAATAAAATATATTACATTTCTTGCTGGCCCTTTTCTGGTTGGACCTGTACATCTTCGTGATGCTTCAAAGACATGATTTCCGAAACGAAGAGATCGAAATTGGTGTGGGAGGATCCTTCCTCCGCCACTGCTGCTCTCGCAGCAGCCTTTAATTCTGTCACTCTTTCTCTCAATTTCTGGCCCTCTTCCTCCGCCATTAACACTTTCACAATTCTTTCTACATCCTCTCTGGTAACCAGCCAATTCTGGTCGATTCTCTGGGGCGCCTCTACTGCGATCTGGATCTCATCCACCACAAACTTTGAGTTGAAGTGCTGCTCTGCGTACAGCGGCCAAGCAATCATAGGAACGCCCATCGTCGTCGCCTCCAGCACCGCGTTCCACCCGCAGTGAGACAAAAAGCCGCCGGTGGCAGGATGTGCCAAAATGCTCAACTGCGGCGCCCAACCCAGAATGATAAACCCCTGTTCTTTCTCCACCACACGACCGTAGAATCCTTCGGGGAGAAAATCCAGGGCCGACGAGAAGGCCTTCGGTCCGGAGTCTGACGGCGTCCGTAGAACCCACAAGAACTTCACGCCGCTCGCCTCCAAACCCATCGCCAGCTCTTCCATCTGAGCGATCGAGATGGAATTCTCGCTGCCGAAAGAAATGTAAAGCACAGACGCCTCCGCCTGCGCATCCAGCCACTCCAAGCACTTGTCTTCCTCCGTATTGACCCCCATCTGTAGCGCCGGGGCGATCCTGCAGGGTCGGTTCTCAAACGCCTCAGAAGGGAGCAGGGGGCCGATTGTCCTGAGAGTACCATTAACCCTCTGAAAATGCTCCACAAACTCGGCCTCCATCTCGTAGAAGGTATTGGAAATGATCCTCCAGCTCTGCTTGTTGCCCTCTCTCTGCCGTTTCCAGAACGGATACCTCGCGCTCTCGGTTGTCGATTCGGGCAGCTCCGGCAGCATCTGAAGGCGGGTGAGACGCACTTCCTTGGGAAGCCCCGGGACAACATATCGGCCGGAAGGGCTGCGCGGTAAGTTGCGAGGCAGAGTGTCCCACACAATCTGCTGGACGGACTCTGAGTACATGCCCGAGGTGTCGAAGCAGACTCTTGGGATGGCAAATTTTTTGGCGACTGAAGAGGCCCAGCCGAGGAGGAAATCGGCGATAAGGCAGACCGGAGGACCGAGGGATCTGGCACTGCTTATTTCTCCTCCCAGATATCGGTGGAGGAAGCGGTCGAATGGGTCCTGCAGGCTCTGGTTGGTAGCGTGGATATGGGGCAACTTATGCCACTGCATGCTATTGCTGTTAACCTTGCCCAGGACGAGTTCGTCTGCGGGGATCTCCATTTCCACCAAGTGGATGTCCAGCCCACTCTCTTGCGCCCCCTCCACTTTGTTCTTCAGAGAAGAGATGTGATGAGAAGTAACAACGAAGGTAACGGTGAGGCCGCTGCCAGCCAGTTTCATGGCGAGATGCATAAACGGAATGAGATGGCCATGCCCCATTGACGGCAACATCATCACATTAGTCATTCCTGCGGGCGCCATTGATTCTCTGTCAATGCTTTCTATTGACAAGCAAATCACTGAATTGAATTTTACAGAGACAAGCAATGCAATCGATAAGAGAGCGAGGGATGAGATGAGCCACAGAAATGCATAGCATTTATATAGAAAGTCGCATCCATTACGAATAACTTTATGTAAAGTCTCGAATCGAACCCGTGGTGACATAAGTGCCCACGCATAAGAATGACAATTAAAAAAGACTCTCAGATACCCTCTAGCTTACGTTTTGCATCGTTTTGTCGTTTCTTGTTTTTATTTTTTTATTGGAATTGTTAAAATTGTTTCTTTCTATTTGGATATAGCAAAAAAATTTATATATATTAAATTTGGATGAATAAGATACTTGTCTCATCCTCTTCCTGCAGTCGAGGAAAAGTTTAAATATAAACATTTATCTACTTTAAATTCTAAAATATAAACATTTATTATTCCAATTATTTAAAAAGATTCCATTACAACACCGCTTTTTAGTCCAATAGGAAAATTCCTTTCTCAATAATGGAAATAACAACACCGCATTGTTAGGCGAATGATTTCACAAGAATGTTGTTGATTGTCGGAAGAGGTGTCAGATGAGAGCTTGGTGTGGGGAGGGGTGATAATGACTTAATAGTTATTTGTACACAATTTGCAATTGGCTACAACGAAGGTTTTGTTTGTGGCCCTTTCTCTACCACGTTCTGTTTGTGGCCCTTTGGCACGTTGGTGGTTTTGTTTGGGATTAAACTGGATCTTGTGTGCTCTCATGTGGCTATCAATGTATTGGGGAGGACGTTGTTGCTCGAGTGGGCTTCCTCTAGTTATTTGCTTTGGCCCTCATGAGATTGTAGTCATCTGATTCTTTTTTATATATTTCCTAATGTATGCTCCGCGGAGGGTCCATTCATATTTTTCATTTGAAAAAAAAGGTAAGTCTAATTGGTTTTGCATAATCTAAATATAATGTATGCTCCGCGGAGGGTCCATTCATAGTAGTTCCAGGTCCAGATGAAGCCAAAGTTGATATGCTAGCGGGTCCTCCGAGCTTACACTTAGGCTTATACAACCTGTGGTAACCAAATCGCAGATCACCTTCATCTTTCCCACAATGTAATATAAACTTTTTCGCCCATCGAAGAAATACGTGATATAATTACTGGGGATGATAACGCTAATAAAAGAAAATGTGAAGTTGACTTGGCCAATTAATTAAATTAAAGCAATATGCTCTATTGATTCCTCCCTTGTCTAAAAAGCCTTCTTATTTTATTCTAATTTTTTTTTTACAAGGAAAAGTTGATACTTTATTAAAAGTATGGAACTAATTACAACCAGATAGAGATCCACAAGATAGAGATCCACAGCAAATCAACCAGAGGCAGATCTGAGACCGAAACCGTCTTCCAGACAATAGACAAAAAGAAATATAACTCGGGATATACCAATCCACCAATAGTAAATTCAATCGACGAACAAAAAATTAAAACAACAAGTAAATGGAAGCCCAGCCAGTCCAAACTAAAAACCAAAAACAACAAAAACTAAAAAGGAGAAAGCAGAAGACTATACAGCAAAAATAGTCCAACATCCTAGAAGAGGAACTGGTGGTCCTTCCAAAATTTCATAGAAAATCTTGCTAGCCTCTGCAGCAAGTCCACGACGTGAGAGAGAGTCTGCAATGGAGTTATGCTCCCGATATATATGAATGATAGAGGACCCAAGACAACGACCGAGGAGTAACAATGTCTGATCCATCCATGCAGATAGTGCCAGGGCATTAATAGCCGCAACAGAGTTCGCCCAATTCCCAATGGTCAAGGAATCTCCCGCAATTTGTTCCAGTTGAATGTGAGTGTTGTCAGCAAAGAATAAGACGAGCCATAGTGCCAAGAGATCCCCTTTAGTATTTGTACGGATGCCTCCATATAGCCACAGCTTGATCTGATCTCCATTATCGAGTTCAATGAAAGCATCCGTGTCACGACCCTCGTTTTAGCGTGCCCCAACGGACAGTGGACTTGGGTGCACAATGGTCCAAGTGCCCATGGGAAAGACGCTTCGAAAGTGGCAAGTTCCCACACTCACCACCGGCGCTGTGGCCGGGAGTGTGGCGCACGCAAGAAATGAGCCTTGGGAGTTTGGCACACCCCTTGGCCAAAACGACGCCAAGTATACCTTGGGTCGAAAACCCACATGAGAGCTGGGCATGTGGACAAGTGGATGCAGACAAGGAAAGTAGCGCGCGGATGCTTGGGCGCTTGACCCACTTGGTATGTGGATAGGCAACCCATGATGTGGACCGAACTTGCCTTCGCAAAAAACAGCTCGGGTTGGAAGCACCGAGGAGCTCACGTTGGAAGCACCGTGGAGACCAGCTCGTGTTGGAAGCATAGAGCAGCTCGTGATGGGAGAACGGAGCAGCTCGCATTGGAAGCAAAGAGTAGTTCGTGTTGGGAGCACGGGGCATCTCGCATTGGAATCAAAACCGAAGTTGGGTTGGGAGCCCGCACGCACATCCCGCCGAACTCGGGATGGAAGCCAATTTGGACTCGGGATGGGAGTCGGCCGAAGAACTTGGATTTGAAGCACGGCAAGCTCGGGTTGGGAGCCTATAAAAAGACAAAGGTTCACATCATTTCGGAAGGAAGAGAAGACAAGGAAAACGACAAGGGCGCTGAACTCACGCAGGAGAACAGAACATTGGCTCGGGGCGGCATGCCACAGTGAAGGGTTTTAGCACTTGTAATTTCTTGAGAGTGGCTGACTGCTGGGCAGCACTCTGGAGCTCTGCCTAGGGAAACTCCTCTTATGTAATCTCTGTTATATTTATAAAAAGCTTACAGGGCTCTGCCAAGTTGGGCAACCCACCTTATCTCTGTTGTGTGCTGTTCTTTACTATTTTACTGTGGTGCCAGTAGGGCAAGTGTTAGAAAACATTCATAACAGAAGTTAAGTGTTGAAAGCTTTAAACGATAACTTATTCCGTAGGTTGGTTAGACGTAGTCTGTAGGTTCGTTGGTTAAGTTGGCCAAGCCCTTAACGCAACACCTAGCAGTGCCGCACATCAGTCTTTGGCTTGCCAAGAGTGCTTGCGAAGTCTGGCCGTGACAGGTGGCATCAGAGCCGAGTTTTATAGTAGGGTTGCGGAACAGCTCATCATAGCAGAAAATCGTGAAGGGTTTGCTCAAAAAACACACTTCGTGCGAAGGTGCTAATCGGTGCGATCACAGGACGGAGCTACTATGAAAGTGTTGGTTCAAAGGGTTTGCCAAGTGAAGGGTGACTCTCGACATAAGGTTTTGTGTTGCTGCAACAGGGCATCCGCAACAGCGTCAGGGAAACGACCTCTAAGCAGCGCGGCATTGCAGGCTTGGTAGGCACGTCCGTTTTGTTGGAAAAATGAGTGACTGGGGTGGCAACCAGCACTTAGCAAAGTTCGTGCGACAAGTTGGTGCGAACAGTGGGTAGTGCGGTAGTTGGCCTTGTGCTTGGTATAGTTGCAGACGCTTGGCAAACGTTCGCAGCGCGTCGCAGAAGTGCGCTTCGTAGAGTGAGCGCTCGGCAGGAAGGGTTTGTGCGGACGATAGGCTCTGTTGTTGCAGCAACACCCCCCCCAAAATTTTTGCACATATGGGGCCCCTCCTTTATAATTTTTAAAGGCTGCCTTAAACGTTTTTTGTCCCAGCTTTTACCTTTGCTTTTAACCTGAGAGTCTCGCCATGAGAAACCCCAATGCTGCCGGAAGTTTTTAACTCTCAAATAGAAGAGCTTTCAAATGATTTTTTCTTTTCTCGAAATCACGGAGCAATTTGCTAAAACCTCGTAGTAGCGGAACCCTCTCGCTTAAAACGCCCGCAAAAGAACTTAGAAAATCTCGCCGAACAAACTGTGGGAGATCTCGGGCTAGCCTTCCGAAATGACTGAGGCCTATCTCATAAACCGCCCGTCTAAGCCTTCCGAAGTAAAAAACTTGGAAATTTTTCGATCGTTTGCTTCTGCGGAACAGTTGATGAAATCCTTCCGAAGCGACTCTGCTCCCGAAACGACGGAGCCCTTCACCCAAGCCTTTCGCAACCGCGGAAAGGTTCCGGTATGCCTCTCGAAATGGCGGGACTCATTCGCCTTACTCTCCCGAAAAAGACTTAGAATTTTTCGATTGGAAAGCTGCGAAAGGGATTGGGAAAACCCTCCCGAAACGACGGACTCCTTCGCTCGAGGAGACTATGCCGCGGAAGGATTCCGGTTGTTCTTCCGAAACGACGGAAGTCTTTTACATAACTCTCCCGAAACAGACTTAGAACATGTTTTGACCGTTCGCGGAGAAGATTGGAGTTTTCATTCCGAAACGGCGGGAACAGTTCATGAAACCCTTCCGAAACTCGGAAAAGAACTTAGAAGCTTTCATTGAAAATTTGCGGAAGATCCTCCGAAACGGCGGAAGAACTTGGGAAAGACGCCCGAAAAGTCGGATTGGTTTGTTAAAATCGCGGAAGGTTTTGATGAAATCCTTCCGAAACGGCGAAAAAAAATTCAGCGAAGTGGCCCGAAGCGTCGGAAGCCATTCACAAAAGCTTTCCGAAAATACCGAGAGCATTCGCCATATCGTCCCGAAACCCCGCGAGACTTAAAATTTTTTGGATTAGCGGAAGCCCTTCGCAAGTAGTTCCCGAAATGGCGGAAGCCGTGGCGTTATACGTCCGCAACGCGGGTCTCTTTTGCGGAAGGTTTCGAGTTTCTCTCCGCAAAATAGCCCCGAAACGGCGGAAGGTTTGGATTTTCCCTTCCGCTACGCGGGCCGAAATTCGAGCAGTGATGGTGGGTGCGAGCGGTTAATCTTGTCCCATTTTTAAACCCCGGGCCGCGCCCCTCGTTTTGGGAAAATTTGTCGAAGCCCTATAGGATTTTCATGTCCCCGGCCGAAAACTCAGGACGTAAAACCCTGGGCCCTTCCCTAAGCCTCAGTCCCAACACGCCCTCTACCCGGGCAAAACCTTGTCTACGGCGCCATTGCCCTGTTCAAAATTCTGTGAGCATTCAAGTCGCGCGAGCTGAAACCGTGGCCACCCTAACCTTTACTGTCAATACGTCGCCGGCGCCGTCGCCCCGCCCGGATTAGGACTTCTCACAGGGCACCTCGGCGAGTGCCGTGCGTGACAATAGCATTCGAACCCCTCACCGAGTCGAAAGTGCGAAAGGAGCTCCCTTGTCGTCACAAAGTCCCTCCAACCCGAGTCTCCCCGCCTTTAGCCTTTCCAACCCCAATAATGACGAAAGACACCTTCGTCCCCAGGGCGGAACCGAAAACCAATGGCTTCCGCAATTCGCCTATCGAGCCGAGAACAAAATGTGTCCGCGACATAACCTATCCCCTCAGGAGCATCCCAAACCCATCCTGTTAAGAGATTCAAATGTTTCAATTTATGTTTCAAATTATGTTTTTGCTTCCTGAATATACAGCTTCATTGTACTTATCTTATTGATATATTAAAACAATGATGCTCTCTGTTAAAATGCCGAGGAAGAGACATTCAGAGGCATTAGCAATATGTCTGAACTGCGAATCTGTCGCCAAGGAACTGGAGCAACCTCTAGTTCAGCCAAGATCCAGAAGACCAGTCAGCAGCAGGAGAAAGAAGCCGAAGATGCCCGAGCTCAGGAGGAGCTCAGATTAAGGGAAGAAGCCAGGTGGAAACAAGAAGCAGAAGCAGCAAGAGTACAGCAGGAAGCTGAAGTGCCAAGGATGCATGAAGAAGCAGAAAAGGAAAGCCGGCGGAAAGAAGCTGAGGAAGCCCAGAAGCAGAAAGAGGCAGAAGCTGAACAAGCTGAAGCAGAAAAGGAGCAGGAAGCGGAGGAGGATGCCCAAGCAGGTGGGTACGGTGTCCAATACATGGAGATAGACACCTCTCAAGCAGGTGGCTCTGATACCCAAAAGGAAGGAGTAGACCCTGCTCAGGAAGTCCGGACCCCACCTACAGAGGAAGACATAGACATCATAAACCGACCAATTGTCCCGTACACTCCATCGGGAAAGCGTACGGTATCCAAATGGAATGAGTTTGTCTATGACAAGAAAAGAAAAGAAATGGTCCTCAAACCAGAAGAGAGGATCAAAAGTCCCTTCCATGAAGACATCGTTACCCACCGAGAGGTCATTATAATGCAGAATACGGATCAAGATCCCTTTGCTATGGCAACCGCAGCTGTAGCAACAGCAAAAGCATCCCTGGCCAATGTAGGCGTGATGGTAAGAGATAGTGAACTGACAAGGAAGAAAGCTCCTATGCTACAACAAACTGTGGCTAATGAGCAAGCCCAAAGAGACCTGGCAGTGAATAAGTATAATTGCTTGTACGCCGAACATAAGGAGCTGTCAAACAAGTACCGCCAGCTGGAGGAGGAAAAGGACCAGCTAGCACTCCAAATGATGGTTGTGGAAGCGGAGAAGAATGGAGTGGCAGAAAAGGCTTCTCAGCTAGAAGCAGACAAGCAGACACTAGCTGAGCGGTTAGAGCAGGCTGAGAGCAAAACGATGGACATGTATCCCTTCCATGAGCTGTCCTGCAACATCCTGAGGCAAATAAATGACACGCAGGAGCTAATCACTGACGGGGTTTGCAAGCTCAAGGCCATGATAGTCAGATTAAAAGAAATTAATGTGGAGGCCCACAGGCTCAAAGCTAAGAATACCTGGGTCAAGGCAAATGTCATAATTCAGATGGCGTGGAGAGAAGGGAAAGGGGGTTTCCCCCCGCATCTTCCTTTTAAGGCCGTGGACGATTTTAATGAAGATATAGCCTTGCTGGAGTTTGGCAGGAACTGTGCCAATAAGCTGATAACCAGTGTGCAAAGGACAACAGATAGAATTAACAGTCTTTATCAAAAGCTCAAAGGATTCCATGACAAATGCACATTGAGTTTCCCTCAGACCCTAGAAGACTTCCCGGAAAAGGAGCAGCGGTTGTCTCAGCTAAAGGAAGAGCTAGGCGTCCAAGTAGAGTATGTGAGAAGGATTGATGTCCTGGCTGTGGATGACCTCCAGCATTATACTGGTTCATCATCACTTCACAACTATCTGCTGAAGGAAGTGCATCAAGATGCAGTAGCAGAAGTTCAAAGCATCAAAGTAGAGCTCGGGAAGAATGTGACTTCTCAGAAAATCTTATTTCCTGCTGCAGCAAACATAGTCATAAGGGACACAGGTGTGTGGTACAGCTACATAGCATAGGAGGACAGGAAAGCTGCAGCAGCAGCAGGAGCATCAGCAGATCCACGATCTTCTCTCCCAGCAGCCACATCAGCTACAGCAGCAGGTTCGAGTCCCTCTTTCCCGACAGTCATTCCAGAGACTCCAGCTAGCTCAATCCCTCCTTCCCAGGCACAATCAGCAGCCTCAATCGACTTGGGCGACCCTTCCCCAGCTAAGGCTCACGCACAAGAGTAAAAGAGGCTGAATTCAGTTGAAGCAACTCTCTTCAGCCAAACACGTGCCCAGCAGGGAAAACTCTGGTGTTAGCCAATTTTCTACTATGTATATTTTGAATATGTAAGGCGTAAGCCATGGGACAGCTGTCCCTATTTTGTTTTTTTTGTCAAAACAATTTTGTAAAGGAAATGGTCATTTTGGTGGTCGATTATAGGGGAAATTCCTGTAAATGACAGGTGGGGGATGCTAGGTGTCAGCCCAAAGGGCAGATTTGTAGCTATAAATAGAAGCTAGGAAAGATTAGAAAGGACTTTTTGCAGGGAAGGAAATTTGGGAAACCAATACGAGCTATCTTGTATCGGGCCCGTAAAATTGAATTTTCTAATAGAAGCCACGGAGGATGGACGTTTTGCATGGGATGTTGGACGGTTGTATGTTGGACTATTCTAATGACTGCTGTTCTGTAATGTGAGATCATTCTTATCATCTGAACTATTTCTGTGTATTAATGATTTTGCTTATCCCTGTGCATACGATTTTCTCTATCTTTGTGAACAATGAATGTGTTTCATGTTAAATCGGGAGCTATCTGCTGATTTCTTCATCTTTGCTGTAGAATTCTCTTGTAGATCAAATGGCTAACTGTTCTTTCTTCAAGATCATCCCTACTGCTCGTTGTTCACCCTTTAAATTTGCTCTTCGCAGGGATCTTTAGATTTACTTCAGTTTCTGGTAAACATAGTTCTGTTTCTTTATTTCCGTCTACATAGGTTAGATAAGTTTACTTCTTTCTTTGGTGAGTAATGAAATGTCTCATTTATAATCGGAAGCTACCTTCTGAGATCTTTTGCTGTGGTGTTTTTCTTTAAGATCCAATGGCTGCCTGTTCTTTCTTGAAAGATAACTCCCATAGTTCATTTCTCACACTTTAACTACGTTCCTGCGAGGATAGGTAGGTTTGCTTTACTCTTTATTAGATTTAAATCTGTTTCAGTTTTGCATTTAGAACAAACATAGATTAGGCACTTGCATTTCATTCAAAACACATAAAACCCAAAAGAAAGGTGGATCGGGCCATAACCGGTAGAATCGGATTCAAAGTCCAAACCCACGGTTGCCGGAACTGCTAACCGGACAGATTCCCTACACCAAACGGGAGATAGTCTAATTGGGACCATCTCTCGGGGAGAATCCCTTTCTGATTGATGCTACGATATCCGAGGCATCAACAGTTTTTGGCGCTAGAAGGAGGGCCTGAAGTGCATGGTTGATAGAGGAAAATCTTCCGTGGTCATAGATAACACTGAAAACCCGCTTAAAGAAAGTATTTCAAACAGCCCAGATCTTGGATTAACAGACCAAGAACGCCTCATTTCTGACCCTGAGCCTCAAGAAGCTTTGTACGCTGTTCCTTTTACAGAAATAGAGGATTTGAGGAGACATACCAGATACTACGTTAGACAGCTAGGCGGTTTAAACGCTGTCAACTTCCTCCCCAAGAAAATTACACCTAGAAAGGAGCCACAGTACACCCGTGATTCAATTCTCATTCAGAGTTTTGAAGAACTGGTAAATCTGACTTTGGAAGAAATTTCAGACACCCTTAACAAGACAGACCAAGAAAATCTTGAAGAAATTACAACTCCCAAGAGTACTCCACAGGATTCACCCTACAACTCTCCACCAGGGTCTCCACACCCGAACCCAAACATGGCTGTACCTGCTTGGAGAGCAAGGGGAGCGCTGAACCTAGCTGGACCATTCCATAATCTCCCTAAAAACCCAGAAAAGGTCCTTCCTAAGTACGATCCAGGGAAAGCCATTTCGGCAGAGGATCACCTCAAGAGTTTTTACTTAGCTCTGAACCTTTTAAACGTACAACATGAAGACGTCGTCTGCAGGTTGTTTCCATATACATTCGAGCCAAAAGTATCATCATGGTACTTTAGCCTACAACCCAGCTCAATCTCTAGTTGGGAGGAATTCGAAAAATATTTTCTAAAGAAATACCGAAACCAAAAGACTGTGGCCACACTTATGAAAGAACTCTTATCCATGAGGATGGAAAAAAAAGAAAAGGTTCAAGATTTCAATCAAAGATTCACCACGCTGTTGAATAACTTCAGTCAAGCTAATAAACCAGCCGAGGAATCTCTAATTGAATACTATACAACTGCTCTTGACGGACCCATAGCAATGTTCGTAAAAAGGTCCAAGAAAACTACCCTGATAGAGAACTTTGAGGAAGCTAGAAAGGTAGAAGAAGAGGCTGATAGCATTGCTAAACATGCCTTGGATGTAGAACCAAATCCAGCAGCTAGAAAAAAACCTTTGCTGCTCACTAGAAGTAAAGACGAGCCATCTACGGACATGGAAAATGTAGTCAAGATGATGCAGAAATTATCTAACAAAATCGTAGATCTCGAGAAAGACAAGGCTGCTAGCACCTCTAGGAAACCTTTCAAGCCATTTTATAAAAGAAGGGAAGACGGGGAACAGACTCATCCACCAATGAACGCTGCCCCTATTTTAAACTTGAATGAGATAGGGATGGAAAATTTCTGCACTTTTCACCAAGAACCACATTCGGAAAAGAGCTGCCCGCAATGGATCAACTCCATGAGCTTAGTCATGAACCAAATGTTAGATTCTCAAATCCCAGATCAGGATGATCCTCCAGAAGAGTCGAGCCCTGAGTTAGAGGAACCAACCTCGGACACTACCATGGTGTTGTGGGATTGGGTACCTATGACCGAATTAGTAGAAGAAGATCACATAGATAGCTCTCCCTCTACCATAAATGTTGCCACTCGCTGCAAGGGCTCGATTGCGGATCCTGTCCCAGTCACCTTTCCCCATAAGCCTAAAATTTCGAAAGATCCGCCTAGGAGGCATATACCGATCATCCCACCACAGCCCAAAGTAAGCCAAACAGCCAAGTGCTGACAACATAGTTCAGCCACCTAAGGTCACGACGAGCAAAACAGATCAGCCAATTCGAATTGGGAACGAATCCGATATAGGGTATGATATTATCGAAGATATCAAGAAGGTCAAAGCAAACGTATCAATATTTGACATGTGTAGCTTGCCCCATCAACGAGACAAACTGCTGCATGTTTTACAACCAAAACCCAGCACTACATTAACGGATTCTCAGGACAATCCGGAAATTAACGAGGCTAGCATCGGTGGGAAATCCAAATCCCAAACATTGCCATTCTTGTTGACATTTGAAATTTTCAACCATAATGTTCACAACTGTTTGGTAGACTCTGGAGCTTCTTCAAACGTTATGCCACTGTCAATTTGTAGGAAAATTAATGGGCAGCCCGTGCCATCTCCAGCTCAAATTATCCAATTAGACAGGACTGCTGTCAAGGTTATTGGGGAGATGAAAGACGTTCTAATTAGATTGTCAGCTGATCCTAGAGTCTGTCAATTTATTGACATAATGGTGGTCGATATTCCTGAAGCCTATGGGCTGATTTTGAGTAGGGATTGGTCCACCAAGCTGAGTGGCTACTTTGCTACTGATTGGTCTCATCTATGGCTGCCTCATCAGAACAGGCAGAATCAGATTAAAGTTCTTAGGGAACCTCATATGAAACAAAACGTAACTCAGCTGGAGGAAAAGAATGAAGCCGTAACTTTCTCGTCTTCGGTTCTGGGGAATTATTTCTTGGAAATGGATCCGGGTAATTATCAATCTGAAACCATTAGCCATGAATCAGATAAACAGTCCGATCTCCTTCATTTCTCTCGGACTGATGATGTTGATTGTAACATAGTCAATTTAGTTGCTAACGTAGACCATGAAGAAACTAACTTAGCTGAATCCAAAGATGCCTTTTGGACATTATACTTTGACGGTTCTAAAACTCTGAAAGGATCCGGAGCCGGTTGTGTTCTAATGGATCCGAAAAGAAACAAGTATTTTTTGTCTTGTAGATTAGAATTCGATTGTACTAATAATACCGCTGAATATGAAGCTTTGGTACATGGGTTAAAGAAGGCCATCGGCTTAAATGTAAAGTACCTGAAGGTTTTTGGTGATTCCAAGATAGTTGTAAGATAGGTAAGGGACACCATTCATTGTCTCTCACCTCACTTGAAAGGTTATCAGGCTGAGGTATGGGATTTAATCATGCATTTTGACGCTTTCAATATAAAATCAATTCCTAGGTTGCAAAATTCTGCTGCTGATTTGTTAGCAACATCTGCTTCTAGATTGGTTCCGTCGAATAATAAATGCTTAATTGAATTTATTTTCAGGCCTTCCATTCCCGATAACATCACGAACTTCAGAGTCTTCGATGATGATGAGCAAATTATTAGTTTCCTAACAAACGAAAATAGCTTTCAAGGAGCTACAATAGATGAGGAAGAACACGATGCTGATTTCATTAAGAAAGATGAGGAGAAAGGAAATTTCATGCCAAAAGGGGTAAGGTCCCTCGAAATGCTGTTCGATCTTCAAAATAAGTTCAAAAGACCATCTAATACCAAAACTAACAACTCATCAATGCAACATGAGTTGGTTAATTTGGGTACCGGGGCAGAACCAAAATTTGTCAACCTTGGCAAATGTTGTTCACCAGGAGAAAGAGACAGGTTTATTAAATTGTTTAAGCAGTACAAAGATGTTTTTGCATGGACCTATGAAGATCTAAAAACATATGACGTCCGCATCATCCAGCATGTTATACCAATGAAAGCGGGTGTCAAGCCATTTCAGCAGCAGTTAAGAAGGATGCATCCCACTCTTGAACCGCTGATCCAAAAGGAATTAAAGAAGCTCCTGGACGCTAAGATAATCTTCAAGGTTCGGCATTCAGAATGGGTTGCAAACTTGGTTCCCGTAAGGAAGAAGTCGGGAGAGATTAGGCTGTGTGTAGATTTCAGAAATTTAAACAGAGCCTCGGATAAAGACAACTACCCCGTACCTTCAATGGAGCAAATCCTACAAATGGTGTCGGGATCCGAATTGTTTTCCCTCCTCGATGGTTTCTCGGGCTATAATCAAGTGTTAGTAGCCGAAGAAGATCGTCTCAAGACCACTTTCAGGACTAAGTGGGGAACTTTCGCCTACAGAAGAATGCCATTTGGTCTGATAAATGCAGGAGCTACATTCCAAAGGGCGATGGATATTGCCTTCCGAGGATTGGGTGGGCAATGTGTTGTTGTTTACTTAGATGATGTGACAGTCTTTTCGAAGAAAAGGGAAGATCATGTTGTTCATCTGAGGCACATCTTTGATCGTTGCCGGAAGTATGGTATTTCCTTGAACCCCAAGAAGAGCGTGTTTGCTGTACCCGAAGGTAAGCTCTTGGGTCATATCATCTCCAAAGGGGGAGTGTCAATCGACCAAGAAAGAGTCCAAGCTATTAATAAGATTTCAATGCCTCACAACAAAAAATCTATGCAGTCTTTTATGGGCACCATCAATTTTGTCCACAGATTTGTTCCAGATTTTGCACAAATTGTTAAGCCATTACAGCAGATGGTTAAACAAAGCATACAATTCAAGTGGACAGATTTGGAGAAGGACGCATTTAGAGATATCAAGGCAGCTGTAGCTAAAGCTCCTTCCTTAAGGAGCCCAGATTTCGATAAAGATTTCATCTTGTATACCTTTGCCTCGGATGACTCTCTCGCAGCTGTACTAACACAAAAGGTGGAGTTGGGGGACGAATGCCCAATTTCGTTTATGAGCACTGGTCTGCAGGGGGCCGAGCTGAACTATCCCATGGTGGACAAACATGCCTATGCGGTCTTCAAAGCAGTCAAGCAGTTTAGGCCCTACATTTTGAAGAACAGAACTAAAGTCATAGTTCCCCATCCAGCTGTTAAATCCCTTTTCGTTCAAAAGGAATTGGGAGAGAGGAGAGGGAACTGGGTCACAGCCCTGCAAGAGTATGATTTGGAATTTAAACCGGCTACAATCATCAAAGGACAAGGTCTGTGCAAGTTACTGGCGGGAAACTCGACTGATGAAGAGAAACATTGGAAGAATGAAGCTGAGCTCAATTCGGTTGAAGTATGCCCTACCTTCACAACTCCCCAGTCATAGTATAGGGATTTGGTGCACTATTTGCAGCAGGGATATCTGCCCGAACACAGGAACTCTAAGCAAAGAAGGGCACTCCGCTTGAAATCGGCACCCTATCAGATCATTGATGGGATCCTTTTCAGAAAGAATTATGATGGAGTCCTTCTTAGATGTTTGGAGAAGGAAGATGCAAACAAAGTTGTCAAAGAATTGCATGATGGCCCCGCAGGTGGTCATTATTCAGGATAGACGACAGCGCACAAGATACTGAGAGCTGGTTATTATTGGCCCACTTTGTTCTGAGATGCCCACACATACGCACGAAACTGTGATGTATGTCAAAGAAGCGCTGGGAAGTTACCTAAGGCCGCAGGCCCATTGCAGCCGGTCATCATCTCTGAACCTTTTGAGCAATGGGGCATAGATGTTATCGGAGAAATAAATCCAAACTCTTCATTGCAACACCGATACATCCTGACGGCTACCGACTACTTCACTAGGTGGACGGAGGCCACCCCATTGCGCAAGATCAATGAAGACGCAGTCATCAGCTTCTTGAAAGATAACATCATAACCAGGTTTGGGGTTCCAATTTCCCTTGTTTTTGATAATGCTACTTATTTTTCATCTTGCAAGATAAATGAATTTGTTTATGAATGGGGAATTAAGTTGCATTATTCAGCCAATTACTACCCTCAGGGAAACGGATTAGCTGAATCCTCAAACAAGAATCTGATTCGAATTCTTAAGAAAACTGTGATAGAAAACCAGAGAAGTTGGCATGTGGCTCTCCCAAACGCCTTATGGGAAGATAGGGTAACCCCGAAGAATGCTTTAGGTGTCTCCCCTTTCACTCTTGTCTATGGCAAGGAAGCCATACTTCCCCCAAACATCTTACTGCCATCCTTGCAATTGTCCCAAGCCTCTCGGGGTTCTGGTAGCCAAGCCTTACAATCCAGGATCAACACCCTACTTCAACTGGAAGAAGCCCGACACAAAGCTAAAGATCGATTCCATCAACACTAGGACATAGTTAAGAGGTGGTTCGATAAGAGGAAATCCGGTAAGAGAGATTTTGAAGTTGGGGATTTAGTCCTGAAATGGGACCATAATCATGAAGGCAAAGGAATGCATACGAAATTTCAACATCTATGGGTAGGCCCGTACCAAATTTCTGCAAAATTAGGCCCATCCACTTATAGATTGACAAATCTCGAGGGAGAAGAAGTAGCCCTTCCTCTCAATGGCCTCGCTCTGAAACAATACTTCGCATAGTCTCCTCGAGACTTCCTGTACATAAATAAAGTTTTCTTTTTGCTTTAGCCTTTAGTTGCTTTATTTTTCGGCCATGTTGTTTCTCTCTTTGTTTTTCGAACTTTTACGACAAGTTTTGTTTTCTGAATGCCCTTCTGGTTGAGATTCCTGTTGAGGATAGCTCTCTCAAAGAAAACTTGCGACCCATGAGTCTGGAACTATGCTCAAGTAAATCCGGTCTGGTGTGCTCTCGCTGAAATGTTCAGAAGGGAGGAAGCCTACCCTGCTAGTCACACTAATCCTGTTTAATAGCAGAGATCTATGACCATCTTCACTACTATCGTTGGGCTCCAACCACTCTCACACTTTAAAGGCATCTCAAGAAGGTTACCTAAGTTGGACCCATGGAAAGTGGCACCTCTCGAGGACATAGGGTATTGAAATGACTCCATGATGCAGATTTAACAGCCAAAATGGCCTATATTCAAGAGTCTGTTTTCCAGGGATTCTCGCCTCAATTAAAGCATGGCTGAGACAAAAGCAAAAGACATGTGAAATCAAGAAGGCTGTCCAGAAGGCCCAGCTCAAAATGGGCTCCTCTCCGTCCGTGAAGTTTGATCAAATCAATAAAATTTCTAACTCACACAAAAGGACATTATGGATTGAGGAGCCTAAATCAAAGATCATGTCCAAAAGGAAATATCCCTGGAAGGCTCAAACAGCTAAGCTGTCCAAAGTACAAGCATCCCAAAGGATGCCTGCAGCATGGGAATGAGGAACAAGAGCAATAATGTCCATGAGAAAGTGTTTCAAATCCTGTGGAGTCCGGCAGTAATGGCCATTCGAGAGATGACCCTCCTAAAATGAATCTCGTATGCTGGCCCTTTGAGATTGGTGAAGATGTCTCGGTCAAAGCTCCCCTTTCCCCAACGGCTAGCAGGTAAAGTGCCTCCTTCCCCCACATGACTTTAAAGTGCTCAGCCGAGTAGTGCGGCCAAGATGGATGTTTTTTGATGAGTTTTTTGACCATGAGGGGAAATTTTTCAGAGATCTGTGTTCGCCAGCGACTCGCCATTGTTGTTGCAGCAACACCCACCCCCCAAAAATTTTTGCACATATGGGGCCCCTCCTTTATAATTTTTAAAGGCTGCCTTAAACGTTTTTTGTCCCAGCTTTTACCTTTGCTTTTAACCTGAGAGTCTCGCCATGAGAAACCCCAATGCTGCCGGAAGTTTTTAACTCTCAAATAGAAGAGCTTTCAAATGATTTTTTCTTTTCTCGAAATCACGGAGCAATTTGCTAAAACCTCGTAGTAGCGGAACCCTCTCGCTTAAAACGCCCGCAAAAGAACTTAGAAAATCTCGCCGAACAAACCGCGGGAGATCTCGGGCTAGCCTTCCGAAATGACCGAGGCCTATCTCATAAACCGCCCGTCTAAGCCTTCCGAAGGAAAAAACTTGGAAATATTTCGATCGTTTGCTTCTGCGGAACAGTTGATGAAATCCTTCCGAAGCGACTCTGCTCCCGAAACGACGGAGCCCTTCACCCAAGCCTTCTGCAACCGCGAAAAGGTTCCGGTATGCCTCCCAAAATGGCGGGACTCATTCGCCTTACTCTCCCGAAAAAGACTTAGAATTTTTCGATTGGAAAGCTGCGAAAGGGATTGGGAAAACCCTCCCGAAACGACGGACTCCTTCGCTCGAGGAGACTATGCCGCAGAAGGATTCCGGTTGTTCTTCAGAAACGACGGAAGTCTTTTACATAACTCTCCCGAAACAGACTTAGAACATGTTTTGACCGTTCGCGGAGAAGATTGGAGTTTTCATTCCGAAACGGCGGGAACGGTTCGTGAAACCCTTCCGAAACTCGGAAAAGAACTTAGAAGCTTTCATTGAAAATTTGCGGAAGATCCTCCGAAACGGCGGAAGAACTTTGGAAAGACGCCCGAAAAGTCGGATTGGTTTGTTAAAATCGCGGAAGGTTTTGATGAAATCCTTCCGAAACGGCGAAAAAAAATTCAGCGAAGTGGCCCGAAGCGTCGGAAGCCGTTCACAAAAGCTTTCCGAAAATACCGGGAGCATTCGCCATATCGTCCTGAAACCCCACGAGACTTAAAATTTTTTGGATTAGCAGAAGCCCTTCGCAAGTAGTTCCCGAAATGGCGGAAGCCGTGGCGTTATACGTCCGCAACGCGGGTCTCTTTTGCGGAAGGTTTCGAGTTTCTCTCCGCAAAATAGCCCCGAAACGGTGGAAGGTTTGGAGTTTCCCTTCCGCTACGCGGGCCGAAATTCGAGCAGTGATGGTGGGTGCGGGCGGTTAATCTTGTCCCATTTTTAAACCCCGGGCCGCGCCCCTCGTTTCGGGAAAATTTGTCGAAGCGCTATAGGCTTTTCATGTCCCCGGCCGAAAACTCAGGACGTAAAACCCCGGGCCCTTCCGTAAGCCTCAGTCCCAACACGCCCTCTACCCGGGAAAAACCTTGTCTCCGGCGCCATTGCCCTGTTCAAAATTCCGTGAGCATTCAAGTCGCGCGAGCTGAAACCGTGGCCACCCTAACCTTTACCGTCAATACGTCGCCGGCGCCGTCGCCCCGCCCGGATTAGGACTTCTCACAGGGCACCTCGGCGAGTGCCGTGCGTGACAATAGCATTCGAACCCCTCACCGAGTCGAAAGTGCGAAAGGAGCTCCCTTGTCGTCACAAAGTCCCTCCAACCCGAGTCTCCCCGCCTTTAGCCTTTCCAACCCCAATAATGACGAAAGACACCTTCGTCCCCAGGGCGGAACCGAAAACCAATGGCTTCCGCAATTCGCCTATCGAGCCGAGAACAAAATGTGTCCGCGACATAACCTATCCCCTCAGGAGCATCCCAAACCCATCCTGTTTAGAGATTCAAATGTTTCAAATTATGTTTTTGCTTCCTGAATATACAGCTTCATTGTACTTATCTTATTGATATATTAAAACAATGATGCTCTCTGTTAAAATGCCGAGGAAGAGACATTCAGAGGCATTAGCAATATGTCTGAACTGCGAATCTGTCGCCAAGGAACTGGAGCAACCTCTAGTTCAGCCAAGATCCAGAAGACCAGTCAGCAGCAGGAGAAAGAAGCCGAAGATGCCCGAGCTCAGGAGGAGCTCAGATTAAGGGAAGAAGCCAGGTGGAAACAAGAAGCAGAAGCAGCAAGAGTACAGCAGGAAGCTGAAGTGCCAAGGATGCATGAAGAAGCATAAAAGGAAAGCCGGCGGAAAGAAGCTGAGGAAGCCCAGAAGCAGAAAGAGGCAGAAGCTGAACAAGATGAAGCAGAAAAGGAGCAGGAAGCGGAGGAGGATGCCCAAGCAGGTGGGTCCGGTGTCCAAGACATGGAGATAGACACCTCTCAAGCAGGTGGCTCTGATACCCAAAAGGAAGGAGTAGACCCTGCTCAGGAAGTCCGGACCCCACCTACAGAGGAAGACATAGACATCATAAACCGACCAATTGTCCCGTACACTCCATCGGGAAAGCGTACGGTATCCAAATGGAATGAGTTTGTCTATGAAAAGAAAAGAAAAGCAATGGTCCTCAAATCAGAAGAGAGGATCAAAAGTCCCTTCCATGAAGACATCGTTACCCACCGAGAGGTCACTATAATGCAGAATACGGATCAAGATCCCTTTGCTATGGCAACCGCAGCTGTAGCAACAGCAAAAGCATCCCTGGCCAATGTAGGCGTGATGGTAAGAGATAGTGAACTGACAAGGAAGAAAGCTCGTACGCTACAACAAACTGTGGCTAATGAGCAAGCCCAAAGAGACCTGGCAGTGAATAAGTATAATTGCTTGTACACCGAACATAAGGAGCTGTCAAACAAGTACCGCCAGCTGGAGGAGGAAAAGGACCAGCTAGCACTCCAAATGATGGTTGTGGAAGCGGAGAAGAATGGAGTGGCAGAAAAGGCTTCTCAGCTAGAAGCAGACAAGCAGACACTAGCTGAGCGGTTAGAGCAGGCTGAGAGCAAAACGATGGACATGTCTCCCTTCCATGAGCTGTCCTGCAGCATCCTGAGGCAAATAAATGACACGCAGGAGATAATCACTGACGAGGTTTGCAAGCTCAAGGCCATGATAGTCAGATTAAAAGAAATTAATGTGGAGGCCCACAGGCTCAAAGCTAAGAATACCCGGGTCAAGGCAAATGTCATAAGTCAGATGGCGTGGAGAGAAGGGAAAGGGGGTTTCCCCCCGCATCTTCCTTTTAAGGCTGTGGACGATTTTAATGAAGATATAGCCTTGCTGGAGTTTGGCAGGAACTGTGCCAATAAGCTGATAACCAGTGTGCAAAGGACAACAGATAGAATTAACAGTCTTTATCAAAAGCTCAAAGGATTCCATGACAAATGCACATTGAGTTTCCCTCAGACCCTAGAAGACTTCCCGGAAAAGGAGCAGCGGTTGTCTCAGCTAAAGGAAGAGCTAGGCGTCCAAGTAGAGTATGTGAGAAGGATTGATGTCCTGGCTGTGGATGACCTCTAGCATTATACTGGTTCATCATCACTTCACAACTATCTGCTGAAGGAAGTGCATCAAGATGCAGTAGCAGAAGTTCAAAGCATCAAAGTAGAGCTCGGGAAGAATGTGACTTCTCAGAAAATCTTATTTCCTGCTGCAGCAAACATAGTCATAAGGGACACAGGTGTGTGGTACAGCTACATAGCAGAGGAGGACAGGAAAGCTGCAGCAGCAGCAGGAGCATAAGCAGATCCACGATCTTCTCTCCCAGCAGCCACTTCAGCTACAGCAGCAGGTTCGAGTCCCTCTTTCCCGGTAGTCATTCCAGAGACTCCAGCTAGCTCAATCCCTCCTTCCCAGGCACAATCAGCAGCCTCAACCGACTTGGGCGACCCTTCCCCAGCTAAGGCTCACGCACAAGAGTAAAAGAGGCTGAATTCAGTTGAAGCAACTCTCTTCAGCCAAACACGTGCCCAGCAGGGAAAACTCTGGTGTTAGCCAATTTTCTACTATGTATATTTTGAATATGTAAGGCGTAAGCCATGGGACAGCTGTCCCTATTTTGTTTTTTTTGTCAAAACAATTTTGTAAAGGAAATGGTCATTTTGGTGGTCGATTATAGGGGAAATTCCTGTAAATGACAGGTGGGGGATGCTAGGTGTCAGCCCAAAGGGCAGATTTGTAGCTATAAATAGAAGCTAGGAAAGATTAGAAAGGACTTTTTGCAGGGAAGGAAATTTGGGAAACCAATACGAGCTATCTTGTATCGGGCCCGTAAAATTGAATTTTCTAATAGAAGCCACAGAGGATGGACGTTTTGCATGGGATGTTGGACGGTTGTATGTTGGACTATTCTAATGACTGCTGTTCTGTAATGTGAGATCATTCTTATCATCTGAACTATTTCTGTGTATTAATGATTTTGCTTATCCCTGTGCATACGATTTTCTCTATCTTTGTGAACAATGAATGTGTTTCATGTTAAATCGGGAGCTATCTGCTGATTTCTTCATCTTTGCTGTAGAATTCTCTGGTAGATCAAATGGCTAACTGTTCTTTCTTCAAGATCATCCCTACTGCTCGTTGTTCACCCTTTAAATTTGCTCTTCGCAGGGATCTTTAGATTTACTTCAGTTTCTGGTAAACATAGTTTTGTTTCTTTATTTCCGTCTACATAGGTTAGATAAGTTTACTTCTTTCTTTGGTGAGTAATGAAATGTCTCATTTATAATCGGAAGCTACCTTCTGAGATCTTTTGCGGTGGTGTTTTTCTTTAAGATCCAATGGCTGCCTGTTCTTTCTTGAAAGATAACTCCCATAGTTCATTTCTCACACTTTAACTACGTTCCTGCGAGGATAGGTAGGTTTGCTTTACTCTTTATTAGATTTAAATCTGTTTCAGTTTTGCATTTAGAACAAACATAGATTAGGCACTTGCATTTCATTCAAAACACATAAAACCCAAAAGAAAGGTGGATCGGGCCATAACCGGTAGAATCGGATTCAAAGTCCAAACCCACGGTTGCCGGAACCGCTAACCGGACGGATTCCCTACACCAAACGGGAGATAGTCTAATGGGACCATCTCTCGGGGAGAATCCCTTTCTGATTGATGCTACGATATCCGAGGCATCAACAGGCTCACACGGTAGTAAACAACACGCTCGACAGACAGTTCGTGCAGACGCCTGGCAGAGTTCGCGCGGAACTGGGCGCATGGAGAGTTAGCGCGTTTCGGAGGGTTTTGTGCGGGCAGAATTTTAGCGAGTCGGTAGACAACGCGCTCGGCAAGGATTTGTGTGGACGCCCGGCAAGACAGTTGTGGACGTTGGTGAGTGCGTTCGGCAGGGTTTTGTGCGGATGCTAGCAGGTGCGTTTGACAGAAAACGCGCGACAGTGAAGGAAGGTGTGCACTCAGGGTTTAGCGCACCCTAAGGCAAGCTTTTGGCAGAGTGTGTTGCGGTTGCGGAAGGGCGCCCGGCACTAGTGCGGAAGTGCGGATATTTACAGACGTTTGGACCAGCGTTTGCAAAAGTTGGAAAACTCAGAGGAGCCGGGGTTTGTGAGTTTCTTCCAAATGCACAGAGGTTGATTCTGGTTCAGAGGCAGAACAAGAGGCACATTCGGATGGAGAGTGGGTGCATGAGGAACCAAATACCACCAAGGTGAAACGTAGGATCTCTGCGATGGAGAAGAACATGGAGCATTTCGGGGAAGCGCTCTATGCCCACGGAGAGAAAAATGCAACCTTGGCTATCGAGATGGAACGAATGCGGAAGGCTTTCAACGAAGCCGTGGTTGAATGCAAAGATGTGATGGATGTGTTGCATGCGGCAATCCAACAAGACATAGAGGAGAGAGTCAAGAAGCTAGAAGAGGTTGTGGGACAGCTTCAGCTTCATCTCAAAGACCAAGATGACACTATTTCATTGTTGAAACGTGCTTTGGCCAACGAAGGTGGCACAGGAGCAACGATGAAAATCAGAATGAAAGAACCAGCACTGTTTGATGGGACACGGGATGCCAAGCTACTTGGTAATTTCTGTTGGGATGTGGAGCAGTACTTAGATCAAATGAACGGATGTTCAGATGAAGCTAAGGTCAATGTTGCCGTGATGTTTCTCACTGACGTTGTGAAGCTTTGGTGGAGAAACAGGGCAGAAGACGTGGCTGCAGGCAAAGAGCTGGAAAATATAGAGAATTGGGAGCAGATGAAGGCTGCCCTCAAAGCACAATTCGGGCCTGGAAACCAAAGTTGGGTGGCTAGGAACAAGTTGATGCAAATCAATCATACGACGAAGGTGCAGGCGTACGTGAAGTCCTACACCAGCATTATGCTCGAGATAAAAGATATAAGTGAAGAGGATCGCTTATATCATTTTATGAAAGGTCTCCAAGGTTGGGCACAAGCGGATCTGCGAAGACAAGGAGTCAAGACTCTAGCTGAGGCGATTTCTGTAGCAGAAAAGTTGCATGACTTTAGATCGGACAGGCGTGAAGAAGTTAGAGGCAATGATGAGGGAGGCAGAAAACCGCAAAGCAAGTTTAAGAAAGAGCAACCACCGAAACCAAAGAATGATGAAAGACGTGGGGAGGGAAAGGACAAGAACACTAGAGAACCGAAGAAGCCGGTATCTTGTTACATCTGTGCTAAGGACCATTTCGCGCAGGATTGTCCCTTGCGACCACAGAAGCTGGCTGCGGTGGAGCAAGCGAACCCATTGGTAAGAGTGTTGCAAGTTCTGAACGCAATTCTGGAAGAGGTGCCAGAAACGACGAACTCAACAGATTTGAGTTATGTGCCTGTTACGATGAATGGGTACGGAATCTTTGCACTTGTTGACAATGGAGCCACCCACAATTTCGTCAACGAAGAAGTGGCAAGACGATTCAGGTTGAAGGTTGAACCGGGGCAGAATGTGTTCAAAGCTGTGAATTCGGGAGTCGAAAGAGTGGTGGGCATAGCTCGCCAAGTCTCTTTGTGGATAGGAGAATGGGAAGGTGTGTGCGACTTCACAGTTGTCCCTCTTGACAACTTCGACGTGGTTATTGGGCAGGAATTCATGAAAAAGGAGAAGGCAGCTCCTTTACCCCACTTTAACAGTTTTGCGTTTCTTGCAAGAGAGAAGCCCATACATGTGTCGATGGTGAAGAAGTTGCGTGGGGATAAGAGGATGACAGTAATCGAATCTTCTCAGCCTAGTACAACATCCAAGGAGCACGCGACGATTGACAAAGGGTGTTGCGAGAAGTGTGTAAGTAAGGAGGAGGCAGTTCGCTTGGAGGAGCGCCTCGCTTCTAAAGAGGTTGTTTCGCAGTTGGAGCAACGACTTACGACGATGGAGAAGGTTGTTGTAACAGTCGTGACGATCTTGGAGCAGCTCACAGAATTTTGCACAAGGCTAGACAAACAGAAATGCGACGATGTGGTAGGGGTAGCTGCAGCGCTAACCTACAGTTCAGATGCTCCGAAAGTGTGGCTAGATGACCCAAAGGCGTAGAGATTGTTTGACGAAGGGAATGGCACCATTGGGACAAATGTGCCCCTTCTTCTATACTTGACCAAAAAATCAGAGAAACGACAAAGAGTCGTTGATTCTCCTGGCTAGCAAAGTAGGAATCGGCCACTACCTTTGGCGCAGGTAGAGCAGGCCGCAGGTGCTTCGAGAGCAGGAAGTGTCCGGAAACAACTAAAGGGGTTGGATGGGGCAAGTTGGGCTCATTCAACCAAGTCTGCGGAAGTGATAAGTGATGCTGGAGATGACTGGCAGAAGCAACGGACAGAAACACAGAAACGAATTGATCACCCGGATGATGTGGGAATGAAGGGAATGGAAGCTAGTGTATGAGCAGAACAATGCACTAAAGCAGAAATTGCAGTTGTAGTTGCGGCAGCAAGTGACGTTGTCGGGACGACAACAGTTTTGAGTGGGGGAGGTTGTCAAGACCCTCGTTTTAGCGTGCCCCGACGTACGGTGGACTTGGGCGAACAATGGTCCAAGTGCCCATGGGAAAGACGCTTCGAAAGTGGCAAGTGCCCACACTCACCACCGGGGCCGTGGCCGGGAGTGTGGCGCACGCAAGAAACGAGCCTTGGGAGTTTGGCACACCCCTTGGCCAAAATGACACCTAGTATACCTTGGGTCGAAAACCCACATGAGAGCTGGGCATGTGGACAAGTGGATGCTGACAAGGCAAGGAGCGCGCGGATGCTTGGGTGCTTGACCCACTTGGTATGTGGACAAGTGACCCATGATGTGGACCGAACTCGCCTTCACAGAAAACAGCTCTGGTTGGAAGCACCGAGGAGCTCACGTTGGAAGCACCGTGGAGACCAGCTCGTGTTGGAAGCATAGAGCAACTGGTGATGGGAGAACGGAGCAACTCGCATTGGAAGCAAAGAGCAGCTCGTGTTGGGAGCACGAGGTAGCTCACATTGGAAGCAAAACCGAAGTCGGGTTGGGAGCCCGCACGCACATCCCACCGAACTCGGGATGGAAGCCAATTTGGACTCGGGATGGGAGCCGACCGAAGAACTTGGATTTGAAGCACGTCAAGCTCGGGTTGGGAGCCTATAAAAAGACAAAGGCTCGCATCATTTCGGAAGCAAGAGAAGACAAGGAAAATGACAAGGGCGCTGAACTCACGCAGGAGGACAGAACATTGGCTGGTGGCGGCATGCCACAATCAAGGGTTTTAGCACTTGTAATTTCTTGAGAGTGGCTGACTGCTGGGCAGCACTCTGGAGCTCTTCCTAGGGCAACTCCTCTTATGTAATCTCTATTATATTTATAAAAAGCTTACAGGTCTCTGCCAATTTGGGAAACCCACCTTATCTCTGTTGTGTGTTGTTCTTTACTATTTTACTGTGGTGCTAGTAGGGCAAGTGTTAGAAAACATTCATAACAGAAGTTAAGTGTTGAAAGCTTTAAACGATAACTTATTCCGCAAGTTGGTTAGGCGCAGTCTGTAGGTTCGTTGGTTAAGTTGGCCAAGCCCTTAACACAACACCTAGCAGTGCTGCACGTCAATCTTTGTCTTGCCATGAGTGCTTGCGAAGTCTGGCCGTGACAATCCGCCCCACAAAAACCAAGCTATTATATTCTATCTATATAGATATAATAGGTAGATAGAAAGTGATTAAGTATAATGCATCATGAATTTAAATATTTCATAAAAAATTAATTTTAAATTTGAATTTAATAAATATAAAAAGAAGTTAATTTATGTTAGCTCACTCACTTAAGGTGTGGGTTTCATCAGTAAGGAGTTTAATTCCTGGTAAGGGTGATGTACATAGGAGGCGACTCCTCAAGTTGAGGCTAGCTAGGTAATAACTTAAATGCCCTTCAGTCTCAAACCACAGGTCACTCCCACAAGTCAAGAAAATTCGAGCCAACAAAAAAACAAATAAAAATTAATTATTTTAATATCATATAATATTATTTTTAATAAAATGAAAAAAATTATAACTCAACAATAAATAAGATACAATGAAAACATTCTAATTAAAGCAAACAAACAACACAACAAATTATTTTTCTTTTTGAAAAAGGTTTAATTTTCAACCTAACATTAATTTCAATAAGCATTGTATATGGTTAGAGAATCCTTAAATCGTGTTTTTAAAAGGATTAATTTGCAATGATATTAATTTCATTAAACATTGTATCTTGTTAGATATCATTTCAGTTAAATCTTATTAGTTTTGTACTTGGCGAGAGAGAGGCATGTAGCATTGTGGGGGATGCATCGTCCCATGAGAGATCTAACGGCATACCCTAAGGGCGTGTGAGAACTCTGTGAGTGGATAAGTATCGCCTGCATTGCATGGGACTTGTATGTGCAAGACATTGACTCCTCAGGTATTGAAATTTGCCATATTAATAGTTACTAGTACGATTTTTGTCCTTTTATTCTTCTCTCTTTCCAATATTTTGCTATTTTGTATGTACATTCTCTGAAATGGTATGAACCCCACCACAAGGGTTGGAAGCTAAAGACAAGGTGAAGATAAGAGAAGCAAAACCCAAACACTGTATGTTCACATCACGACAGTCAACAAAGTCAAAAGTCTCCCCTCTTTATAATATTTTGCTATTTTGTATGTGCAATCTCTGAGGTGGTATCGACTCCACCAAAAGGGTTGGCATCTAAGACAAGGTGAAAATCAAAGAAGCAAGACCAAAAACCAAACACTAAGGGTTTCCATCTAAGACAAGGTGAAAATCAAAGAAGCAAGACCAAGACCAGACCCAAACACTAAGTTCACATCACAGTAGTCAACAAGCCAAAAAAGTCTACTCTCTCTTTATAATATTTTTCTAATTTGTATGTGCATTCTTTGACATGGTATCAACTCCACCACAATGGTGCATCCAAGACCAGGTGAAAATCAAAGAAGCAAGACCGAAGCACTGTATGGGAACATCAACATAGTGAACAAAGTCAAACGTAAAAGCACATGTTGATGCAGAATAGGATACGAGGGGTAATGATGTAGTAGCAAAGGCTGACCAGGCACATAGAACCACGCAGGCACATAAACGAAATAAAAAGATAAGACGGACTGTGTCAACACAATATCAGAATTCCTTTAACCTTTTTCTATTTGTTTCTCCATTTACACTACTATTGTCTTCATAATCATTATGTTTTCTAGCTCCATACAGTTATATTTGTGTACTCTTTTTCTTCTACCTTTAGCTCTTCTCACTTGCCATTTTATTGAGTTTCTGTGGGATTCTGATATTTGGATATATACCATGATACTATCCTATCTATAAATGTCAAGCATTGATTTCTTTCTTAAGCTTCTAGGTACTAACTGATTGTCATCTTATTATTGAAAGTTTGTTTAAATTTTGAGCGCCTTTTCATATAAAAATCACTTCTCACTTGCTTAAAGTTTGTTTAAATTGCTTTGTAAGTTTGTAACCTGTTTAAATTTTAAATTAATTATTTTGGTTGAATGCTTGATGAGTCATTTCACTGTAGCGAATGGTAAACCGTTAAAAATCTAAATGTGGAGAAGTCTGACACTTCACAGCCATGGCCATGGATAATTATCACCCACATATTACCTCCTAATTATTTACTCAGCATTTACATGTCTACTTCATCTATCCATACCAGTAACAGTGTTCATTTCAGCCACAAAATCTATAAATGGTGGTTGTCGCCCTTAACATTAATGCAGTTCTCTGCTATGTGACAGAGTTTGAATTGATATCCTGAAATATTATTTCATTAGAGATCAAATATCTTTTATATGGGGCTGAATGCAATTTCCATTGTTGGTATGATATTATGGATGTTGTTTTTGTGTTCCAAGATTGGTGGTGGGAGCTTGTTTCCTTGTGACAGTAGGGTTCCCAATGCTGCCAATTATCCATTCTGTAAGACTTCTTTTCCCATTAGAGTCAGAGTGAATGAGCTCATTGGCATTTTGTGGATGTGTGGAGAAGGATACACTGGCGGGGCTTTTGATAGAGGTGGGGGAATGATGGCTATTCAAATTTTTGTTTCACAGTTGGGGTTGAATTGGTCTTTGAATTTCTATGTCCAAATTTGCTTAGGAATAGTTCTAAATAGGCTCTCTTTTAGCACCGGGGATATTAAGGTTTTTGTTTATATAATTTTTTTAGATAATTTTCATTATTTTCAAGTTTCTACAGTTCTTAAAAGCACCTCTCAAAACGTACTTTAAAAATATTATCCCTATGGCTTGGGAGACCTGACAACCTACTTTAGGAATACTCTCGCTATGGCTTGGAAGATCTCACAACCTACTTTAAAAACATTATCATTGTGGCTTGGGAGATGGATGGGAAGAGTTCATTAGCCTACCTCTATGTGCTCTGAAGAGAGGGAAAACCTCAGATGTATGAGTGTGTTTCCCATCTGAAGTAGTTCCATAGTCATACTGCACCATGTAAAGGTTTGTGTTTACTATATTTTTTAGATAATTGAATTCTTACTACATTCTATAATTTTTTAAATAATTCTCACTACATTCTATAATTTTTTAGATAATTCTGATTACATTCCATAGTTCTTAAGGTATCTCTCACTTCCTACTTTAAAAATATTATCACCATTGCCTGAGAGAGCTCATTGGTTTAGCTATGTGTGCTCTGAAGAGAGGGAAGGCCTTAACAGTATGAATGTATTGCCCATCTGAAGTAGTTCCATACAACATCATGTCAAGGTTTTTGTTTACTATAATTTTTTAGATTTCATTACATTCAATAATTCTTAAAGTACCTCTGACAACGTACTTTAAAAATTCTGACTTGACAAGGTCTTCCAAAGATATTATACTTTAGTCTTTTATGAATATGTCATAAACTAGCCTTTGGATCCTATTGCCCAATTTAGTTATCTTAGTTAGAGTCCAGGTAAGAGTTGAATTCTGTTTTCCTTTTTATATTTGGAAAAGTATGTTCTTAGAAGCAGAGCATAATTGTGTCTATATCACGGATAATGCATGAAAAGTAAAGTAAATACTTTCATTCTTTATCCAAGTTTGGGGATGACAGAAGATACACTTATAGAGTAAATATCTAATCCAAACCACTAGTCTCGGACTCAAATTTAGAAACATTGTGGCAGTGATAACTCGATTCTTGAGTTCAGATTTTACAAGTGACATCTTCTTTCTCGGGAATGATAGTGAGGAATATAAGTTCATGGATTTAGATCCCTTTCTCTACTATGCCAAGTAAAACAGATTTCAAACAATATTGGAGTATTTGAATGTTGGTTGATGTTAGGGTTCTTGCTTACCCTTGGAATAGAAAAAGTCTTGTATGAAAAGGAAACTGCAAATTAAAGTGCTGGCTTTTGTTTTTTAATTGTAAATAGTATTGATGATTTTTTTTAATGAAATTAATCTTATTGGTTGTAGTAAAGATAACACTTCTAAAATTTAGGCTGTAAACAACTTTTGCTCAGTAACAAAAATCACTAATTGTCTTTTACAAGTGGAAACATTAATACATGTTACAATTTTACCTTATCAGTATAGATAGTAAATAACCAAGCCCAAGAATATGACTACTGCAAGGATTGTGTAGGTTGCAAGATGGGGTGCTTACCTAGTCAATTGCAACATTTTGACTGTCTTTTGCACCAATAGATATACATGAAGCACAAGTGCAGTTTGCTTTGGAGCGTGGAGTGCCAGCTATGGCAGGAATAAAGGGCACACATAGACTTCCTTATCCTGCAAGGGCTTTTGACATGTCTCATTGTTCCTGCTGCCTGATTCCATGTATACTTGCATAGTGGAAGTTGTAAACAGTCTGCCATTACCTAAAACTATAAGTTTGATTTTTCTTGTATCTTTAACTTCATGCCCACTTTTCTCAGATGGCCTTTATTATTATTTATAATTTATTAAAATATGGAAAAGTGATATATATATATAAAATTAATGATTTTCAAGACAATGATTATCGTAGTGTTTTGTATACAATTTATTTTCAATTGTTCAAAACATTTGTAGGCATATTAATTATCATATATCTATGTTAATTTTGGATTTATCAAATATTAAAAGGGATCATATTTTTTTAAAAGTGTAATTCTTTTGATTATTTAAAATGGATCTATGTTTGTTGTGATAATAAAACTTAAAACCCAAAATTTATGTAGATATAGATATATATAAAATATTTCCTTTATAACAATATTTTTATAAAAACATTATATTATTGTCATATTTCTATTTACAATTATTTAAATAAAAAAAATCATATTATATATATATATCACATCTATCTCTTTTTTATAAAGAATTTTATTTTCATTTGTATTTATATTTAGTTACCATATAATAAGACTATCATTATTATTTATAATTATAGAGATGAATGGCATGTGTCATTGCTATATGTGTGTCATTTAATGCTATTGCTATTACATCTATGACATGTGTACAATTCATGACAACCACGTGAAGCTCCTCTTATTGCCGTCATTACAATCGATACCCAGCGGCACTTTCGCAGGATACTGAAGCCAAGGCGGTAGACGCAGTGATCGAATCTGTCCATTACAGAAGAGCTCATCGGCAGTAGACAAGAAGCTCTCTGAATTCATCCCTCCATCCGGCACTGTGAACTATGAACTGTGCAATGAACTCGAAATCGTTTCCACTAGAGTTCCCAATACTGCTCTCCTTACTGCCAAATTCTTCATAATCATCTCCTCCTCCTCCATTTTTCTTTGGAATACCAATCTTCTCCTCCCACACGAAGGGCATTACGGCTCTGGTAGACTTGGAAAACTCTGACAAAATAGTAGCGGATCGCGTTGGGCTGGTGGGTGCCCTGAAATAGAACCCTCCGCATCCACTTCCTCTTCCTAGACTAGATGGCGCACTCACGTGCATTGTAGAGTTACTGGGAAAATCACTTTCGTGGTGGAACTCCATGGACTTGAACCTCCTCGACCTCGGGGATCCAGTTTTTGTCACAAAAAATGGTTCCATTATAGAGATTTCATTGTAGGTTGAATTCTACTTATTGGTTATCTATGTTAATCCGTTTGCAATTGTCTGTGATGCAGCGTTTATAAAGTTCGCACCCCCATCTGATTTGACATCTATTTGGCATGAAGGCAAAGTAAATTTGAGGAAAGGATGAAGTGGGGACTAGAGTAACATACAATGGTTTATACTTATCATGATCACTCTGCACCCATTGAATTCAACATTGTATAGGCAACCGCCCATGTTTTGCATTTGGAAACTCCAGGCGATCGTAAGCATATTCTGATTATATAGGAATTCAAGAGTATTAATGAAGAATGACAACTCAATCATGGGGCCTAATGGAAAACTAAATTCGATTCATTTTGTTTGCTTGTGTTTTGGGTAGTTTGGAATGTCGGTAGTGAAATTGTAACATTATTTCCATGTCATCTTCTGGGTTGCTCCTGCCGTGATATTTTGGTTGATTGTTGTGGTCAATCTTATTGTTTGGAAAATGGATTTTATTTTTATTTCTATTGCTTTGATCAAGTCTCCATGGCTCCTCAAATTACATATAATAAAATATTGGTAGGACATGAGGTTCGGGTCTGGCTTGGCATTCTGATCTAGTCGTGGGCGATTATACAACCACTTATTAATTTTTTCTCTCTTTTCAACTGTGCATTTATCATGGTGGTCCAAAAAGACTAAACTCTGATCAGGGTAAGTTTACTAACAAAAAATCGTGGCTTACATCATTACTTTCATAACCACAACCTTGCTCATAAAATCATCATCACTATCAATATTATAAATCTTTGTATCATCGCCACTCGACTAATGACCCACTCCACTACTTTCATGAGGCGGTTCCACCGATTTCTTAAAAGGAAGGAGTTTAGAGAACACTTTACGTCCCAGTTCAAAATAAAACCTCTGAACATGGAAATATGCTGCTTCTCGGAGTGTCCCCATAGGCTTGGCTTTCCCTATGGTAGGGAATTCGTTGCAACGCAGTTGTTTCTTGTTTTAAAAATTACTATTTGTAAAGCCATTAAAAAATATTTTAATATGAAGAATAGAATCTTCGAAGAAGGTTGAATTTCTTCGGAAGAATATTTATATAAAAATATTTAAAAATTATATTTGAAAATGGCTAATTTATATAAGAATATTTAAAAATATAAATATAAATAAGAAATTTTTATTTTTTTTATAAAAATAAAATTGAAATATTTTTAGGAGATTTAAATAATGAATGAAATATACTATTAATTAAGGACAATAGTGAAAATATTTATCATAATTTTACCATGACTCTCTATACTTCCATTAACAAGTTATCTATCATGGTGTCATGTAAAAAGGAGAATAGAATGACCAACCCTTGGTATGATAAAGAGTGCAAGTATGCTAGAACAACCATTAGGAATGCTTCCAATAGCCCTTAAAGACTGGAAAAATCTTTAAGTACAACTCGTTAATTAAAAGGAAAAATAGTTGCTATATAAATAAAAAGCAAGAGAATCTTTTGCACCTCTCTAAGGTAGATCCTAAGAAATTTTGAAAACAAATTCTAAGTCATAGAAATAATGAAAACAATATGATTCCCTTAAGGAACTAGAATTCGTACCTTAAAAAGCTTTATGAATCCCCTGATGTCGTGGACAACATTCAAACCCTTTCTACAAAGGAAGAAGTTTTCTCTTTAGAAGACGTAGAGTTTGGAGTTTAGCAACTCACAAAAGGGAAAGGCAAGGACATTGAAAGACACCGAGCAAAAATATTAATAATTGGTGGGCCTATTTCATCCCTCGCATCCACAAGCTCTTCAATTTAGCACTCAAGCAGGGTTTCCCTAAACCCTAGATAAAAAGCCTCATTGTTCCTATTTTAAAAGTGGATATAGAAACAATCCATCTAATTATAGGACCATTATGATTATCCTTCTTTTAGCCAAATTATATGGAATTATTATGGAAAAGAAGATCAACATATGGTCAGAAATACATGGAAAAAGAGCTAAAGGCTAGGAAGGATTTCACGGATATCACTGAAGTGTGGACCACCTTATTACTCTTAAAGCCATTGATAAGGAATGTCGCAATAATAAAACTAATATTCTATGTTGCTTTGTTCACTTTATAAAATCATTTAACACAGTTCCCATAACTAACCTTTGGAATAGAGTAAAAGAGCTAAAATTCCCTTTTCAGTTGAGAGTTGTTGTGATAAGGTTGTATGAGAAGGTTATTGCCAAGTTTAGGAAATAAGAGGCATGGTCAGAAGATACTAACTGTAATATAGGAGTCAAGCAAGGTTGTCCCCTATCCCCTAGCCTTTTTTGTATTTACATTGACATGATAGATGTTGTTACTTGGCAAAATTCCAAATGATTGGAGCTATATCGCCAACATACTGGGTTAATCCAGACAGCAAGAAATTTAGACTAATTATGAATTAATATTAAACAAATCTATACTAAAGGATTGAAGGAAAATAAATTAATGCACCTTATTTATGAAGGTTGGTCCTATCTTTTTTTTCGCTCTTCTAGATATGTTGTGTTCTCTCAATCCAAGAACCTGTAACACAAACACAATACCTTCCTCAAACAAACTTGGATATACAAAGAAATTATTGAAATCAAAATATAACATAGAAATGAAACTAGTTAATTCAATTCACAATCAAACATAAGCCAAATATAATACAATGATAAACATGGTAAATAGGGAAGGGAAAGATGTCCAATCTTCATTAAATAGTAGTAAAAGTACAAATCATACCATGTTCTGCTCTGCACCTCTTCGAAACTAGAGCATAGGGGTAGAAACTACTTGAGGGAAGTAGCTTCAACATACATGGATAAAGATCAATGATAAGTCAATTATATGAAGGGAAGGAGGATGTTTATGGCAAGTAATTCCACCAGCACAACAATACAATGAAAAATATCTTCTCAATTTTGTCTATCTGGATTCTTTTTATAGTTAGTGAGGATAGTTACCATATGGTTTGGGAAGTTGTAATCGAGCAGGTGGTTCCCAAAAACCACCCTAACTCCCTTATTTTCCAATTTTTTTATTATATATTTTTCATAATGTTTTAGGGCATTCGCACCTAAAACAAGAGCAAAATGGGAACGGTTCACTGGAAAACTATATGCAACAAGCGAATGCAACCTTTTTTTGAATTCGTTGGCAATCAAAGACAACGAGTGAATGGCTCGTATTCTACATGATCATTAGGCACAAATGAGTTCTTTTGAAAGATTGCAACAAGTTTTCAGGATGCTTGGGAATAACTAAGGTTTGCTTGAATGTTCACGATCATATCAACAAAGGTCAAATCAAGGCTCTTCAATGCATAAATGTCCTTTTTTGTGAACGAAGAGTGACACTTGAAGTGTCATCTTTTGAACTGTTGTCACAGATCGAGAAGTGTTGGTTTGAGCTATAACACTAGAAGGTTGTTTGGAAGAGGTAGGTTGCATAGGCACAAGTTTGGATGGTATAGTCATAATCCTTCTTCTCTATGCTAACGATATTGTTCTTATGGTGAGCTAGTCCCTATGATCTAGTCTATGAAATCAGAGATTCTGGGTTCGATCCCTAGTGGAATAGCCAATTCTGTTGTTAAGGAAAAATTCCAAATGACTAGGGATATATCACCAACATACTGCGTTAAGTTAGACAAACACCTAAGGGATTGATTGCAAGCAATTCAGATTATGAATTAATATTAAACAAATCTATGTTAAAGGATTGAAGAAAAAGAAACTGATGCACCTTATTTATGAAGGCTAGTCCTAGCTTTTCTTTTGCTCCTTCAGATATGCTCTTTTCTCTCAATCTAAGAACCTATAACAAAAACACAATACCTTCCTCAAACAAACTTGGATATAAAAAGACATTATTGAAATCAAGATATAACATAGAAATGAAACTAGTTAATTCAATTCACAATAAAACACGAGCCAAATCTGATACAATGATAAACATAGTAAATAGGGAAGGGAAAGATGTCCAATCTTCATTAAATAGCAGCAAAAGTTCAAATCATACCATGTTTTGCTCGACACCTCATCGAAAATAGAGCTCTAGGTCTCTCTTGCTCAAGCTCACCACAAGTCCCACTCCAAATCTCCACATGCATAGGGATAGAAACTACTTGAGGGTAGTAGCTTCATCATACATGGATAAAGATCAATGATATGAAGGCAAGGAGAATGTAAGGCAAGTAATTCCTCGAGCATAACAATATTTGGTCTATCTCACTTCTTTTTATAGTTAGTGAGGATAGTTACCATATGTTTGGGGAAGTTGTAATCAAACAGATGGTTCCCGAAACCACCCTAACTCCCTCATTTTCTGAATTTTTATATATTTTTCATAGTTTTTTGGGGCATTTGCACCTCAAAACAAGAGAAACAGGTGAATGGTTCACTAGCAAACTATATGCAACAAGCCAATGCAACTTTTTCTTACATTCGCTGGAAAATCAAAGACAAGGAGCAAATGACTCGTATTCTGCATGATCATTGGGTGCGAATGAGCTCTTTGGAAGGATTACAACTTTTCAAGATGTTTGGGAATAACTGAGTTTTGCTTGAATGTTTAGGGTCATATCAACAGAGGTCAAATTAAGGCTCTTCAATCCATAAATGTCCTTTTGTGTGAACAAATAATAACACTTGAAGTGTTGTATTTTGAACTGTTGTCACCTACAGAGAAGTGTCGATTTGAGCTAAACACTAGAAGGTTGTTTGTAAGAGGCATGCTGTGTGGGCATGTCTTTGGCTAGTATAGTCATCATTCTTCTTCTCTATGCTGATGATATTGTTCTTATGGTGAGCAAGTCCCTATTATCTCAACATGCAAGTAAATTTATCAAGGATTTTTGCTCTAGTATGGGTATGATTGTTAACATTGACAAAACAAAGGTGATGGTAATCAAATCTCAAAATATCACTTATTATATGTAAAAACCCTAAATTACTCATAAAACCTACTATGGAACAAAGAATATTAAATATGCATGCAGATCTCTAATCCAACACAAGAATATGATAAAATGTTACATCTTATAAAATCCAGAAACAACAAGAACAACATGCATAGAAGATCGACAAAGAAATGGATCTAATCAATAAATACAGAAAATACGCTATGAAAATCATACCTGGTTAGATGACCTAGGAGCTACCATTACCTTGACAGCTCCAATAGTGAAACTGAAGGTGGGGGGATGACTCTCCACCCAACCAACCTCCATCCAAAGGCTGAGGCCCCTGAGCCCCCAACAATTAACCCTATGCCAGTGCTATCTTGCTTTCCTCTCCTCCAGAGCTCCTCTTCCAAGATGCCCAAAGACAAAAAGACCAAAAACATCTCTCTCTTCACTTCTTCTCCTCCCCCTCCCAATTTCTTAATTTTTTATTTAATGCAATTTGTTTTCCCTTATTTTCTTTCATATTCCCAATTATATTAGTTACCCCCTTTTATTTATTATCTTACTTTATTTTATATTTCTATATGAGGGTTGTTACATACTCCCCCCCTTCAAGAAACTTCATCCTGAAGTTATAATATTCAAGCAATAAATACAATACTTATTCAATCAATCAATGAAGTAAATACTAGAATATATAGGTAGCTAGTACTATGGTGAAGCTAAGAGATTTATATGTGTGGCCACCACATAGAAATCTCCAAACCACACTAATACAATCAAATGCCCTAAGTTAAAACATGCTCTTAAGTAATTCCCTATGAGTCTAGTATGCAGCCATAGCAACAATTATGCATCATACATACAAAAGCATTAGATAATTAATTAATAATTAATAGTTGTGTATTTGTTTACTTCCCCTTTCCTTACTCACCCTCTCCCTGAGAATCATACCATCCGATCAACCTCCCTACACCTCCCCTCCAACTCCGGATGGTCCCGCTCGCCATGGCACGGGCCCTCTACTGTAACCTGTCCACAGATCATACAATAGGCATCAGAAATTCCTTGGGAAGTTACCGCGGCATTGCCACCTTCCCAACTTCTGGTAATAATATGGCCTGATCGATTTCTAACCAGAATTTGGGCCTCATCGGTACTAGCCGGCATCTGGTTCCCGGTACCCCGATCCTGATACTTCCGGTACTCCCAATCCTAATATTAGGATCATTATACCCCAGGCATCTCAGAAGGCTAGCCTAAACATCCTCCATAGCACCCTCAAATGTGCTGATACCAGATGTAAGAACCCAAAAACTCATAAAACCTACTAAATAACAAAATAATATAGAAGATGCATGCAGATCTAGGAACCAATACAAGAATATGATAACATGTAAAATCTTATAAAATCCATAAACAAACAAGAACAACATGCATAGAATATTTGACAAAGAAAGTGGATCTAATCAATATTAACACAAAATATGCTATAAAAATTAAGGAACCATACCTGGTTAGATGACCTAGCAGCTACCATTACCTTGACAGCTCCAATAATGCAACTGAAGGTGGGAGAACGACTCTCCACCCAACCAACCCCCAACCAATGGCTGAGGCCCCCAAGACCCCAACAATTAACCCTATGCTAGTGCTATCTTGCTTTCCTCTCCTCCAGAGCTTCTCTTCCAAGATGCCCAAAGACAAAAAAAGACTCATTCTCTTCACTTCTTCTCCTCCATTTATGTCCTCCTCCCAATTTCTTAATTTCTTATTTAATTTCTATCTTTATGCAAAATATTCTTTCAGTTACTTGTTTTTCATGTTTCTTTTTATTATCTTACATTATATTACATTATATTATATTAAATATTTCCTATATTCGTATATGAGGGTTGTTACATTATATAATTTCATGTATGACAACAACAACTTGGAGGAAGTGGCTTCATATAAATATCATACAATTGATCTTCATCATAAGCTTAATTGTCACTATAACATTGAGAAAAGGATTAACTGAGGATGTAAGAGTCTTATTATTGACTTGAAAATAGTAGTAAATCAACAAACCTTTGGCTTTGGGATAGGAAGAAACTCATTTTTGCGACTATTGTCACTCATGTTATCTTATATGGTTGTGAAGTTTGAGGCAGCAACATTTCTAGAGAATCTTGGAGAATGATAGAGAAAATCCAAAAGTGCTCTATAACATATAATCTCAAAATTAAAAACAATACACACTATCCTATCCTCCTCATAGAAGCGAGTATCTCCCCGATTAAGAGCATGGTTATGACTAGGTACCTATTGTACAAGAACAAGATAAACAACATGGGGGACAATAGGCTTCCTAAGATTGCTTCATACTTACTCAAAACAACCTGTGACATAAGCGAGGTTAACATAAAGATGCTGGAAGTTTTTGCTAAATCATTGGGGAGTCAAGGAAGAGGTCATTCTGCAAAATAGCGATAACCTTAAAAGAAATATTACATATAAATTAAAGGAAAATATGTGGTGCAATAAAGAGTTAGAGGATAAGAGAAATTTAAGCTAATATAGGGAGGTGATCAACCCTAATTTAGAACATCAAAAGTATCTCTATGTGTTAACAAAAGTATCACTCCGTGTTAACTAGCGTAAAGAAGAAAATCAACATTGCTAAAATAAGAACAAACTCTTGTGAGCTCCTTAGTGAAACAAGGTGTTGGACAATTCCTAAAACACCGTGGGATGAAAGAATATGTCATCTTTGTGACACAAACAAGGTTGGAGAATAAAATCACTTTCTCATAGAATGTCCTGCATACATCGACATTAGAGCACAATTTTCTTAACATTTTAACTCATCACAACTATGGTGATTTAGGAATGCTTCTCTTAAAATTTTTGAACATATAAATAAAATCATAAAGAAAACCAAGTGATTCATTTTCTTTTCAAGGTTTGATAGACCGAAGTTGGTTTCAATGGACATTGATAACTATTATCATCTTCATCATCATCAAAAAAATATATAATGAATTATGAAAATAAAAGATAAAAAAATAAAAAATTGAAGGGAAGAAATTGTAATAAATAATTTCAAATAAAAAATGTATGAAATAAGGGAGTAAAAACATATAATAAATTATGAAAATAAAAGATAAAAAATAAAAAAAATTGAAGGGAAGAAATTGTAATAAATCATTTAAAAAAAGTCTTAAATAAGGGAATAAAAAGAATTAATAAACATATTAAAAACGGAAGTAGGCGTTAAGAGAAAAAACAAAGACATGAAAGGCACAATTGAAATTTGACGGGTAAATAGCCGTCATTTACCATTTTAACGTCAAAATACTATCATTTCATAAAATTAAATGTCATTAATGAAGTGTGAATCTTAATTTCACAAGTCATTTTGAAGTGCATTTTTATTTTTACACGTCATTAATATCTATATCCCAAGCCCATATATCTATCTATATATATAATCTTTATATTTTATAATATGGTAATTTTGATTTTTATCATGGTTTGGTTACCTGTCTTTTTAGGTAAACTTGACTCCGTCATGGTTTTTTGGGCCCACGGTAATGGCCCATTGTATTGCTTGTGAAGAAGCAGGTATTTAAATGTTTATGAGATAAACCTTCTTTGTCATTATGTGTAGGCTTGGTTTAATCATTATATTCATTATGATTTTTTTATTTTATTTTAAAAACTAAATCAACTATAATTATGATTGGTAAAATTAAGGTTTAAATTTCAAATGAAAGGCAATTTTAAAATTAAAACTTCATATAAAAACTTCTTACCTGTAAGTTAAGACGTCAAATTTCAACCCTATGAAGAGGGAAGAAAACTAGGTTGAAGAAAACTAAATAGGAATGAAAAAAATAAGAAAATAAAATTGGAAAAAAATAAAATACAAAATTTAAATAAAAATAGAATGAGAAAATAAGTTTAAGAGAAAAGTGTAAAGGTGATAAAAAAAATTAAAATGAAGATGAAATAAAATAAGAAAGAAAATTTGTTAACTATAAATAAATTTTAAATTGAAAAAATAAAAATGAAATCACAACAACATAAAAAGATTTATAAAATGTGTCATATCAAAATGTAATTCCTTTGATATAAACATTATAAATAAATTCTAAATTAAATAAGAAAGAAAATTTGTTAACTATAAATAAATTTTAAATTGAAACAATAAATATGAAATCACAACAACATAAAAAGGATTTATAAAATGTGTCATATCAAAATGTAATTGCTTTGATATAAACATTATAAATAAATTTTAAATTCAATATATAAATTGAAAAAATAAATATGAAATCACAACAACCTAAAAATGATTTATAAAATGTGTCATATCAAAATGTATTTGCCCTTCTATAAGCATTAAAAATATAAATTGAGAGAATTAATTACATAAAAGAGGGATATTGAGAAAATTAGTTACATTAAAAAGAAAGAGGGATTCTGAGAGAGTTTAAGAGAACAATGGAAGGTGAGATTTAAAGTGGAAATAAAAGTTAAGGTTTATTATAAATTTAAAAGATGTTAATGATAAGGTGTTTAGATGGGTCAACTTTGTACTTTTTTACATCAGTATTTGCATATTTTCATAGTTGGACATATTGTGTATAATTTTTTTGGAATAAATTTATTCATCGTCACTTTTTTTTAGTAGACATTTTATTTAGAAGTTTAGTCATAGCTTATAGAAAGATAGAAAAGAGTGAAATTTAGGTGAGATAATTACAAAACTAGAAATATAGCATGTTAGAGTTAACTAGGTAAACTAAATTATAGATAAACAAGATGTTATGCCAGGATGAATAATAAGAGAAAAATTAATTAACAAATAATAAAATATTAATGATGAAATAAAATAAAATAAAGTTATTATGGAGAGGGTAAGGTTAGTAATGAATAAAATTCAAATATAAAAATAAAATAAAGTTATCTTCGAATGGGCTAGATAAGTCATAAATGAAAATTGGAGATAATAAGAATAGAAGGGTTTCTTTTTTTTACAACCTTGGAAAGCCTAGCCATTGATGACCACTTTTCTTGGGAAACCATTTTATTTGACGACTGAGGTTAAAACCAGGTATGAGGCCTAACCTTAATATTGGCATAGAAGAATGATCTGCCTAGCGATAAGTAGAATTGTCACCGTAAAGGACTCGAAGATTTGTAGTGTTAAATCCCCCCACTTGTGACATGATTGATACTTAGGTATCCATTGGGTCAGCCAGAGGCCCCACCGATGGCTCATAGCCTTAGATCCATAAAATTTGAATAATTTCTCGATTTGTATGTATCATCTTTGCATAAGGACCATACTAATATTCTCTGTATCATTCTAGTTTTATTAGGCTCCTTAATAATAAAAAGTTTAAAGGTAACACAATAGAGATTACAGAAAAAGTAAAGATAATAAAGCTCTTGGATACTAAAGATCAAATTAATAGAAAGAAGATAAAAAATTAAACAAGATAAGGTCATACATACCACCAATTTTAATCTAGATAATGATGAGGAGTCTTAGAAACCTAATACCATCTTCATTGTCTTCTCCACTTTTATTCATGGCTGACCTTATCCTCTCCATAATAAATTTATTTTATTTTATTTCATCATTATTACTTTTATTATTTTCTAATTAGGTATGAAGAGATCCCTCGTAATAACTTTATTTTATTTTATTCTCACTATTATTTTGTAATTAGTTATGAATAGATACCCCGTAATAACTTTATTTTATTTTATTTCATTATATTCTTTTATTCTTTTGTAATTAGTTATGAATAGATCCTAGTAATAGATGGAGTATCCACTTTCCAAATAATTTTATAAACAATATTATTTTATTTTATTTTTAATTTCATTAATTTTTGTAATTAAATTAGTAAAATAATATTAAGTTTTACCAAGGTAAAAAAATTAATATGATTTGAATGATCAATAATAACATATTTGTGTATTTGAAAAAAATGATTGTTGGAGCTTTGAACCTTCGCGGTTAGGGTTTCCATCCTAGCCATTGTTGTTGCTCAAAACATATCCTTGGATCCTGGTACCCTTGCTATTGTCATTGCTCGAAGCATCCCTGGAGTTTCTCAAAGCTCCTTCATTGTGTGGTGTTTCCATCAATGTCTTGTATAGGTTGTTCTTGGTCTACGTGGAGATAGAGATGTCAGTTCTACATGGAGGGACGTCTTACCCTTGCTCTTTGTTGTTTCCATACATTGGGGAGGTTGTTTTTGTGGGTTGGATGGATGGGTGACTTGGATGAGATCCAAGCCTTTAAGGTTCTCGTTCAATCCTCCAAACCCTAGTCCAAAGTTCCAACCCCAAAAAAATTCGTCAAGAAGATTGATGAAATACCCTCGTTGGATCTCTCTCCTGAAGATCCATACAAGAAATCCCTCAGCCTTTTAAGGGAGTGCTCATCAAAAAGTTTACCAATATTTGACCAAGCCTAAAAGTAGTGGATCTCTAGATTGAAGAACATTGGGCCCCAAAGCTATAAGGGCATGCAACTCTGTTTGTTGTTAGTAGGGGTTACTTTGTTTTTCTTTTCTTGAATAAAGAAGAGAGAGATCTTATTTTCCGTTCATGACCTTTTTTTATGGGATCAAGAGGAATGTTTTTAGCTCCTCGATCTTTGTATTTTAACTCAGAAGCTGACATTACAGATACACCTGTATGGGTAAGGATGCCATATATCCCTCTTCATCTTTGGGGGTGGGATTTCTCTCAAGCGTATTGGTAATATAGGTAATTTTTTGGACAATGCTGAGCGAAAAGGGGGTCATTTCTCTTGTGCTCGAATCTGTGTGGAAGTCAACCTGGAGAAAGGGTTGCCAATATGAAAGAAGAACAATCATGCATATATACATTTTGCCAAAGGCTATCCCAATATGAAAGAAGAACAACAAGCAACAAAAGGACCAAAAATTAAAGAGAAAGAGTTCCAAACTATTTCTAATCATCATCGAAACCCTCTTCGTAAGGAGCCCAACCATAGAGTGCCTCCTGCAAACCCAGTTCTAGCTCCTGTAGGAATCCCCTCGGCAAGCAACATTATATTTGAGACCCTCAGAAATTTGGAAGATTCGGATCCATAAAAAGTAGTGGAAAATCCAATAATCACCCCTCTAACAAATCTAGAAAAGATAGAATTGGGGGATTCTGATCCAACCTCATCAGCTTCCAGGAAAGAGGCATGGAACGTACAAGATGCTCTCGTAAGTAAAGAGTTGGCTGAAATAGTCTCCAACTCTATAGCCTCATAGGACAAGGCCAATCAAGAATTCCCTCTTCTCAAAAGGGTTCATTCTTCAAAAGTTCAAATACTGTTCATCCCTTTCCTCCTCTCACAAAAGGAAGAAAGACAAACAAATAAAAGAGATAAAGAAAAGCAGAAGTGAACATCATATTGAGCTATCAAAATCGATTGGATCTCTTCCTTATGGGGCTTTCAAAGTCTTCAAAATTAATGTATTGTTTTTGCATTTTGTTATATTCCCAATTTGTGAAGATAAACACTTATGGAAATTTAAAACATCAACAGAAAACGTATTTGAAACCATTGGAATTTGTCTCAAAAAATCACAAGAAAGAAGCTCACGACATTATTAGGTCATCCGCTTCCATATTCTTTGTATCTCTTGCTCTCGGCCCGCTCGAAGTTTCTTTTAATACCAAAACCCCTTCACGATTTTGGTTTTAAAAATACATCGTTGCATATGCATTGTTATATGGTGATTATAAACCATATATTCTTTAAACATAAAATAACTTATTAACATAACGTGAAATCTCATCAACTCTCTTTATCTTTTAATGTAATTTTTTTTAAGGATTCTGGAGATTTTGTTAAATATGTCTTTGTTTGAAATGAATATGGGATCGATGAGATAAGGTTTAGGGATATGTTTATGAATGAATATATGGAAAGTTAACATACTTGAATAATTTATAATCTTAGTATTTACTGTGGGAGATGCGAAGAGCTTTAGTTACTAGGATGCTCACGGGAGCCATTTTTATGTCCAAGATAATGATGACGTTGAAAATGAAAATATTGGTTGGCATTGTTTTACTTTATGTTTATTTAAATATTTTTATTTTTTTTAATATTATTGTTGTATTATTAGTTATTGTGCCTAGAGGCATGTAACGTTTGGCGATATTATTGTCGGCCATTAATAAAATGTAATAAATAATAGAAAGTAATAAATATTTTGTGAGCCATTAATAAACATTTGTTGAGTAATGTTTGTCTAGTATAAGGGAGATGTTGTAACGTTTCGACCATAAAAACTATAAATATAAGAAGTAAAAATGATAAAGAAGTAATAAAAATTAAAAATATAAGAGATAAAAAAGATAAAGAATATGTGACATAAAAAATAGAAACATAAAAAATAAAAGAAAGAAGTACAAAATATATTATACTAGATATAAGAAGTAGAAACAAAAACAAAAAAAAACTATAGATTACATAAGAAATAGAAAAAATAGAAGGATTTGAACCTTAATAAAAAAAACATGGTTGTATTGATTGCAACAATGAGTAAAATAAATATTAAAAATATAAGAAGTAAAAAAGATAAAGAATCGCTGACATAAAAAGTAGAAATATGGTTACATCGATTTCAACAATGTGTAAAACAAATATTAAAAATATAAAAAGTATAAACATGGTTGCATTGATTTCAAAAAAATTACTATAATTGACATAAGAAATAGAAAAAATAAAAGGGATTTGAACTTTAATAAAAAAATATAGTTGCATTGATTTCAACAATGTCTAAAACAAATACTAGAAATATAGGAAGTAAAAAAGATAAAGAATAACTGACATAAAAATGAGAAACATGGTTGCATTGATTTCAAGAATGGGTAAAACAAATATTAGAAATATAAGAAGTAAAAAAAATAAATAATAGCTGACATAAAAAGTCGAAACATAAGGGTCACCATTAAGTGGGCAGAAGGAAAATTCAAGTTGAATGTTTTAAATTTAAGACACTGGGCCTCCAGAGTTATACGTGAAATCTCTAAGCAGCATGATATATCTTTCGAGCACATTTATCGTGCACATAACAGTTTGGCTGACAAACTGTCAAAGCAAGCTCTTGATGGTTGTGAAGGATACCTGTTCTGGGAAGAATGGTTGGAAGACAGCCTACAGGAAAGCGGTTCCATATATTTCTATGACTGATATTTTGTCTTATCCTTAATTTCTTTTTGATGTTTAACTGGGGTTTTTAACTTATTACAAATCATTGGCATAATCTTCGGATATATATATTGTAAATGATGAACATTCTCAGACTTTTGTCTTATCATGTATAGGCTGTTTTGCACGGAACAGCCTGGGATATCTTTCGAAAGATCCATGTGTTTGGATCATGAATTTTTTTGTACTATTTGATTCAGCATAATGAATATCAATAGTAGTTTTTTTTCCTGGAAAAAAAAAAAGTCGAAACATAAAAAATAAAAGAAATAAGTAAAACGTATATTATAATAGACATATGAAGTAGACACAAAATAAATAAAATAAATACTATAGTCGACATAAGAAATAAAAAAAATAGAAGGGATTTAAACCTTAATAAAAAAACATAGTTACATTGATTTCAACAATGCGTAAAAAAAATTAGAATACTAGAAGTAAAAAAGATAAAGAATAACTGACATAAAAAGTAGAAACATGGTTGCATTGATTTCAACAATGCGTAAAATAAATATTAGAAACATAAGAAGTAGAAACATACTTGCATTAATTTAAAAAAAAATTATTATAACTGACATAAGAAATAGAAAAATTAGAAGGAATTTGAACCTTAATAAAAAAAACATGGTTACATTGATTTTAACAATGATTTCAACAATGCATAAAATATAGTATAGCTGACATAAAAAGTAGAAATATAAGAAATAAAATAAAAAAGTAAAAAAATATTATAGTAGACATAGGAAGTAAAAATAAAAGAAGTAAAAAAAATTACTATAACCGATATAAGAAATAGAAAAAATAGAAGGGATTTGAACCTTAATAAAAAAAACATGGGTGCATTGATTTCAATAATGCGTAAAACAAATATTAGAAATATAAGAAGTAAAAAATATAAAGAATAGCCAACATAAAAAGTAGAAACATGGTTGCATTGATTTCAACAATGTGTAAAACAAATATTAAAAATATAAGGAGTATGAACATGGTTCTATTGATTTAAAATTTTTTTACTATAACCGACATAACAAATAGAAAAAAATAGAAATGATTTGAACCTTAATAAAAAACTTGGTTGTATTGATTTCAACAATGAGTAAAACAAATATTATAAATATAAGAAGTAAAAAAAATAAAGAATAGTTGACATAAAAATGAGAAATATGGTTGCATTGATTTCAACAATGCTTAAAAGACATATTAGAAATATAAAAAATAAAAAAGATAAAGAATAGCTGACATAAAAAGTAAAAACATAAGAAATAAAATAAATAAGTAAAAAATATATTATAGTGGCCATAAAAAGTAGAAACAAAAGTAGTAAAATAAATACTATAACCGACATAAGAAATAAAAAAAATAGAAAAGATTTGAACCTTAATAAAAAAATATGGTTGCGAAGTAAAATATAGTATAGTTAACATAAAAAGTAGAAATATAAGAAATAAAATAAAGAAGTAAAAATATATTATAGTAGACATAAGAAGTAGAAACAAAATAAGTAAAAAAAAATTTACTATAATCGGCATAAGAAATACAAAAAATAGAAGGGATTTGAACCTTAAGTCCAATCATATCACTACTTACCAATAAACAACAAACAAATGTTCTTAAAAACAAAAGATATATGTTGATTTGATTAGTTGCATTGATTTCAACAATGCATTGTTTTTGTTTTTTACATGTATGCATTTAATTTATCAATTAAACAAAAAAATAAATGTTCTTCAAAAACACAAGATGCATATAACTCCAAGCAAAAATAGTTTTGAACCTTGGTCTGTAGGTTAACACAAGCCCAATAACATTACTACTTAACAATAGACCACATACAAATGTTGTTAAATAACACAAGATGTATATTTATTTGATTCGTTGCCTTGATTTAAATAATGCATATTTTATTTTTTATTTTTTACATATATGTATTCAATTTATCAATTTAATAAAAAGTAAAAAATTTGCATTGATTTCAGCAATGCATTGTTTTTTGTTATTTACATTTATACATTGAATTTATCTATTTAATAGAAAAACTATTTGCAATGATTTCAACATATTAAAGTTGTTGTTGTTGGTTTTTTTTTTTTTTTTTTTTTTTTTTTTTTTTAAGGATATATTGTGGATCATCGTGATAATATTGCAAATAATGAAGACATTGATGATCAAAAAAGAAAAATATGACAAATGTATAGAAGAGAAAGAGAAAAAAAATCATCAGAACATATAGAACAGCCTAGAAAACATAACCGTGAACTAAAGAGATCACAAAGAAGTGTTATTTGTGCAAAGAGATTCTCAAAAGCATGAAAGGAAGATAATTTCAGGGTTATATAGGAATCGGTATATAACTACTAAAGAATATGACATACTTGGATACATGAAATGTGATAACAAGAAAAATTGGAACTCTAATTTTGTTCATATGGAGACTTCCAATTATGCACTACAGTTCATATTTGAAAACCGATAATTGAATGCCATTGTTCATAATAATTGTACTCAAAATTATTCAATTGAAATCTTAGCGGAGAAGCAAATAAAATCATTTGAGATTATTCTTGAGCATTACAGAGGTGGGAACAATGAACCACTATGAATGATTATTCAAGGAACTGCAGGTACAAGAAAATCTTACTTGATTGGAGCTATTAGACAAACACTAAAAATTGATTATTTTACAGATAAGTCACCATTACTTCTTTTGGCCCCAACCAGCGTTGCAATGTTTAATATATCTACATTAACAGTGAAAAAAAAATGGGGATTAACATTGGAGAAGAAAATTATAAATATTGGAAACAAAGAACGACGGGGACTCCCATTTACAACAATATCACGATTAAAAGGTTTGGATGGTCTTCCTCCTTTCACATATGATCGATACGAGAAGATGCCAAAGGGAGCAGGAGTAGAATCAAGAAAAAAAGAAGAAGAAATATCAAATTTGATTACATTGTAATATATTTGATCAAATCCCTTAAGGTGCAAGCCTTTTCTTTAACAATTTACTCAATCCTTAATACTTATTACTTACATTATGATAATCCTCATAATTCTATCTGTGTTTTCAACTTAACATGTTCCTTACAATGCTGATCAAACTCCAGTTTTATGTTACCATCCACAACTGAAGCCAACCTAGATCCAAATCCTAGGCTCTATCAAGCGCCTAGAGGGATCAAATCTCCCGAGGTGAAAACCTCTCCTTGAAAAGCTCCTTGAGTGCAATACCTGAGAAGAGATTTGCACCTCAAGAGATTTGATCCCTCTCGGCGCTTGATAGAGCCTAGGATTTGGATCTAGGCTGATGATTAGTTGTTAGAAGTATGTTATGTTTATGGGATGTGAATTATGATTTAAAATTGTTTTCTGGTTTAATTAAAAATTTGTTTATCTATCTATTTATAAGGAAATCTGTTTTTTTAGTAAAGGATAGAAGTTTGTATTTAAAAATATTGTAGTTGAATTATACAACAAAGTAATATAAAAGTAGAAGTTATCCTAGGCATAGTCACGAGTATATCCAAAAAGCAAGAAACTGTCAAAAAAGGATTATTAGTCTTTTTTGAGAAGCCATTAGAACCATTGAAAGTATACAATCGATAGAAGACGCCTAACAAAAAATATTGATTCACAAAGTAATATATAATTTCTTTAAAAAAAATGGTTGATTGTGAGCTCCTCCTTGCTCTCCATTGGTTGATGTATTCATGGGTTCTCTAGTTCCATGTATTCAAAAAAGTGGGGGACTAATATATCTTCTACCTTGGTATGTATTGGGATGGAGCTATTAAATGATGGTTGAGGATTTGAAGTTTTCGAATGAGTGGATTTGTTGAAGTTCTCAATGGAGAGTTTGAGTGTCAAACACCCTGCCTCTAATGCTTGAATTTGTCTTGTTTGTTGTATCACAATGTCCATGACCTCATAACTCTATGATTTAAAAATATTTGTATTGCTTTGAATTGTATTAGAAAGGAAGTGAATGTAGGTTATGCTCTTGGTTATATATCATAAATGAGCATTTCACATTTCCCATAATAGCCTAGACAACCCATGGTTCTCGGGGATGCCCAGGTTTGTGCAATAAAAAAACAGAATGATAGCAGTGAAACGATTGCCAAAATACTGGTAAGAGTATATTTCCAATATAGATTTGATTACCTGATAATTGAATTCAGCCAAATGACAACCTTTTTGTTAATGCTTAGACTAGAAATGGGACAAGAGCTACACAAAAAATTGGGTCTCTCTATCCTGAGGGAGTCAATATTAAAACCTAGAAACCACATACTTATTGCAGTTTGCCCAAGGTTTTCACGGCTAACAAGTTGGTGAAAATTACTTTGAAAAAAACCCTTCACACTAAAAATGCAACAACACATCAATAAAAAATACCCAAATTTAACATAACACCAAAGGATCAAGAACCCTAGTATTCAGCCTACAAACACTCCTCTTCTCAACACATACTAAATTGAAAGCTTAACCAAATAGTTTTAAACCAAACCAACATAGCTCATTGAGATCGAACTTGATAAAACTACCATTTTTGAGTTTTGTGTTATCCTCAAGCCCCAATTAAGAGTGCATTTGTGCTCCCATTATCCCACCTCCTCCCATGAAACATAACTCAAAGCATCTAAAATGATGGGACATTGGTAATATTGGAATAAACATAACTCCAAGCATTTAAGCATTTGTCTCGACCTAATTCATAATATACCTCTAGGATTGGGAAATATCCAATCTTCATTTTGGGGGCCATTACCCTCCATTCAATATACATATATATTTTAAGAATATATATATATATATATATGTGTGTGGACAGTCCTTGACATTATCCTCCACTTTTTAAGATATTTAACTTATTTATTTATTCTTGGGACATTTCCCTTCATTCATATACATATATATTTGGAAGATATTTTATTTAATTTTTAATATGTGGATTACATTATAATTACATGTCTATTTTCGAAACAATCATATCGCCCGATATGATTTGAAGGAATGTTGTGCATAATTAGTTAAAAAAAAAAAAACATGTGACTTGCTATTTATATTAAAATCAAAGTTACATATTTCCATGTTGACGTTAAACAAGGGACTAATAAAATTGATCAGTTCATCAAAATGACAATTTAGTCACGAAAGACCTTAGAAAAAATTTAGACACCGAGAACTTCTAATAGTCTCAAGCTAACAGATTATTTTTCTTTTTGAAAAAAGTTTAATTTTCAACCTAACATTAATTTCAATAAGCATTGCATATGTTTAGAGAATCCTTAAAAGTTAAGGTTCGTGTTTTTAAAAGGATTAATTTGCAATGATATTAATTTAATTAAACATTGTATCTTGTTAGATATCATTTCAGTTAAATCTTATTAGTTTTCTACTTGGTGAGAGAAAAAAAAGGGACCGTTGTTAGTGATCAAAGCATTATACCTGTCGCAGTCATATGAACAGTCTGCTGGGAAGAAGTACAAACTCATGTAGTGGGTATGATATTTATGGCATGATCTCTTCAATGTTATTTTGGTGACTCGTTAGCGGTAATCTCATGGGCAAGGGGCTCTACCCCCTCAATGTTCTAAATCTTACTCATTGGTTGGAAGAGGCTCGCAAACTTATACTTGAATTTGAACACATTTATTTTGAACATATCTTCAGAGAAGTGAATTTGGAGGCGGATTTGCTCTCTAAGCGGGAACTTAATTCCCTGGCAGGGATCATCATGTGGCAGGAATGGCGGGATGATAGACTATTTACTCATGGTTCCTATCAGTTACATTGGAATTGTTGATTACTGCCTTTACGGTTTTTGTTCTTTTATTTTCCTCTTATATTATGCGGCATTATTATCTTATATGACCTATAGTTTCATGTGCAGATCCTTAATTTTCAGCATCCAACTACTTGTTGGGCACTTACTATTCTCACATGCTTTTTGCGGCCTTTACTACAGCTTCATGCAGACGCTGTTTGGTATTATCTGATCGGCACCTATCCTCATGTCGAGGTTTTGTTTACATACTTCTTCAGTTGATTGTACCTGTGGTTACTACTTGGTGGTTGCCTCTATTAGGACCTTTTTTTATTTGTTCATATTTGTTGTTGTGATATTTAGGCACTGTTTTGCCTTTGGACATGTTATGTATTGACTTTTGGATATTCTGGGTCATGAGGCATTTTCATTGTTATTTTCTGAGTTTGGTATGTCGGCACATGTTGCTGCGATGTCCGGTATATCCCTAGTCCTACTATTGACAGGGTGTGTTTGCCGTTGTGTGATCTGACAGTTGGACATATTTTACTATTTCGTATATTAATAGTAAGTTGCATTTTTCTATGAAAAAAACCATCAAAACATAATAAAATATATCAAAATTTTATTATGTCCTCGACATATTCAAGGAGGCGGATTAGTTGGGGGCTTGGCATGCCAAATTTTTTAGTTTTATAAAGTTGGTGCATGGTTTGATTTTGAAGTGGATTTAATATTTTTTATAAATCGCATTTATTTACCCTCTGATTGGTCCCCTTCCGCTGACGTTTTCCTGGGGCGTTGTGCACCAGGGGTCGGCGGCGGGCTCTCGTCAGCAAAGCTTGAATGCGGGCTTCAAGCATGTAGCTGTGTTCCACTAATATCAGTGCTATGGAAATTATTGCCATAAATGCAATATGGGCTTTTACAATCTCGATGGATAGCAAGGTGACTACTGACGGGTCTCAAAAACATTGCAGCCTGTGTCTTCTATCATATGCCATCTGTTCATTAGTACTGGAGCAGTTACTCATGGCCGACTTAGGGAGAAAAGATGAGAAAAGTTGATGATCAAGGGTTTTAGAGATGGATCAAGCGAGGAGGTGAGGTTATTATTGCCATTGTTTCAAGGAGGCATGGATGCTTCAGACTTTGGCAGTGTTGCGGTCAAGCTGTGGCATGAGGAGTGCACGGAGGCATGAAGCTGGTGGGATTTCCATCAAATAAAATATGGGCATATCAGTGGTGATAACACTATCTTGCTTGCTGAGGCGGTAAGACGAGTGGCTTCATCTAGCTCTAGATGTTTTCATCCTGGTTACTCTCGGAAGGGTTGTGCCGTGTTGGTTCCTCTTGGTAAGCTCTGTCCAAGCAGGTTGTGCCTTGGGATAATTGACGTTGAAATACCTCTCGACTAATTGAAGGAGATTTAGATTGAATCCAGGCATTGAAACTGATGCATCACAATGAGTAATGTTCATGGTTCCCTTACTTGAGCAGGGAAAGTGAGAGGGAAGACGCCCAAGGTGGCCAAGAAAGACAAGAATACTGGAGGTCGTGTCCCCTTCTGTTTCTACTCCAAATGCTGCAGATAAGGCTCTAATGCACCCTCATCATGATTCCAAACCCCTTATTGCTCCACCAGCTCCCTCCTCTTCTAAAGCCACAACTTCTACATATGTCTTAATAAATGATAAGGATGTTCCGGCTGATCTTTCCACCTCTTCTCAACCCAACGCTTCTCATGATAAGGTCTTGCAAGCAGGCTCTTCTTCTTCAAATGTTTCTACGAATAATCAAATTCAAGAAATAACGTCCTCTTCCAGGGTTTCTAAGGTCGATCTCGATGGCCATATTCACAACATTCTGACACGTGCTAATGTAGTTGACAAAGAAAATGTTGATGCCAATCTTGATGGCCTCATCGAATACGTATCTCATTTTTTGGAACTCATCAAGGTTCATCGCTATCTTTCACCTCATGTGAATTATTTTACAATTCTATTGATATATTAGACATCACGTAATAACAAACAACTAACATAATTTTTGTTCATTCTTTATGTTCTAGGAGGAGAAAAGTACGGGAAATGAATCGTCGAAGACAAAGCTGGCTGCTAAAAATTTCTGGTAGAGCCCTTTAGAAAGCCTAAAAAAATTCAAGGAGTTCCTATCAGACGGGATAAATGTCTTTGTGCGTATTAAACATCCTCAATACTTTCACCATCATTAACTTCATTTTTATTCAAACGTGAACATTTCTTTTATGACAGATGATCAATCTAAATCATTCTTTGTTTTTATTGATGTTATTCACGGGGGGTTCACTCAGTGAACTTGTTACATAGCACGATCGTTCACATGATATTAAAGAATACCCCTAATTTAACTAAATATTGGAAAATTCATCCTAAAATTGTATTGTTGAACCCCCCCCCCCCAATATTCCTTTCCAATTAAGAAAACCCCTAGTTTCACCAAATATTGTAGGTATCCATTTTTAACACCCCCTTTATATCATATTATCAAGTTGCAACAAAAAGGAGCCCTAACACATCTTAGTATAAGCAAACAAGATGCTAAATACAATAGTAGTATAATGCTAATAATGATCCCACTAGGATTGCGAGGTTGGCTGATCAATTTGTAGCATTGGATAGTGGAACACCCAAAGAAATAGTACTAGGGAAGCCAAAATGCGTAAAATGCAACCTAGTAAAGAGATCAACATAACAAAGAATGTAAAATATTTAGAGTCCAATTGTTAGTGCAATGCTTAGAAAATATGAGAATTGCAGATGTTTCACACCACAACCTACCAATATACCAATTTTATATCATGTAAATATGAATATAGCCATAGAGAACTCACGTTTTCTATAAGCTTAATAAATTAAACTCCATAAAAATTCAAAATTGACACCCTTTTGTGATGGACGCCCCTACCTTCCTATAAAAACAAACATCATTGATGTTTGAACCCAAATGAACATAGAAAAATTCCTTTTACTTTTCAATAACACCATATGATCATGTGCAAAGCTTGGATTTGGGTCATTCACAAGATCCAATGAATTGCCTCCACTTCCTCTACATTTATTCTTGCAATCAAGCGAATTAACAAAATTAGTTACCTTTTCTTCGGTTGTACCTAGTTTTTTTAATCTTTAAAGGATAGGGAAATATCTCCATTGTTAGGTTTCAACCATGCAATAGTTATAAATATACATAGATGGTGAAACTTATATGATAACATTTCATGGTAATGATAACACATAGGGTATGTAAATAAGGATTTAGATTTTCACCTATGTGAATCATGTTAATTCCAATACAATATTAAGATAGATGCCTTGCATATAAGAATTGAAATTACAATTATGACTGTGCCAAATATAACTCAATCTAACAAGTATTCCTAACTAGCAATGTGAAAATATTAAAGAAGAATACAAAAAGTTGAAAGAAATAATTAGTCAAGAAACATTGATCTAACTTTTCTTGGTTTCAGTGAGCCAAGAATGATTGATCTCACTTTTCTTGGTTGTCGTGGAGCGAGGTTTAATTGAATATCAGTGCCCACCTAAACCCTAACCTAAAAAATGAAGAGTTAAATCTTTTACTTGAATGCCTACAAAAATACAATACAGTTGTTCAAGTCTGGAACTCTCGATTAACTACAGCTCTTAACTTAAAGATGAAAAACAATATAACATCAATTCAAACCAAGCCTAAATAATCTATTAAATGAGGATTGCTCAAGGCCAATAATCCAAAGAGACTTCTATCGATATTATCATTGGTACACTATTATCGTATTTATGCAAAACTTAGGATCATAAGCAATATCAAATAAAAATGGAAGGTACTTAATTTTTAGGTAGGTATGAATTGAGCTTGTGATTTGGAGGTATGAATTCATCCCATAATTTGGAGGTTATTCCTCAGCACACCCAAATAAAATAACCCCCAATATTTATATTACTATGTGAAATTAAAAACCCCCCTTGACCCCTTAATACAGGGAAATATATTTTTTAGGTTTTTAAGAGTATTCAACCCCCCAATATGAATGGACGTGATATGATATTGCCTCACTAGTGAACCCCCCGTGATGTTATTTAGAAATATATCATTCCTGGAGAAGCCAAGACAATAGTTCAGGGTATTCTAAAAGGTATGGGGACAGCGCACGTGCTACGCCCTCATCCTAACTTACACTTATTTAACCAAGGAACAGAGGACTGCCCCTTCTTCATTAACTCTCACATATATACTATCTGTATATTAAAAGAAAATCAGAGAGTTGCGCCCTCTCTTGGGTCTATGCATATCACGCTAAAAATAATATAACTATTAAGAGTGGGTCGGCTCTCTTCTATAAGGTTGCCTCACCATTTCTGTAGGGTTATCTGTTAATATTAAAAACATTATAGTGTTGGATTTCCCTTGGTATTTGTAAGAAAATAATTTAAGGAGTCATTGGGGCATAATCATGTTTTCCAATTCAAAGTTACCAACTCAGGTATAAGATCATAGAGACCAATAGTCTAAGAGAGAACTTCTTCTCTTCTCTCTCATGCAACCACGATAATGATAAAAACATTCTCTAAAGTACACAATTTAAAGCAAAAGAATACAGAAAGTTACCGAGTCAATGTCTTTGTTTTAATGGTGATTCGAACCAAGGTTGTGCTCTTGTTTCTACCCTCGTTCTCTCGCTACAAACATCAAAACTATGCAGAGAGGAATGGGATTACGACCTCCCTCCTCACTCTATCTGAACAAGAGTACTACGGAGGTTACAACCATAAATAGGTGGGAATATTACAGAGGTATTCAACGGAAAGTTTTAAAACCCAAAATCCATAACAACAACTCGGCCTACAAACCTTTCAAACCTTGAAATCTTTGAAAGGTTTCAAGGTTTGCTTCTGGTCAAACCTGGTCACCCAACCTCTTTCTCTTGATCACAATCTCGCTACTACAATGCTCAGAGTATCTAATTTTTAGATGGAAAACATTATCGCAGCATATCCATAAACCTCGATGGATTCACTGTTGAACACTTGATATTCAATGTTGAGTATTAAGTTTTACACTGTTGCACTTGGTTAGTTTCGAAACAGATACCAATTCTGCACTTATACACTTGGTTAGTCTCAAACAAATGCCACATTTCAGATTCATCAAATGCTGCGTTTCAGTTTCATCAATTTGTCCATAATAACTACAATTTAACGCATACCATCCAAAACATGTCTTTTGAGAAGAAGGCATAACGTTAAAGCATGCTATAAAATGTGTCATGAATGTATGATTTCCTTTCAAAATTGTGCCACATGTCATGCTTGTTATAGGTGCATTATAATCACCAACACCCGTATTTGTCTCAAATAAAGTTCATTGCTTATTGAAGTGTACACACCATGCATTAGGGTTTATGTTATATTCAAAACTTATGAAATGGCCACCATGTCTTCTAATACTTCAAAACCTTTCATTATCATGCTTCCCAAAACCCTTAATATTTAAATCTTGCAACAATACCACATTCTTCCATGCATATTCCTATGCTTATTTTTCCTATCCTTATTGCAATAAAAGATTGCTTAAATTTTCTCCTTTCCTTTCATTTAAATAAGGCTTGAATGGCTTATGAAGATGGGGAGATAAATTTGCTAACCTTTGCAAGATTTTAATCCTTTTTAATTAAATTTAAAGTCAAGACATGGCAGATCAAACTACATCCATTAAAGTACATTGGTATTATCTTGCCTTATCAAATAAGAAAACACATGTTGATTGGTATTGTCTTGTTTCATTAAGGAAGAAAACATATGGTGAATAACAAGTTATATATTGAATTTGATATTTGTAATTTTATCAGTTGAAAAAAAAAATCCTGGATTTTAGATAAAAATATCATTTTATTATTATTTTGAAATGTCAAAAATAATATTGAAAATAAATTTTAGATATTAAAAAAAATCAAGTTTATTAACACCATCATTAATAAATTATTATGTTAATAGAAGAAATTGTTTCTTATAAATACTTCATGATATTAGAACAATCCTATATTGAAATGCAGGTGTTATTTACATTAGTTAATTTGAGCGTGTTTTGTGCATATGTTCGTTATAAAGCTATGACACGCACCATCACTAACTACCAAATCTATGGGACAATAGGAAGTCTCAAAATCATGGACATGCAAGGGAAATCTCTCTTTTAACGAATTAAGACAACAAAAAATAGAGAGTTAAAGCAATCCATTATGAACCTAACCAGGAAACTGTAACAAAAATAGTGTTAGCAAATAAGCCATACTTGCTACTTGTATCTTGTTTTAGATTACTTGTACCGTCAAAGATTTTGAAAAGTTTGTGACTTAATAAGTCTTTTTTAGTGTCCATGCTTCTTTGGGGAAGGGACGTTTCTAATATGTTTTATTTTGGTTATCATGCAAGCCTTTAGTACTCTAAATCTTGGGTATTTATTTACTTGTGTACAGACAATATACAGAGGCAATGTGTGTTCCAATGTGCTACTGAAACTTCAAATTTCATTACGCAATTGCAAAGAACCAACCAATGCAGGTGCAATGTCGAGGACATTGCCACCTCATGGCTCTTGTTCTATAGTCTCACTGAAATATGTCAAAATTTTATTATAAAGAATGTTCTCTCATTATTATGGCTAATTAAAAAGTATAAGTTAGTTAATTTAAATTATTTTAAAAATTACTATTTGTAAAGCCATTGAAAAAGATTTTAATATGAAGATAGAATATTCTAGGAAGGTTGAACTTCCTCGGAAGAAAGAGAGTTAAGCATTTATATTCATCATTAACCATTAACCATTAATGTATATAGAGACTAAGAAGAAAAATGAATGTACAAAAAGAATATAAAAATACGTTAATTAATGCATATAGAGACTGAGAAGAAAAACGAATGTACAAAAGGAATATAAAAATACAAAGTGATTACTTTTTAAAGAGTAAATCTAGTACATAAGTAACCTCTCTTGGCAGGTTTCTTTTTAGATCTATTTCAAAGATCTCACCTGATTGATGTTATGCCTAGGAAATTGGGATGTACTTGGAGTAATAAACGCTCTGGGTTGAGTTTTGTAAGTAAAAGACTTGATAGGTTTCTTATTGATGAAGATTTAGCTAAGCTGATTGGAAGGTACAGGACTTGGACGGAGTATTCCAACATTTATGATCATCAAGCTATTGTTCTACAATTCGAGGAATTACAACAATTTGCTATGAAACCTTTCAGATTCAATAGTACCTAGTTGACGGACTACGATTTTTGTAACTTGGTTAAGACTTTATGGGCACAAGTTGTTGTCCCTGGTGGTTATAACCCGGTTGATTCATTGATATTCAAGCTGAGAGGTTTGAAAGAGAAGATGAAAGTTTGGGAAAAGTAGAAGAAGGAGAGGGATCAATTTGATCTTTCACTTATCAAGGGACAGATAAATATTTTCTATAAGCTACATTCTGATGGTTATTTTTTAGATGAGGATAAAGTCGAGTTGCAATAGTTGCAGACTAGGCTGAATGAGATTATGAGGAATGAGGAAAGTATGTGGAGACTAAAGAGTCGCGCTCTTTGGGTGGAACTGGGTGACAAAAACACCCGTTTTTTTCATAATTTTGCTTCCCATAAAAGAAATATTAATATGGTCTGGGCTATAAATGATGATCATGGCTTGGAAATTAGGGACTCTAAGAAAATTGGAGAGACTGCATTTAATTATTTCAAATCTCATTTTGAGGATCCAAAGACTTCGAATATTCTGGATCAGCTAGAGGTGCTCAAATGTTATCCATATTTTTTCACGGCGGAGGAGGGGGAGTTGATTGATAGGCCTGCCACTCTAAGTGAAATTGAAGGTGTCTTGAAGGATTTTAAGCAATAAAAAAGCCCTGGACCGGATGGGTGGTCTGTGGAAATCTCACAACTTTCTGGGACATTATTAAGACCGATTTACTAGATATGGTGGAGTACACTCGATCTGGAGGCTGGATTGCGGGTGGCTTAAATGCGACTTTCCTTACTCTTATACCTAAAACCAATAAGCCATTTACTTTTAATGAATTTATACCTATTGCTTTGTGCAATTTAGTCTATAAGATCATTTCAAAGATTATATCTAATAGAATCAAGCCATATCTTTCCAGAGGAATGTCTCAACAACAATTTGGTTTCCTTGAGGACAGACATATTTTGGATGCGGTTGGTATCACGCAGGAGGTCCTTCATACTATTAAGACAAAGAAGCAGAAGCCTATTATTTTAAAAATTGATCTCATAAAAGCATATGATCAGATCAACTGGGATTTTCTCAGATTGGTATTATTGCAGATCGGTTTTCCTATCAGGGTGTGCAATTGGATAGTGGCTTGTGTAACTTATGCAAATTATTTTGTGCTTATTAATGGAAATCCGACCTCTTTTTTTAAGAGTTACATAGGTATGAGGAAAGGATGCCCTCTTTCCGCTTTGCTATTTCTTCTGGTCATTGAAGGGTTAGGTTTACTGATTGGGAAAGCTAAGATTGATGGATTGGTGAAGGGAGTTAAAATTTCAAAGAACTTATCTGTCACACACCTTATGTTCATTGACGATGTCATCATGTTTGGTGTCGATTCAGTGGAAGAATGGTGTGTTTATGCTGATATTTTGGACCGCTTTTGTAAGGCCCGGGTATGCATATCAGTCCTGTGAAATCAAACTTCATTAGCAATGTGGTGAATTCTCCCGTCCTTATTGAGATTACAAGTTTCTTGCCATTTAATATCTCAAATCTGGATGATGGACTTAAATATTTAGGTTACTATATAAAACCTAATTGATACAGATTACAGGATTGGTGGTGGATGATTTCCAAATTAGAAAAGAGAATAAATCTTTGGATGAACAAGTATTTATCATTGGGTGGCCGTTTGATACTTTTGAAATATGTTCTGAGTAGTATTCCTGTCTACTGGGCATTGTTGTCTAATATCTTGCAGTCTATCTTACATAAAATCAATAGCACAATGTTTCGATTTTTGTGGTCAGGAAACATTGAAGGAGGTTGGTATCATCTTGCTAATTGGGAAGTTCTATCATTACCTAAGAAATTTGGGGGGTGGAATATAAAAAATATCTATTGGTTTAATATGGCGCTCTTGATGAAGAGTTGTTGGTGGGGTTTGTTTGGAAATCACTTATGGTCAAAACTCCTGCATGAAAAATACATCAAAATTGATGTTTACAGATGGTTAAGAAATATTCCGGCAGTTGCAAAGAATGTGTCAGTCATCTGGAATGGTTTTTTGAAAATTCTTCCTTGGATTAGCTCACAGCTGGCTTGGAGAGTTGGTGATGGGAAATATGTTTATGTGGGAATCAATCCAGTGGTGGGGTTGAATGAGAATTATCAATTATCCCAGCGTTTAAAGAACATTTTATCTAGCATGGGTTTGTTTACTTTAAACCAATTCAGGAATTCCAGATATATGAACCTGGACTCTAGTTACTGGTCATCGGCTTTAGACCTAGGTTTTCTCGATGTCCGGAAAGAGGAGTGGGTGAGATATGTGCAGAATCTAAACTCAGGTGGAATCCGTCTTACAAATGTTCAAGATTTGCTAGTTTGGAAGAAAAACAAAGGCTTTGGACAGGTTATTGCTGGTGATGCCTATATGGCTATTGTTGAATATTTTACTGATGTGCAGAGCAAGTGGTGGTTTCCAGCGTTATGGAAGTGGAATAGGCCACTGAAAATTAGATGTTTTTTGTGGCTTGTTTTTAAAAACAAAATTTTAACATGGGAGAATCTCATTCGGTGTGGCAAACATGGGCCAATCTTGTGTGTTATGTGCAGGAATTCTGAGGAAACTACTGGACACTTGTTCCTGAAATGTGTTTTCTCCAAAGCAGTTTGGGGTTTGATATGTTTGGATTTAAAGATAAAATAGGATTGGATTGATTCTGATTTTGAGAATGCATACTTTCCTTGGAAACAAAAGTACAGGTCATTAGTCCATTTGCCTGGTATACTAGCTTGGATCCTGTGGAAGGTCCGTAATGAAGCAATATTTCAAGACATAAAACCATCTTTGAAGCAGAGTGTTATTTCATTCTGGAATCTTTTTAGATCTTATCCACAAGTTCCTACTAGACATCATATTAGCAGAGGATGCAGTCCTATTAGTCTTATTAATATGGATAAAGTGGTGGGTTTTTTTATGGAGTGTCTACTTCACAGAAATGTGGGGCGGGTTTCTTTCTTAGCTGTGGTTTGAATTTAACTCTAAAATTCAGATTATCTAGTGGTCTGGGTACAAATACAAAAGTGGAACTGCTTGGCTTATGGGGAATTCTTAAAGTGGCAATTTTATGTGGCTTGGATACATTAAGGATCTTCAGAGGCTCTCAAGTTGTCATCAATTGGGCCAACAAGCAAGTTAATTTTAAAAATATTACTCTTCAACATTGGTTTCATAGGATTTCTGTCCTTCTCAACTACTTCCATTCTTTCTCTATCAAGCACACATATCACGAGAATAATGATGTCGCAGATGCTCTTTCAAAGGCAACCATTGATGGTGATCCGGGAGTACTTTTCTGGGAAGAATGGGAGGAGGATGTACTCACTTCATCTGGCTCTTATACTTCTTTTCTTTCTGAAATTTACTAGTTTCTTGTTGATGATCTTTTAGATCCTGCTTTTTGTACAGTCTTTTGAAAATGCTTTTAGCTAAGCATGAATCGTTTTGGAGGTATATGTATATGTTTTGCTGGATAGTCATGTTTTAGCTTTTGTGAGGAAGCTGAAAGATATGTTCAGATTATGAACAGTTTTGATTTGTACTTTTTGATTTCCATGAAATAACAAAAGTACGTTTTTTTTCTCTGAAAAAAAAGTAACCTCTAGAAATCTTTGATTTTTAAAGAATAATTTTTTAACAAAAAAGTATTCTCTAGACATTTTATATGTATAAAATAAAAAATTAAAATGAATAAATCATTTTCTATCATTAAATTTCATTCTCCCTAAAATTAACTAAATTAATTATTTAATCACCGTTTTCAATTTTAAAACTCTAATTTTAAACTAATCTTTAAATTGATTATTTAACCACAGTTTTCAATTTTAAAACTCTAATTTTAAACTAATCTTTCCTTATATTGTATATTTATTTTATTTTAATTAATTATTTAATTATTTTTGTTTAACGTAAGGGCTTTCACTTTCCATTCATTCTTTCTTAATGGCTAATTCCATCTAACTTATTTATATATTTTAATGGCTAATTCCATCTAACTTATTTATATAGTAACTCTATACTCTTTTCTACTCATCAAAGTTTCTTCTCTTTCCCCTGATAATGGGTGGAGTGTCCACCCGGTTCAAAAATTCTAACACAATATAATCTAGAAGCAAACATCACAAAGATTCCTACCTCTTTGGGAAGAGATTTGATCTACCAAGCACTGAGAGGGATCAAATCCCTTGAAGTGAAAACCTTTTTTAAAGTGCAAAATTTGAGGAAAATCTTGAATCTAGAGGGATTAGATCTCTCTCCACATTATGCTTAGATGCTAATATCATACCAATAAGTATCCAAGTTTTATTTTTATTTTTATTTTTAATTAATTGGAATATATATCTCTTTGGTTTTGAACTTTAGGTTAGGTCCAACATTGTAAAAACCTTATTTACTTCATATTTTATTATTTTATTAAAGTGCAAGTTAGGGCCAAAATTGTTAAATTTTTGTTTACTTAATATTTTATTATTTATAGCAAGCTTGAGAATATAGCTTTAAGAGAAAAACAGTTGGGGAAGCTATGGAAGTTAAAGAGACTCTCCTAAATACCTCGAATTCAATTTTATTTTTTATTTTTCGTTATTTTAAGAGGAACCCACAAGTATAAACCTAAAAAAAAGTGGGTGACCCGCGAGTAGGCTATAGGCAAGTAGCACATGCAACATTTTTAGGGAAAGCCACAAGTGGTAAGTGGAGCACTAGCGGGTGACCCGCGATATGTCAATTAGGAAATCATGGTTAAGTCCTAAAGACGTATCACAAAAATAGAATGAACTGGAGAAACAATGAATGATCAAGGTCACATGCATCTATAGAAAATTGGGGCTCTTCAATCCATAATGTCCTTTTGTGTGAGTGACATTTCAGTGTCATCACGGAAGGAGAAATGTCGATTTGATTGATAACACCTAATGCCTCTAGAGAAAAGATAATGTTATCGAATCAAAGAATAGGATAGATTGGAGAGAAGTGCCTTCGATCATTACATGGTAAGGTATGCTTGAAGTTGTGTATGCTTGCACACTAGATTTCGATTTATGTGAACATTGCATATATGGTAAATAAAATTGGCTAAGATTCACATCTAGTGTTACAAGAAAAAAGGGAATCTTAGATTTAATATACTATGGTGAGTTTGGACCTATGTATGTTCAATAATTATGTAAATCTGTGTATTAAGTTTCATTCATAGATGACCTCTCAAGGAACACATGGATTTATTTCCTTCAAAATAATTCAACGGTATTTGATAAATTTAAGACTCATGTAGAGAATCATACAAAGAAAATAAAGTTGTTGAGGACAAATACTAGTGGAGAGTTAAATGAATTTGAATAATTCTATAGAAAGTGTGGAATAGAAAGGAATAAGACTACTCCATACCACCTCAATAGAATGGAGTTGTAGAAAGAATGAATAGGAAATTGATGTAAAAGGAAAGGAACATGCTTAGTGGCAGTGCCAAGTTAGGACAATAATTTTGGGCAGAGGAAATAGATACTACATTTTCCTTGGTAAATCGATCACCCACATCAGCATTAGTTGACAAAACTATTGGAAATACTGAGAGGGGGGTGAATCTATATTGATCACTTTTTTAGCATTTCAAACATTAATTATATCATGTAAACATTAACCATTAACAATGTCATTCATCATCACATAAACCATGCACAGTGTAGTATAAGAGATTTAATGTGGAAACCCAAACGAAAGAAAGACACATAATTCTTTTCTTATATAATGGCAAGATTACATTCATAGGAAGCACCAACTTCCAAGATTCTCCATCACTGACTAGAAGGAGCCACTAAACCCTTGATTTACAGGAACCATCCTAAAGAAAGATCCAACTCCCTGATTTACCAACACCGACTGGAAGGAGGCTCCAACCCCCTGATTTACAAGCTCCAACCTGAAGGAATATCAAACTCCTTGATTTACCAGTACCAACTAGAAGGAAGCTACAATTCCCTATCCTTGACCCATCCTACCACCTTGATATGAATAAGAGAATCAATCTATCACTGTAACTGTCTTTATCACAACTTGTACCTGTGTCAATGTCTCTATCAATATATTCTTGTATCACTTCCTTGGTCAACCTATACCTGTATCATTATCTCTTTCAACTTGTATCACCACATCACTACCTCTGTCAACCTATCACAATCACTATCTCTGTCAAAATTCCCCAATCACTGTCTTTGCAACTTGTATCTTTGTCTCTATCAACTTGCACCTGTATCTCTATCTATCTACATGTACCACTATCCCTTTCAAAATCACTATATATCTATCTCAATGCCACAATCACTATCTCTGATGGAATGCCACTGTTAATGGCATATCTATATATGTCACATTATATGAATCTATAAATGCCTCAAATATATACCCAGAAACAATCATTCGTCAATTTCATTTGCATCATCAACTTCTACATCATAGACATTTTCAAAACATTGAACATTCCAAGAGATGAGCCATATGCCAAAACATAACCATAGACTATGCCAAGACCATCATACAATATTCCAGATAATCATCAATATCTATGTCAATATCATCATACAACATTCCCATCTAATAATCAAGATCTACGTGAAGATCATTGTACAATATGCCAAGATATCATCAAGATCTATGCCAAGATAACATCAATATCGATCCCCATATAACATCAATATATTTTCCAATATCACAAAATTAAGAAACAATATACAAACCAAAATAAACTCTACAGCATGTCATCACATATCCCTCACAACAAGCTTTCCAACGAGTCAAGAATTTTTTAATTCTGAATCTGTATGAGAAAGTTATGCCAGTTTTCGTGAATCTCCTCAATCCTCAAAGATGCCCAAAAATTTCCCCTCCACAAAGTTTCGTGCTTTTCTCCAAGAGCTGTGCAATAACAAAGAGAGACTTGATGAATTGTCAAATGAAATGTTTGATATTCTATTTATACACTTCATCGTGCGTTGTAACTTCTTTTAGGGTCTCCTTAAACTCATCCTTAATTTCTGGATCTCCATATTTTAAGGGGGTCTCAAGGGTTAGTACCCCACTTCAAGAATCCATCATAACACTTCGTTCCAACAATTCAATATCACTACATCTCTCCTCAAAGGATCCTTAGGGATTTTCCACATCATCATAATTGATGGACACATCATTATTTCTTGCGGGAATCCTTGCCACTTCACGTGGTCCAATGGGCCAATGTACCACAACTTTCATGGTCATGTGGACCAAACATTATTATTTTGGGGATACTTCATGTTTCACTCCAAGTTGCTTTGGACCAACTTTGGGGACTCTTTAGAGCCTTATCCACCATGGTTCATGTAATCCCAAACCCATTGGAAAAAGGACCAAACACCATTGTCTCTGGGTTTCTTCACCTTTTATTTCAACATTGTCTTCTGGACCAATCCTTATTACTTTGGGGGCTACTTCTCATGGTCATATGGATCAATCATTCTAGTCATATAGACCCAACACCACTACTGTCAGGTTTATGTGGACCCATCATCATGATTTTGGTAGATATTTTACACTTCATCCCAATATGATTTGCACCAACCTTAGGGGATCTCTAGGACCTTCTCCAACATGGGTTATGTGACCCCAAACACATGGTCATGTGACCCAACATCATTTATTTAGGAAAATATTCACACTTCTTTGGGACACTTTAGGGACTCATTTACACTCCACATCATCATGATCATTAGGGGATTCTCTAGGGGATTCAAGGCTTAATCAAACATTCCCAAACAATCTATCTCTATTACAACCACATCATCATTATCACCTTGACATCAATGGAAACACCATAGATCTCTTCACCCTATTTGACATCGACGAAAACTTCTTCCAACAATATTCCCCTTTTTCATTGATGGCAAACACTTCAACTCTCTATCTCCCCCTTTGACATAAATGACAAAACGGATGAAGCAACTTTGTTCACCTGCTCCCCTTGTTAATACACTTATCTTTTGTGACTCTATTTTGCTAATCATTTTCTCCCTTGCAGACGATAACTTTACTTGACTATGAATGCTCTCTGAAAATAACTTTCTTTGATGACAATGCTCCCCCTTTGACTATGTTGACTTTCATCGATCTTTATTACTTAAACTCACCGTCAATATTACCCATAATACTATGAATTTTTATGCTAAATTATTTAGAACAGTCGATATTGCTATGTTGTAGAGTCTTCCTTTTGTCCTTCTAACTTCTTCTTCCAAACTTTGGTATAAGAAAAGTTCTTTCATGGAAGACTTTATCATGCTTCTGCATTCATGAGCTATGTGTCCAAAGTTGTGGCATTTGTAACATTCAACATTGTGGTTCATGTCATACTTCTACAATCTCTTTTCTTGTGTCCATAATTGTGGCAGATGTAACATTGAATATTGTAGTTCATGTGGACACCTCCATTTCTTGTTTGATCATTTCCTCCATAAGCTTTGCAATCTCTAGCCATGTGTCCAAAATTGTTACATGAAAAACAATAACCGAAAAATAAGCTTTGGTACCTAGGAGAAAAGGATCTTCTTTGTGATGTAACTTCTTTATATCCATTCTTCCTTGAATCTTTCTGACTATGGATTATTCCTTTGTAATGGGAGTTTTTGAGAATATCTACACAACTCTTAGCCTTTTTTGCACTTTCCTTTTCTAGTAGCCTAGAGCTTTCACTTTCCTCAATGCTCTCATCAAACCTTGAATTTGTCTTCAACTGAGTAGCTATCTTGTCCAAATCATCCTTTAGAGAAAGGATCTCAAGTTATTTCCTTTAACAAATTTCGTTCTTTTCTTGAAGTTGACTCGTTAGGTCTTCTTCAACTTTCTTGGCCTCTTCTATCCGACCTTTTAGATCAACAATTGTCCTTTCATATCCTTCAATACTCTCTTCCATATATCCTTTTGAATTATGATCATTCTCTTCAACTAGCACTGTATTCTCCTCTTGATACTTTTGTAGTTGTTCCACTAGCATCTTGTTCTTCTTTCTTTCTTTTGTCAAGTCATCCAGGGCACTAACCAGTTCTACTTCAAGATCTACAACCCCTTCAATTTCTGGATCTTCTTTATCTTCAGAAGCATCGCTTTCAAAAACTTCATCATCTCCTTTTGGATGTTCTTCATTTTCTATATCTGAGCTTTCATTTTGATTGTCTTCATGTTTCTGATGGAGAAATCCCTTTGTGTAGAGGTTTTCTAGCTTGTCCAATGGTTCTTTAGCTGAAGTACACTTTCCAACTTTGTCTTTCACAGCATCAGATAGTCCATGCAAGATGGTATCCATTGCCATTGCTCTGTTCTTTCTTAACTCCTTCTTGGATGCAGTTTTTTGTGGTCTTTTTGGAGCAATGTAACCTTTTAAAATAGTTTCCCAAATGTCATAACCTTATGATTGTAAAAATACTCTCATCCTGAAGTGCCAAATCTCATAATCGGTACCATCAAATAATGGAGCATTATTGAGAGAGAAGATATCTTCATATCCATCCATGTGTGCTCCATAGATCTTCCTTCCAGTTGCTAGATTGTACTTGAATGAACATGCTCTAATACCAAATGTTGGAAAAACCGAGAGGGAGGGTGAATCAGTATTTCACATGGAGGATCTTAGTGCTACTAACTTCATACTAGGGATGGAGATATAAAGATATCATGCAAACATGAAACTCTTGTTGAATTATAGAAAATATGTTGAGATAATATTGCAGAGGTTTAGTATGCATGAATGTATGTAAGTTAAGGTCCCTATTCATGTAGGTGTAAATTTATATGCATATTAATGTCCGAAGACACAAAAATAGGAAGAAGACATGTCATGAGTTCTTTATGCTAGTGTTGTTGGCAATTTGATATATGCAATGGTATGCACTATTGATTTCCAACATCGACATGGTTGTGAAGTGTCGCAACATGATGTCAATGATGCACAAGCCCCATTATGCCATCTACATGTTATCCCTCAACCATGTCATCCTTATGCCTATTACCAGATTCACAAGGCACAGAATCCTTCACTTCTCACGTTACTCTTGGACCATTTTAAATTGTTAAGCCAAGTTCGTTTTTTTTATTATCAAATTACACAAATTCTATTTAGTTGGGTGTCTTTCGATAAAGGTTCATTGTGCCTTTATATATGCCACCAACAACCACTGATGCCTCCATACTTAAGCATTCATGTCCCTGCCTCTTCTATCTATAACAATTGCCATCTTTGTTTCATCCACTACTATTTTTGGGAAATCATATTTTTACAATGTCATGACACAATGCAGTGGCACATCATCTACCTGTACAAATCAATTCTCATGTGAACATGAATATGGAGATGTGAGGTCTCATTCATTAGCCAATTTTGAAGGAAATATATGTAGGCCAAATTCAAAGACCAAATTTCAAGCGGTATTAGGACACGGGCAAATTCAAACTTATGTTGTTCAAAAAAACAAATAACAAAAAAATATGCTAACAACCATTTATATCAGCAACTACCCTAGAGACAATTTTGGGGTGAAAAGAGACTTTCCAATCAACCCTATGACAAACAAGCCCTTGTGATATATTAAAAGAAGATGATTTTTTTCTATACAACTTGATTCATATTCATGACATCATTAATGGTTGATACGTGGAAAGTTAAAGTCAATAATGTTAGTTATTCATGACATCTTATCATTATTAATGGAGATCTTATTTTGGCCAACTCAATAATGTACGTATCATTATTAATGGAGATCTTATTTCTGGCCAAAAATAACTAACATTTTTAGTTATTTGTGTACTTAGTTATTTTTCTTTTATTCCGTTTATTTCATACTTTTGTTCAATTGATTACTATATACTCTTTTTTTTTACTAACATTGAAGGTTTAATCAATGACTATTGAATGAGTGTGGGCTTTAGGTCCTAAAATTGTAGCCAATACTTTTTTCTCTTCCATATTGCTTTCACTTAATGAATTTAATAAATAAATAACTAGTATTTAGTGAAATATTATGGAGATGTTACATCATGTCGGTATGTTTTTAAAGTAAGTGTGATGTTTGAATGGGTCAAAATGAATCTCGGGATTTTATAGTGAAGTTAAACCTTAATCTTCCATGTTTAAAGGCCAAGAGAAATATTGTTATTATAAATTCTTGTTAGAGAACAATACTAAGATAGTTAGATGGATAAAAAACACACTTAAGTAATGAGAATCGTACATAGCCATTCTTGGGTTTTATTGTTTTCTGTTTCATTTGTCATCTTATCTGGGTCTTAGGTTTGGTGACCGGCTTTGTGAGCCCGGATGCTCTTATGTGCCTTGTATTCCCTTGAATCCAGATATTTGGGATTTAGGGGTTCCCTTTGTGGGGGTTTCCTTATCTGGTGGTTTTTTCGGCGGCTGGAGTAGCTTACACGGGGTTCCCTTTCTGTCTACTTTTCTCTCTTGGTGCCGGTGGGGTTTCATTTTGGGCATCTTCTAGCGTTCGGTTTCGATAACACGGGGTTCCATCTTTGTCTCATTTCCCTTGGTGCCGTTTTGTGTGGAGTCTGTCCGGCTCTTCTCGCAGGTGTTCCTTTTGGAGGGATCGGTTTTCGGTTTTCCGGTGGAACCCTTGTTTTTAGATACCATTCTTCTGTCAGTGGTTATGGGTGACAAGGAGACACCTGGCAGCTCAGCATCTACTCCCCCGGTGGAAGTTGACCTGTGGATTGAGGAGAATGGTTTCCTGCTGAGGCCCGATTCTTTCTACAAGGATATGCTGGCAGATAAAAAGGAAGATGATGTGAGCATCTGTCCGTCCAAAAAGCTGCAGCCATGTCCTCGTGTTGTTTCTGGTAAGGGTATTTTGGACACCTTTCCGGTGGGGATTGCTGGTAGGGGTTCTACTATTGTTGCTCCAGCCGTGGTGGTGGATATCCCCTTGGGGGCTAATGGGGGTGTGAGCAGCGACCAGGGGCCATCTGATAAGCTGGATTTCTTTATCCGCCCTAACACTCGTCAAAGGAAGTTGAACAGGCATCCGGGGAAGCATTGGCTCAACGTTGGCCGCGACTCTGGTCTCAAGCAGCTAGTGGAGCTGAACATGACCTGTTTAATTGGTAAGTTCAGCTACAATGCTATGCACCATAAAGATATTGTCAAATGGGTCAATCGTACTTGGACACCGATTTTGAATTATGCTCCAACGGTTTCCATTCTTTCTAAAGGGTGGTATGGGTTCAAGTTTAAGGAGGAGGCGCATGCAAATGTGATTTTGGGGCGTTTATGGATAAAAGGTATCGGTAGTCTCATGTTGTAGTGGTGGTACACAGAATTTGACCTTGATCATGCGTCTATTCGAATGTGGCATCTTTGGGTTCTGTTACCCGACTTTCCTCTGGCTATGTGGACTCAGGAGTTCTTTGAGGCGGTCGGCAATCGCTTGGGCCATTTTCTCCACCTGGGCAATGACGTTCTCCTCGATGTGGATAAACGCATTGGTCATATTCTAGTTGAGGTGGATATGTCACTTGGTCTCATCGATATTCTACACATTGACTAGAGGGGTCGGCAGTTCTCCCAAATCATTGATTATTGGGGCATTCCTTTCAGGTGTTCTAAGTGTAAGGAGGTTGGGCATCTCTGGAGGAATTGCTCGCGGCCTGCTTTGCCCTTGGATGGCCCTTCGTCGAAATTTGCTGACACTTTGTGGTCGTATGATGACCTTAGTGACCGGGATGTGGACGCGGCGGGTTCACTGGATGGTTACTCAAACAGCATTTCTCCTCCGTCATCTTCGGCTTCAGATATCCTGGGTAAGCTTCATTCATATGACCCTTCGTTTTTCCTATCTTTAAATGATTCTGAAAAGGCTTATATTTCATCTCTCATCCTTGAGAAGTCTGTTGATTGTGCTCCGGTTCATGATTCGGCTATTCCTTGTTCTGACCCGCCTTTCCCCGCTGTGCATGCTTCCCTCAATACCTTATCTGTCTCGGATGGCTCTTCTCCTCGATCTGGGGCTGACCCGATCGTTGTTTCATCATCTTCTGACCATATTTTCTCTAGCGATGGGGTGGGTTTTGGAAACTTATCTCCTGTTGATACTATTATCATCTCTTCTGAAGCTATTGTCTCCCCCTCGACCGCTTCGGTGCTTGCTATGGACTCGTTGGCTGTGGCCCTTACAGACTGTACGCAGTCTTTGGATTCTCTCCTTCACCCCACTGTGTCTTGTCCTCCTCCGGAACTGTCATCTTCTATCCACATCCCTTATTTCTCGGAGATGGTGAAGAAAAAACCTCTCCCTTGTTATCACAAAAATCGGGTTGTAAATGAGGGTGTGGGTTTGGATCCCGGGTCGAACACGGTTAATCCAGCTAACAGTCACTTGGTGCGGGGTGCTCAAGAGGGTGGTCTGGCCTTGGACCTTTCCCCTCTTAAAACCTGCAGTGCTAGACGGGGTGCTGTCAAAAGATCTGGTGTTGGACCTTCGACCGGCATTTTGGGCTCTATTAAGGATTCTTCTTCTTCTAATTCTGGGGCGCTTAGAGATATCAAAGCCCTTGCTAGGGTGAGGAAATGATTTGTCTCTCTCTCAATGTGCGTAGAGTGGGGGACCTCCCTAAACAACTTGCCCTCCAACGGCTACTTCTTCTGCATAATCCTGATATTGTTCTTTTGCAAGAGACTATGGTATCTGAGCTAAAGGCTTAGGTTTTCTTCACTAAAATTTGGCCCGGGTGGTGTATTTGTGATATCAATGTTGTTGGCCTATCTGGGGGTTTGCTGGTGGCCTGGAATCTGAGGGTTCTAAATCTCAATCATTTTGTTACGGGTGCTGGAATTCTCCTGTCTGGTCGACTTATGGGGTTCAATGCTGATTTAAACTTGTTAAACTGTTATGGGCCTTATGTTGATCGGCGTATTTTCTGGGATGTTGTTTATGAAGACAACCTTTTGTCATTGGAGAATATCATTCTTGTGGGTGACTTAAATTTTACTTGGTCTGCGGGCGAAGTATGGGGCAAACATGTAAATGTGGACCCTTTGGGCAATTTTTTCAAAGATTTGTTCTCTGCTCGGGATTTAGTGGACATTGGCTCTGCTCCTTTCTCTCCCACCTGGAGGAATGGTCCTCAAGGTGACCAGTTTGTTGCCAAGAGGTTGGACCGATTTTTGATCTCTGATGGCTTTCTCTCATCTTGTTCTCGATATAGAGCATGGTCACATGGCCTTCGAATTAGTGACCACTCTCCAATTTTTTTTCAATTTGAGACCGTGGGGTCAAATGCTTCCTACCCCTTTAAGTTTAATTCCTCCTGGCTCACGGATGAGGTTTTTTGTAATGAAGTATCTTCCCTCTGGGGTCGTATGAGGCCGGTTTATGGGGTCTCGACAATGGACAGTCTTTCTGCAAAATTGAGGCATCTTAAATCTCACATTATTAAATGGGAGCATCTTCGTAAGGCTCAGATGGGTTTGGAGCTTTCAGGGGTTGAGGCTGAGATTGACATGATTTTAAAGGTTCACCGGCTTGTTCCTATCTAGGGGTTACCTTGTTTGAAGCTGTCGGAACTGGAAGGGAAAAAATTGAAGATTCTTCGATTTCAGGAGGAGTCTTGGTGACTAAAGAGTAGAGCCATCTGTATTAAAGCTGGGGATAATAATACCAAAATTTTCCATAAATTTGCTGATGGACGACGCATTTAGAACTCAATTTGGGAATTGAATGATCATGTGGGGCGGAAAATCTCTTCTCAGGAAGATTTGCATCTGGCGGCTGTTAACCATTTTAGAGATATTTTTGTTGAATCTAAAACTTGTCCGTTGCTGGATAAATTCAAGGTAATTAAGGAGTATCTGCAGATGTTCTCTCTGGCTGAGGGGGACAATGTTTTTTCGCAAGTGACTATTACTGAAGTTGAGTCGGTCCTTAAAGGGTTTACGAAGGACAAGAGTCCTGGGCCGAATGGGTGGTCGGTGGAATTATTCCTTCATTTTTTTGACATCATGGGTTTGGATATCCTTAATGCTGTGGAATAATCCATAACTCTAGGTTTGGTTTCTGGTTCGATCAATTCTACTTTTCTGACCCTAATCCCTAAGATTGCTCATCCTGATGGGTTCAATGACTTTCATCCCATTTCTCTATGTAATCTTATTTACAAAGTTATTGCTAAGATCATTGCAGTTTGTATTAAGCCTGGTCTATCCAAATTTATTTCAAAGGAACAATTTGGCTTCCTGTCTGGTCACCAAATATTGGTCGCGGTGGGTGTGGCGCAGGAGGCGTTCCACACTATCAAAACTAAACATCTTAGTGCTATTTTGCTAAAGTTGGATCTGGTGAAGGCATTTGACCGTGTGGACTGAGAGTTTCTGAAACTCATTCTCATTCAGATTGGGCTGCCATGGGGGATGATGAAATGGATTATGGCATGTGTATCCTCTGTTAACTTTGTGGTTATTATTAATGGCACTATCTCTAATTTCTTCAAAGGCTCTAGGGGGCTTCGACAGGGATGTCCTCTTGCTCCGCTTTTATTCATTTTAGTTATTGATGGGTTAATCCAACTCATTCTAAAAAGGTGCTCCGAGCTGAAACTGCCTGGTTTATTAGTTGCTCCTTGTTCTGTGGTCACACATACCTTGTTTATGGATGATGTGTTGTTGTATGGGGGTAGCACTCTGCTAGAATGGCAGGAGACTAAGGTAATCCTAGATTCATTCTGTAAGGTTTCTGGTATGACTGTCAGTAATGATAAATATGCTTTGCTCCACTTTGAAGTGGCCCAAGATATTCTTGATCAGATAAAATCGTTTCTTCCTTATAACTGTATTAGGCTGGATGAGGGTACTTCTTATCTTGGTTTTTTTATCAAACCCAACTATTATTTGACTCATGATTGGTGATGGCTGCTTAAGCGGTTTGAAAAAAGGATTGGCCATTGGTGTTGGAAGTGGTTGTCCCTGGGGGGCCACCTCACTCTTGCTAAATCGGTGTTGCAGAACTTAGTTGTTTATTGGCTTCCCTTGTGTAAAGTCCCTAAAGCGATTCCGGATGGAATCCGTCAGAAAATTTTCAGGTTTATTTGGGAAGGCGGTGGTTGTAAGCGTCGGTTCCACTTACTGGGATGGCAGGAAATGGCTCAGCCCATCTCTTGTGGGGGTTGGGGTATCAAGAACATGGTGGCCTTCGGAAACGCGCTCAAAGCAAAGAGCCTCTGGCAAGCATTGGCAGTGGACTCTCTTTGGGGATTGATCATAAAAAATAAATACATTAAGAATTGCACAATTCCTCAATGGTTTCGCTTTGGTAAACCATCGACCTGGGGTGTCTCCAATATCTGGAATGGGCTTATGGAAGCATTTCAAACTGTTGCTAATTGGTTGTCCTGGGTCCCGGGAAATGGTTGTCAGATCAGAGTTGGGGTGGATCCTATCTTGGGTGGTCCATGTGATCATATATTATCGAATGAGCTTTTATTGGTTTTAAGATCAAAGGGCTATTTCTACCTCAATCACATTGTCCCATTTCTGTCGGGTGGGGATCGACCCTCTTGGATAAATGCTAATGCTGAGCAGCTGGGCATTGTTGGTCCTTTGGCAGCTGAATGGACCAGGTACACCTTGTACCTTAAGCGTTCCAGGATTCTGTTGGGGGTTGATTCGGACCACTTGGTATGGTCTTGGGACTCTGTGGATGGAATGGTCTCGGCCCGTTCTACGTACTCTTCTCTATTTTATCGATCGCGGAGGGATCCTGAGTGGTGGTCTGTTGTGGTTTGGAAATTACACATTCCTCTTAAAATTTGATGTTTCTTGTGGCTGGTCCTTAACAACAGTATTCTAACCTGGGATAACCTGCAACGTCGGGGTTTTGTAGGCCCTGGTGTTTGTGTGTTTCGTGGTGCTGCTAATGAGACAACTGACCATATTTTTTTCACCTGCCCTTTTCCTCGGTCGGTGTGGTCGGATGTGCAAAAGGAGGTTGGGCTCTCGGGTCCTTGGAGTCGGTACTCTTTTTTGGAGAATCTTCGTTTATGGGCTCCGGTGGGGTCAGCTGTTATGGCCCTGACGGCTATCACAGCTTGGGAAGTTTGGTGTGCATGGAACCTCTGTATTTTTGAAGGGATATGTATTTATTAGCTTCTGACCTATTCTTGGGTGATTGCTTCTTTTTGGGAATCCATCAGTCCTTCTTCATTGCCTGGGGCTTCCATAGCTCGTGCTCCTCATCCTGCTCCTGAAGCAACTGTCTCTTTCCTATAGGGAGATTTTGACGGTGCTTCTCAGTCCGCTTCCATTCGTGTTAAATTTTCAGAATTTACTTCAATCTGATCTAGGATATTATGTAATGTCCCCTTCACCCATCATCAACTGCAGGGAAGGAAACATTAACAACACACCGGGCTTTTGTAAACTTAGCCCCAATATTTTTACTCATAAAATATTAACAATTAAAAACTTCTCTATACAGATGTAAACTTCAATAAAACACAACGGAATTTAAACATAACAACACATATAAGCATAGATTCACATCAGCATATTTATCTCAAGCAATCAATAGGCAGAGAATTCAATCCCCTACTTAAGCTACATCATATCGATTTCAACCTCATGAATACATAACATTCAGATTTAGCACATTGCAGAAGAACACAGATTGTATATAATTTAATCCACAAAGAATACTTATCTTGCAACGCAAATGTCCAACGACTGGCTACATGAGAGCAACGTTCCACCCAACCATAGATCTCTGTCCAGCCTGTATTCTTTCAGCTGAGAGATCACCCCCGAGCTGGGCTATGTATCCACTAAGGAGGAACTAGATGGCTCACTCACAGTCAGGGTTTCACTCAAATAGCCATGCTAAGCCAACACACAGTTGGATTTTTCAAGCATGCAATAGGAGATGGAGGAGGATGCTAGTCCACTGAGCTCAATCCCAGAGCCACATACACTTCAAGCTAGACTCAGCAATCCCATCATCTGTTCATACATCCACAACTGGATTTCTCGCAACTCTGTCACAAATAATCCCAAATCCGTCACTGATTTTCTGGGTAGTTAAAACTGGGTTTTCCCATGGATTTTGGAGTAGCTACTGCTTCCAAATTCACCCCAAGGATCATACCAATGGATCCCCCATTGGATTTCACTGTCCAATACCCATTCTGGGTGTTTTTCGCTTCCCAAAATGTGGGTTCTCCCATAGTCGCGATTTCTGGTTTTCTCCTTGCTGGGAACTCGTTTTTGGATGGAAAATGATGATAGGATCTTTCACCATCGAATGGGGATGAGAATGAAGCAATCTCTCATGAGGTTGAGTGACTTCTTGTAAAAGAAAATAGAGCCCATACCTACCCATACGAATTTCAGGGCTGCCCATGCTCCATTGAATCCATGGGCTGACATCTCAACCACTTTCTTACAATAGGAATAAATGTCATCTAGAAAAGTCAAATGGGTTCTCATAATGACATATGGCAACCTATGGTTCACTCCCATAGCCCCCTCACCACTCCCTAGTGGATACACGTGGCCCCTTCTCATTTGTTGCCTCCATAGCCAGTCTTGGAATTTTATATTGCATGATGTTTATTTACATCCTATTACAATTTCCATGGCTTAAGAGCACATGGGCATCAAATATCAATGCTTTCCCTTTTAAATCAAAATTCAGGCTTTCACTAGCGGGGCCTTGGCCTTGAGCTCCATGCTAGGAAAACATACATTACATGTACACATTATTTACATTAAATGCTAATATATCCTAAGGGTCGAATTGGGGGTATTACATCTTAATTGAGAGAACAACATGTACAACAAATCTACAGCATATCATTCATGGACACAATAATGCAAGCACAGAAGAGACACCAAGTTTACTTGGGGAAAACCATAAAGGTGAAAAACCCCAATAACTTCCTCAGAGATAGATAGAGCAATGATACAACCAGAATATAAGAGATAGTCTTCTCCTAGCAGCAGAGCCTCCTCCTCCACAAGTGCACCACTCTCCACACTGTGAGTGAGAGAATAGAATGTGTAAAATGAGAGAGACACACTCTCTATTTATACACTAACTTGACTTGACCTTTACTCAACTAGGTCGGACTCAACTTAACCACTTAACATAATGCTGACTAGGCCGACCCCCACTAGGGTGGTCTAATAACCCTTTGACCCACATGGCCGACTCCCAATAGGGTGGTCTAATAACCCTTTGACCCACATGACTTATATAGGGCCGACCCCAACAAGGTGGTCTAATAACCCATCAAGTATAAGTTACGACACTTACAATATAAATGATGACACTTCTGTATAGAGGAATAATAACATCTCTATAGGAATACAATATACATATATGTGAAATACATTCCGAAGTTACATATACATCAACACTCCCTCTTAACTAGGAAGGTATTTCTCAACACAGGTCTTCTAGCACAAGTCATCTTCTCTGGATCATCGTCACTGGATAATCATCATCGTCACTGCTGCTGCTATCTTAATCAATCTTTGAATCTACTCATCATAGGAAGTTCTACAGAGCTAGTCCTTTTTCATACTGGATGTAGGCCCACCACCTGCAGGTCTTTGTCATCACTGGACATACTGTGGAAATATCAGTACTTATTACGTGTGTCACAAAACCTTAAAAGAGTCTCTTGACTAGCAAGAACCCTAAAGAGCATCTGAGGCCTTTTTCATCCTGTCCAGATCTCCAGGACTTATTACATGTGACCCCACCACAAAACCTCGAAAGAGAATCCTAGGACTTATTACGAGCACAAGGCTCAACCTATCGGATCTCCCAGGGCACAAATTACATGTGGTCACCACAAAACCTCGAAAGAGCATCCCATGACTGATTACGAGCACACAGCTCAACCTATCGGATCTCCCAGGGCACAAATTATATGCCATAGGACAAAACCTCGAAAGAGCATCTGCCAGATATCCCAGGGCACAAATTACATGCCATAGGAAAAACCTCGAAAGACTATCTGCAGATCTTCCATGGCACAAATTATATGTCCTCCCAAGCAAAACCTCGAAAGAGCATTTGCCAGATGTCCCAGGGTACGAATTACATGCCATAGGCAAAACCTCGAAAGACCATCTGCAAATCTTCTAGGGCACAAAGTACATGCTTCTCTACACAACCTGTTCCACGGCCACAGAGTATCCACCTGATACTCACCATACATCATCCTGATATACACATGATCATCCTGATCATCATCACTGCAACATCCTGCTGCATGTCATCTGGAGCAACATCCTGAAGCTCGTCATCCATGATCATCCTGATCATACAATCCATCTACCTGATGCATACCAAGTATCTACCTGATGCATACCAAGTATCTACCTGATACATATTATCATACATGATCCACCTGATACAAATACAAATACATGATACATATCATCATACATGATCCACCAGATCATACAATGTATCCACCTGATACATATACAAATACATGGTCCAAGCATCCAACATGATGCATATACAAAATACATACAAATCATCCTACTGATCATATCCAACATCCAACATGATGCATACATACATATAAATGATCCAACTGATCATATCCAACATCCAACATGATGTGTACGTACATACATAAAAATGATCCAACTGATCATATCTAGCATCCACCAGAACATCATCCTGATGCTCATCATCCAGCGCTTACATCCACAGCCATGTGAAGGATCCTCCTTCCAACATGCTTGGAATGGCTTCAGCAAATGTGTCCATCACTTCTTCCTCGAAGTGTCATCAATCTGAAGAACACCAAGCCTCTCCCTGAAGTACTCGAACTTCACCCTGGCTAGTGGCTTCGTCAGCACATCTGCAATCTGCTCGTCCGTCGCAATGTACAGGAGCTTCACAGCTCCTCTATGCACCATATCCCTGATATAGTGATATTTGATCTCTATGTGTTTCGAACTATCATGAAACATTGGGTTCTTGGACAGCTTCACACAACTCTGGTTATCACAGAAGATACCAGTAGCATCCAACGGGAGATCAAATAACTCATACAGTAGCTTCCGTAGCCATACTGCCTCACAACTAGCTGAACAGGCTGCAACATACTTTGCCTCAGCTGTACTCAGTGCTACGCAGGACTACTTCCTACTGAACCAAGAGATCACACCTGATCCCATACTGAAGCAACACCCATATGTTCTCTTCCTATCTGTAGCACTGCCTGCCCAATCTGAATCAACATAACCCTGTAGGTTAAACTTTTGATTCGCTTCATACTTGATCCCATAATCCACTGTACCCTTCAGGTACCTCAGAACATGCTTTACAGCAACCAGGTGAACACTCCTCGGATCCGTCAGGAACTGGCTGAATGTGTTCACCGCAAAGCAAATATTTGGTCTCGTGTTCGTCAGGTACATCAAGGACCCAATCATCTGACGATGCATAGAGACATCAACCGGCTCAGATGAAGCATCACAAAGAAGCTTCAGATTTGATGTCATAGGTGTGGCCATGGCCTTGCAATCCATCATCCCGAACCTCTTCAGGATCTCTACTGCATACTTCCCTTGTACAAGGAATATTCCATCTGCACTCTGCCACATCTCCATGCCAAAAACAAATAGTGCATCATCCCCAAGGCCTTCATCTCGAACTTGGCAGCAAGCTTCCGCTGCGTGTCGGAAATCAATCTATCTTCACCTGTAACAAACAGGTTATCTGCATACAAAATTAGTATGACTGAATTGCCTTCCTCAACCTTGTAGAAAAGGTTGGAATCCGCTTTATTCTTGGTAAATCCCAAACTGGATAGAAAGCTATCTATCCTACCATACCAAGTTCTGCACACATATATGACTACACCATGCTGTCTTGAAATCCATCTGGTGCATCTTCTATTTCATCACTTTTATATTTCTCAATGCTGCCATCTGCAACATGATTGATCTGATAGTTCCATTTGGAAGTCATAACAAACTTCCCTTCAGGTCTTGGGACTACATCCCAAACATCATTCTTCATGATCGATGGATCATGGCATTCTTCCCATATCCTGGGAACTTCAATATCTTCAATAGATAATTTTGTTGCTGAACAAATGTTGTAGTTCTTCTTTTGTAGGAGATGGCATACGATATTTCCTACACATCAAGTTAAATTGCATGATTAGAAAACATCTCATAGTTTTCAGAACAAATTCTTACACATAAAGAAATATGTCATACAGTCATGCAATTATCTTAGCCAATGATTCAATACAACATTTATCCATATTCCGTAACTTTCTAGATGCCTTCCAATCTCTACCAGAACATTGTTAAGAGTGTGCACAACTCCCAACATGTCAGCAAAGAGGTTTCATTCTAGATAAGTAGCAATGGAATGTTGTACAGTGCCATAGGCCACTTACCCATGCATATTAGTAGTATACTGTTCATCAATGCAACTATTCTAATATGCATAGTACACAACCTAATTCTAGGAACATCATTATATACATTATTGAACAATATTATTTAAACAATAAAATATGCAAGTAATGACAATTCAAATACTTATCTTTGTGTGTTTGTTGGGTTCACTCCCTCTCAGTCTTTGTTTCTTTTCTGCAACTCCATTCTTATGTGGATTGTGAGAAGTGGTCAACTCCCTCTGAATATCTGCATCCTTGCAGAAACTACTGAAGTGTGCTCCTTTGCTTTCTTGCAGGAACAACTAGAGTGTGCTCCCTCTTGATCTTTGCTTCCTGGATTACCTGTCCTTGAACTTACATCCATCCTTAATCACTATGCATGCTTATTAGTATCATCATTGTGTTATCCTTGAGGTCTCATACATAATCACACATTTATTAGTATAATCTTAATACTATCAAAACACAATAATCTTAAACATGTATATTCATGATCATTCACAGATAATAAACATTAGTATTCAAGGTTTCAGGGAAGTCTTCTTTTACTCATACATTTTCTTATTTGATCATAGGACTCTTCTGGTTAGTTGAATCATCAATCAAGATAAGAGATATAATATGCGTAAAACCTGTGATTATTCAAACATATACCTTCATGATTCTTCTGGTTAGTCATATCGTTAATTATGGTAAGAAACATAATATGCATACAACCATGATTATTCAAACCTATGACTTCATGAATAATCATTATCAACAACACAACAGTATAAGATCCTAACACAAGGTAGGATTCTAGCTTGATATAGGAAAAACATACCTGGATTAGCATGCTAGCTAGTTATGTCTAACATACCCGCATAATGTCTTCTGGTTCTCTTCAGTGACTTGTGCTAGTAACCTGCATGTCTCATAAGTTAACCATTGTAGAAACAAGTTATACATACCTCGAAAGTAGATCTTCTATGTGATCGATGACAATGGATGAATCCTTGTCTTCATGTCACCATGATCATACGTTCTTGAAGTAGAACATGATTTGTCTTTCTTGGTGTACCTTTTATGTTAGCAGACAACATAAACCTCATACAACACCATAATGCATTAGTACAATCATAAGTGTCAACACCCTAACCAATGAATATCTTCTATCATGCATTCATAATTTTGTTAAGGTGATACGACAAATCTAAAATCAAGATTGTACTAACCGTAATAACATGAAGACAAACATACCATAAACTTAATCATGAACAAATATTCAAACATACCTCGATGAGTCATACCTGTCGAGATCCCTTGTAATATTCTTATGTAAGGCTTTAGCCTCATCTCCCTCTGAAATAGGAATTTCTTCACTTATGTAGGTGACCAATCCATCTTCTTCTAGGATTAACCCAATCCATTTGATTTGCAAGAACTGGACCTGGAGCTGGATATGGGTTTGTCAGAGAAACCCCAAAAATTCAAACTTTGAATTTCAAACTTCTGAAAGGATAGAAATATGCACCTTGATGAGCTAATCAAGCTGGTATATTCAGAATTTGAAAACTGCAAAGTTTCACTCCTCAATTTTTCCTTTGAAACTTTCGGATTCACTGGATGTGACCCTGAACTGGGGTTTGATGAAGCCCACTCTTCTTCCCAATCAAAAGGTTTTATCCAAAGCTCTAAGCTTCTATTTTTCTGAGGAGTTTCCAGCCGTGGTCACAGATTTCAAAAATTCCCATTTTTACAGAAGCCCTAATTTTCTACTTTTCTGATCAAAGTCCCGAACTAGGGTCTGATCAAGCTCGACTTTCTTCCCAACCAAAAATTATGATCTTGGTCTCTAAATTTTTATTTTGATGAGTAGAATTCAGCCGTGGTCTTCGATTACAAAAATTCCAACTTTCTCTGAAGCCCTAAATTCTGGAAGCCATGAATGAAGGTACTAAAAAATAATTCTGTTTTGACAGAAATATGTACCTGATTTTTTCTGGTGTAACTCCTAACTTTTCAATCCACAGGGTCTGAAAACGGTTCTTGAGATATCCCGACCTGTTATCTTTCCATCCCGATAGGTCTGACCTTAATTGGATTCTCTGAGACAGAGTTATGCCAAGTGTTGCAACATGACCTGTTTATGGGATAATACATGAGAGCGAAGTTGTACGGCATGCCACATGTCACTGGTTCAACTGCGGCCTCTAAAAACTTTTCTTGAGATAGTTCAGTCTGTGTACTACCTGTCACTTTTTACGAAATTTCATTTGGATCTTCCTAGCCCAAGTTATGACCTTTTTACCAAGGTCACTTGATTTTGACTCAGATCTGGAAGAGGCAGAAACCCTATATTGTACAGATCATAAATCACAAAGTACAACGAATTAGAGGTTTTCCTTTGTACACAAGGTACATGGGGATTTAATCTTCGACTTGTAAAGGCTTCAGATTCGAAAAATTCGTCAAAAAGGATTTATAGCGAAAGTGCTACGATGACTGGTTTTTGCTATATAAAGCCCTAGCATCGTAAGTGCAACAAGTGTCATACATGCCATATCATGCCTTCTTTCAGGTTAGCTCTGATACCATGTTAAATTTTCAGAATTTACTTCAATCTGATCTAGGATCTTAAATGAGAGAACAACATGTATAGCAAATCTACAACATATCATTCATGGACACAATAATGCAAGCACAGAAGAGACACCGAGTTTACTTGGGGAAAACCATATAGGTGAAAAACCCCAATAACTTCCTCAGAGATAGATAGAGCAATGATACAACCAAAATACAAGAGATAGTCTTCTCCCAGCAGCAGAGCCTCCTCCTCCACAAGTGCGCCACTCTCCACACTGTGAGTGAGAGAATATAATTTGTAAAATGAGAGAGACACACTCTCTATTTATACACTAACTTGACTTGACCTTTACTCAACTAGGTCGGCTTCAACTTAACCACTTAACATAATGCTGACTAGGTCGACCCCCACTAGGGTGGTCTAATAACCCTTTGACCCACATGGCTGACCCCCAATAGGGTGGTCTAATAACCCTTTGACCCACATGACTTATATAGGGCCGACCCCAACAAGGTGGTCTAATAACCCATCAAGTATTAGTCATGACACTTACAATATAAATGATGACACTTTCGTATAGAGGAATAATAACATATCTATAGGAATACAATATACATATATGTGAAATACATTCCGAAGTTACATATACATCAACAATTCGTAGTGGTGCTGGTGTTGTTATTTTCCTCTCGAACACCCACTCTTTTCACTTATGGATGAACTATGGAATGGGCACTAATACTAAGAGTGAACTTGTTGCTATGAGGCTACTCTTCTATTTCTCTTCGACTAGGGGGTTTCCGCTTCTCATGGTTCGGGGTGAGTCTTGGGTCATCATGTCTTGGGCCCGCCGGGAATGTGCTCTCAAAATCATTCAGTTGGACTTTTGGTTACGGGATACTCGTCATTTGATTGATTGCTTTGGCCACATTACATTTCATCATGTCTTTCATGAGCACAATGGCTTGCTTGATCTCCTATCCAAAAGGGCTCTTTCGGTTTCTGAGGGAAGCATCTTCTGTGAGGAATGGTGGGATTGTTAGTTACTGGACTGGTTCACTCTCCCTTTTTCTGATGGTTTGTTTTGGGCTACCTGTCTTGGTCATGTAGCCTTATCTTGCTACAGGTTCTTGATATCTATGGTGATGGCACCATTTATGTTTTTTGGCCATGGACATGTTGGATCACAGGTCCTTCGGTTGTGCTTTCTTTTTGCATATCTATCTATGGTCTTGGCCTATGTGGCGTTTAGTTCTTTCATGTTGTTGGGATGATGATCCTATGGTATGGTTGGGATGGCCCGATGTAATTTGGCCATCCCTTCGTTTAGATCTGTGTTTATTTGGATTACTGTTCCTATGGTCTATGGTTTACTTTGTGGGATTGGCCCGGTGTAATTTGGCCAATCTGGGGACATATGTCGTTATATGGACAGAGCGGTGCTTGCAACTCTTTGTTACTATTACCAATATTAATAGTAAGTGCTTTTTCAGTGTGAAAAAAAAAGGTATTCTAGAAGAGTGGTTGCTCCAATAATACTTTTTTTTTTTTATCGAGGCAGTGTTTCGATTTTTCAAACGATTTATTTTTTTCTAATGGTGCTTTTCTTAATGTCTTAAAAAAACACTAAAATATTTGAATTTTTTTCATTATTAAAAATGTTATATTTGATTTATCTTTCAAATTTTTAATTTTCATCTAATAATATATTCTTAATTTAAGATGCCATATATTTAAATAATTTAAAATTATTATTTTTAAATGGTTTTTAAACTCTAAATCCTAGATACGTCTGAGAATAACAGTTTAGATTGACTACTAAATAAGCATAGGATCCCCCACATGTCAAGGGTTATGGACTGTAAAAATGAATGAATGGAAACAAAAATAGACAACAAAATTTGACCTAACAGAACAAGACTAATCGTCATCGGAAATTATAACATAAGATGGGCCAGCTACTTGGGTCTTCATGTTTGGCGGCATGCACAACTGCAACCGGGAAACAACGATACATGAATTGTGAGGTCGCAGGACGGGTTGGAGGTGGCTTGGTGAAGTGTTTTCTTGTGAGCTCACGAGCAAGGGAGTCCAATTTCCTGTTCACATGTCCATCTGCAAAAACTTGAATGTGTGCAAGACGATACATACCCTCTTCCAAGCTAGATGACCTTGCAGCTACTGAGCGAGCCTGCATTTCTTCCTGAAATTTGTCCTTGCATGCAGTCATCCATGGCCATGATAAAGAGAGATTTCATGCTCCAATACATTCCCATAGTTTTCGTATGCTGAGTTTCCCTGGTTAGGGAGGATCCTGAATCCTCAACCAGTCACCCAAATTCATCTATGAGCTACTGCGCATTGGGGTGTTTCTTCTCCCAGAGTAGCCTCTTCTCCATATGTTCAGCTCGATTCTGAGCCTGACTACTTACCGAGGATTCAAAAAATCCTTTTGTGTTCTCCATCTATCTCTTCTCTCGCACCATGTGAGAGCACTTGGGGCCATTAATGGTTTTATGCTTCGTATATTTTTTGCAAACGATGTTAAGACCGTTGAAACTGTAGAACCAGGTTGTAGGCCACCGCCCTCTGGAAAAATGAAGAACAGATTGCGTTGTTGGAAGGATCCCCACCAAGAATGGAAGTTGTATCCTATTGAGGGGGCACATCAACTCACAATCCTTCCGCTCATCATGGAGGAAACTGACACATAGAGCCATAAAATCCCACACAAGAGAGAATGTGAGGAACTGTACCAAGACCCCATCACTTGGTTAGGATTCATACATATCCTTGATCAGTTTCATGATGGTCGTGCCCTTGGCATGAGTACATGGGAGGTGTGGGATTCCACTTTCCAACTCACCTGTCCCATCACTCCCATTATCCTTCCTAGTGTCCCTACTCTCAATCCATTGCATTAAGGTTATGGCACCCATCGTGGAGGTGCGAGTCTTGATGATTGATTCTAGTACATTCCTCTCTGAGTATGGGATTAACACCATCTAACCATGATTGGTTACACTGTTTGTTCCTGTGGATTATCCACCCCCCAATTGGCCAACTAGTCTGCCAACTTGTTGGCATCCCACCGAACATGGTGAGGCAACAGAGCATGGGAGTTATGAAGGCTAACGACAAGGGAATTTATCTTAGTGGAAAGTCTCCAACCCAGATTGATTTTTCTAACATTGGAGCCATTGAGAATTTGATTTAGAATCTACACCATTAGCTTGGAGTACCCCTCAGGAATTAGTTTTCCATAGCCAACTAATTCACAACTTGGATACCTTTGAGCATTACAAAGAGTTCTACAACATTGTTGTTTTCAGGGCCAAGTGAGCCAACAAAGAGTCTGTGAATTCTACCTAACTACATTTTAAATTTTATTTTAATGCATTATTGATAGTAGTTATAGATAAACAACACTACTTCTAAACATCAAAAAAATATATACTTAGAACTAGTTATAATGAAAACTTATATATTTTAGAATTTTTTGTTTAAATACTATGCTAATAGAACATTTTTATAATCAAAATTGGAGAGAGAAATAGAATATTTTAATAGATTTCATGTATAAAAATAGCTATATTTAATGCTATTTCCATTAATTAATTATTCACATAAATTAAGGAAGATAATATGGTAAATTACATATTAAAAAGGTTCATCATTAAACAACAATATGTAGATATTTATTATTAATAATGTAAAATCTCAAAGCCAAAAGCAAAAGCATTACAAATGTAACTGATACACAATATGGCAAATTGAACATTTTTTTCAAGGACATCTTAAAACTAATCAATAATATTGAACATGACAAACATCTTCCTATAAAAACTTGAACAACAATATTGAACATGCCAAAGTCCTCATCTTTAATAAGTACATATTCATTTTAGGAGTTTGACTTTCTTCTTGGACATGATTATGCTCTTCCAATGGATCTTTAATGTTCACAAGTTGTTCAAAGTAATCATTTCCAAACAACCATTTCAATGGTGGTTGAGATTCTTTGACATTTTTGCCCCTTATGACACACTAAAATCCCCTTTCTTAAAACTCACTTTTTGCATTTCATTTGGAAGATATTTAATACCATTAACTCTTTGTTTAATAAAACTACATTGTAGTGTATCATTTTCAGTGAATATAAAATTTCTTCCTTTCTATAAGCAACATGCTAATGTTGTACCTATTCACCACATAAACAAAAATAATTAGGTAAAATAACATCAACAAACATAAATTAATAATAATAAATATTGAACTATGTTCATATCTATTATATCATAAATGCTAGGAAGAATAATATATTTCAACCATAAGTGTCTAGAAGAAGAATAAGCACACTGATGTATTTGAGTGAGAGTCGCCATCACTAAAACTCAATTAACATTATTTGTGGGGATTGAATTCATTGGGGCTTTTTCATGGTCATTGCATTTTCAATTTTAACCATATTCGTTTTTAGTTTTAACATCAATGAATGTTGAGACTGTATCAAATTAGACGTGGTGCAATTGTAATGTCGATCAGTAACTAAAAAAATGACAATGTGCACAAAGATTGTCATACCAATAGTCACACATAAAACAAATTAACAAAAGAAGTTAATTCCAAATGAACATTGGATACCATCACGACCCACATTAAATGAAGAGTGATATTATTATGTCCTTGCAGGACATATATTGACCACAAGGTTGCATTACCACACACATATATTGCAAATTTTTTATAACCCAAATTCAGGGCCAAGTTTTGCTGGCATCGATTAGTGATTTGATTGATGTCACGGATGCCACTTGAGAAGTGTCCCCGGTGACGTCCGCTCTTTTCATGTGTCGGGTGTAATTCTGTGATTTAAATGTGATGGTTTAATTGAAAGTGTTGCAATCCTTATAATATGGTATGGCCAATATCCAAGCCTTGGCTCGCCATCTCAACGATGATTTTTTATTCAAGTGGTATGCCTAGCAGTTTGGTATGCTTGTGCATTTACTGCTGCAGCTTAGATGTGATGTGGTTAAATGTGCTACACTTGTAATCTGGGGTGGCCAAGCTCCAAGCCTCGACCCACCATATTTGAAGGCTCGACCTGCAAGCAATATTTAAGGTGGTACAGCTGACAGTCTCGAAGCCTTGTCCTGTCGGTTTGGCATGCTCGAACATTTACTCTTGCATTTACTTGGAGTGGAGAGTATTTGGATAGTCATTGTTATTCGTGGAGTGTTCGGAATTTAATCTATGTGATTGTTGTTGAATGGGATGTTGATTTATGTGACTTGCAGGTAACTTGTGAAGTTGTTTTTGTCGTTTTTTATATTTATTTCATTGGATTTGGTCCTCCGGAGAGCCCTATCAAGCGTGGTTAGGGATCCACTGTGCTAGAGTGATCTTTTCGAGGGAAAAGAATGCACGCCAGGCGCAGATTTGAGCTGAACAATTGCGCTTTTAGGGCGCGACTATGGGCCGTACAGTCGCCCTAGAGCCCGCCTGTGGGACCAACGGGTGTGCTTGAGGAGCGCGCATTTCAATGGTAAAAGTGCTCTCCAAAGTGCACTAGAGTGGAAAAAGGTGTGCTTTGGAGCGTGCATTTTTTCCCAATATTTGTGCCAGTGCAAGGGCTTTGGTACTATTAGGTGTAACAAATGTCAGGTCATATTCTTGAAGGATAATGATCCATTTAGCCACGTAGCCTTGAAGGAGGCTACAAATCAAGAGATAGACCATGGGGTTGGATTCTACCACAATTGTAGTTCGATTCAGAAGAATGTAGTGGTGTACCTTATGAACAGAGAAGACGAAGGCTAGGGCCAAATTATCCATATGAGAGTAGCGTAGTGGTGGGCCAGACAACATATGAATCACATAATATACGACACATTCTTGATGCGCACTATCTTCCTGAACTAATACGCCGGAAAAGGCATATTCGGATGCTGAAACATAAAGAATAAAATCCTTCAAGAAATCAGGAGGTGAAATCAAGGGAGCGGATGTCAAGGCTTGTTTTAATGATTCAAAGGCTGCTAGTGCCTGTTTGTCCCAAACAAAGGGAACATGGGTTCGAATCAAGAGAAGGAAACCATGAACTTTCGTAGCATATCCAGGAACGAAGCGACGGAGAAAATTGTCTTTTCCTTGAAGGATTTGTAATTGGTGTAATGTACGTGGGGATGGAAGGTCAAGAATGGATTGAACCTTCAAGGGGTCAACAGTGATCCCTTTTTGGGAAACAATAAAACCCAATAACTGGCCGACAAGAAAGAAAAAAAAAAACATGAGGGGGTTCAAGTGAATCTTGTGTTTGTGACAATGTAAAAAGACGTGATGGAGATCATCCAGGTGGTCGGATTACTTCTTTGATCGAGCAGTGAGGTCATCCAAGTATACAAGGGTAATATGGACCAAGTGGTGAAAACAAAAGGTCATGGTCGGCTGAAATGTGGCACCAGCATTTTTAGGATCAAATACGTGATAGGAAAAGGTGCCCCATGGAGTAGTGAAGGCAGTCTTATACTGATCCTCTTTACGAATTTGAATATGATTGTAGCCAGAGAAACCATCCCTGAAGGATAGAATCTTATGACCCGCATAGTCATCGATGAGTTGATCGATGAAAGACATAGGAAAGTTGTCTTTGGGAGAATATAAATCCATATCACGAAAACCGGTACAAACGCGAATGGTGCCCTGATTTTTGTTAACCGGCACTGGATTGGACACCCATGTTGTGTAAGTAATGGGATAAATGAACCATCTTGTCATAATTTTTCAATTTCGGCCTTCACAGCTGGTAATTTAGAGGGGTGAATGGGTTGTTGCTTTTGGAGGATAGGATGGATGTTTGGCCAAGTATCAATACGGTGCTCAACAATGGCAAGGTCAAGACGAGGCATCTCAATATATGACCAAGTGAAAAAATCACGGAACTCTTGGAAGAGATTCTTATAGTAAGTGACTTCGTCTAGAGTACATGATGCACCTAATGTAATGTTCTCAATTATACCGGGTGTGATGGAAATATTGACTTGTATGGTGGGTGAGAGGTTAGCCATGTTACCATCTTCGAAGGCATCAGGAGTGGGGATGGGGCTCTTAAACCACTCCACTTGGTTATGGATGAAGTCTTTAGACTCGACTGAAAGTTGGTCAGCTGTAACATGGGTGGACTCCTCGGGAATGAAGTATGCTCTATGATGCATGTCATCCCAAGGGAATTCAGGTGCAGTTAGGGCTTCAAGGATTTCTTCACCACTGTGAAAACACTATGTGGAAAGATCAAAAGAGGTATAATTAGAGGTCATGGGGATGGTTGGTTCGTCACATGTGGAAATAAGATAAATAGTGTTAACCTCTACCAAGGAGGAGGATTCGGGCGGGTGAATATCCTCAATGGTAGTAATGGATGATTCTAAAGAAGACTGATGCATTTCATTGGGCACCAACCGATACTTTGGTAAGTCGAGGCAATGATGAGAGTAATGGATGTAAACTCCGCATATGGTGCAGGAGTGGTTGGTGCGCAACGATTTGTTATGCGGTGGGGGGGTGGTTGGGAGTTTGAAAACTGGTATATTGGGTTCATCATCCAATGTCCTCATGTGTTCTTGAAGGTTGGGAAATTGCGGACAATTATGGTTTACGTGGCCCAAATCATCACACAAGGCACACTTGGGAGGTGCGTGGGCTGGAGGGGGGGGGGGGTGCACGGTTTTAGTCGCATTTGGTGCAGTATGAGTTTGCATGGCTTTGCCCCCCAATGTTCTTGGATGATTGAGAGAAGGTGTTGGAGGAAGGGGATGTCAACACACTAGGAGGTGGGTGATTGGCGGTGGTGATTGGTTGGACCGGTTGAAGAATGAATTGTGGCGTTGGAGTGGGATTAGGGGAATATCAATACCAGACAGGAATTCCTAACGTCAACCCCAAGAGATTCAGTGTGGCCATGATGGGAATACTTACTACCCGTTATTGTGGAAACAAGAATGGGATTGTGTGGATCGGTGTGGCTCCAACGTGGCTAGGTACTGATGGTGGTTGAGACTGAGGTGGTGGTTGAGGGTTAGGGACTGATTGACTTGATGAAATGGTACACAAGTCAGAGATCTCAATGGTTGGAGGAGTGGGGGGTAAGGAATGAAATTTGGAGATCATTGGAGCCTATGAATAAATTCTAGGCCTACGGTGGAAATCAAAGGGGTAGGCACACCAAAATAGGTTCTTCAACCATGGAGAGAACATTTTTTGGTGTAGCAGTCACGTTCGGGTAATAGTAAGTGACTTGGTCAATTTTTACAACCCATCTCTCATGGGGGGGAATCATAAGCCGGAACACAGATGAAGTAACAACCTTCATGGTGTACATGTAGCTTCGTCCTAGGAGCAGGTTGTAGTCGAGCTATGCATTGACGAATTCAATGTCAATCACAATAGTTTTCCAGCTAATTAGACTGGAACATCAGCCAAAAGGCCTTGTAGCTGAGATGAACGGCCATCATAGGCTCGTAAGGTGGTCATGGATGGTTAGAGGGGATCCTAAATTCTGCCACACGAAGGCTACCATAGCGGTGGGGGATTGGGCTAAGTCATCCACGATATTATAGCTGGGAGAAATAGGAGCATTAGGGTTGTTGTTGATGTGGCGCAGAGGGAATCTAGGAGCTTTGGGGGGGACTCTAGAGGTGGTGGGGGTAAACATAACGATTGATCTATGAGAGTTGTTTTAGCGGCCTTGTCCATAGGAATAGTCTCAGTGGTTGAACCATACTGGTTACGACATGTTTGAAGGTTGATATCAGGTGAAGACATCATTAAAAGGTGGTGGGTACCTAAGTCAATGGGTTGACTAACAAGAGTAGCGTAACCAACTGGCTGTTGTGGTGCGGAAATCCCTTGAGGGGGAGCCAAAGGTTGGGTGGCTACTACCCCTTGCATGTGTAGGGGGTTTTGCATTGGGCGTCGTCACTCCATTATTGGCAATCTCGCTCTAGGTGGGGACAATTGTACGTGTAATGGCCATAGACCTAGAAAATAGAACATGGGTGGTTTGTACGTAAGTTGGGATTTTTACCTTGTTGAGGTGGTCAATCATGATTTTGGTTAGCCGATGCATTGAAATTATCATTAGGAGGGGTCGGTGGTGGAAGACTTCTTCCAGGAGGCTAGTTATTACCTTGATTACATCTGTGTCCCCTAATTTGTTGTCCTTGTTGGTTCTGTTGGGAAAGTTGGTTCTTGCGGTTGGTTTTATTGAGCGTAAACATTCCCTTTGGGAACATGGGGTTTTCGGTTGGGCAGGTGATGGGGCAGCCTATGGTGCATAATAAGCAGGAGTGGCTTGAGATTGTATAGGCGCAGGTGAAACAGGTGAATGGTAGTAAGCAGGTGATGCGGTAGGGGGGACATATGCTGGCGGGGTATGACCGTAGCAATGAACTGGACAAGAAGGTCCATATAGATGAGGGGCCTGGGTTGGGGGAACATATGAAGGTGTTTGTCACAAATGGGTCGTGGCGTGCAAAAGGTCTAGACCACTACTCCTGGTGAGTGGTGCATAATTAGGCGTAGGATTATAAGCCGGGGTGGTGGAGGGAGGCATATAAATGTATAACTGACTAGTAGATGCAACGTGTCCAATAATGTCGTCAACGGCATGGGATTCCCCTTGCGCATCTTTTCGGGAGGAATCAACGTGAGGAGCATCAGGTAAAATGGAGTAAAGGTAGCCCGATTGTGTATAGATAAGGTCAAATTGTTGGGCTTTAAGTATGGCTTCTTCTTGATTTGGGGCCGTTCGGATTCCACATCCTTGGCGATAACTGGTATGAGGGACTTCATAAACCAATCTAAAAAGATACGGTCATCTTATTTGATCTTGCACAAAATACGACGTCTACGCCATTCATGGATTTGGTCAGTGAGGTGGGTGGTCGTGTTCTATCTGCAGGATAATAAAATCTCAACACCAGCGTCATAACGGACTGGTAACTGGAATAACTGTAGGAAATTCGATGTGAGGGATGTGAGAATGGAGTGCATCCTATGTGGTTTTTCAATATACCACTTGGCTACAGCGCCAGTGAGTGTCTGTTGTAAACAACGTAGGTGGATTGAGTCATCAACTATGGAGTTGGAGGAACACCATAAGTGGAAGGACATGATATGGTTATAGGGGTCCTCACCACCCTTCCCTAAGAATTTTGGGATGTTAGAAAGGAGTTCGGTAGGCATGGGAGGCCATGTAGGTTCACGTCGACTCAGATCATTAGTCAATCAGGCCATATCAGGTAGGTTGAGACTGGTTAGGAATGGAAAACTAGTAGGAGGATGTGACATGGTAAAAGTAGCCTACATGTTATCCATGGCGGTGATTGTGGGGCCACTTCCACCCAGTGGTGGGGTAGTGTTGTGGCTCATAACTAGGATTGAGGTAATGTCGGTAAAGGGATTAGGCATCAAGGAGGAAGGGGCAATGCCCCCAAGGGTACTACTAGTGACGAAAGGGATAGTGGTCAGAACAGATCTGCGATCGATGGGTATAGAAGTAGTGACTGAAATTCTAGCTGTAGGTCTTGTATATGGCATAGCAGGAATGGGTGTTGAAATGGTGGTTGGGCTAGTGGTAGATCCACTGTCGACAATCCTGCAGTGAAAGGGGTTGGGTTTCAAGCTGGACATGGGGCTAAATGGAGTTGTGTATGTGGGTAGATCAGACTCAGACTCAGATGTGAAATAAGGGTCGTCGGGATGAATATCTAGAGACGAATATGTGCATCTCAAGGTAGCGTGACGAGTGGGGTTAAGTGGAACATACTGCGAGGATTTCCCCCATAGGAGACAAGAGTGTCTCGGGGAATCAATGGTGACAGGTGTAAAAGCGCTAAGGGTATTTCGTAGATAGAACACTAAAAAATATTGGTGCAGCTGTGTGTGCAAAAGTAGATCTTGCAAAAAGACAACACTCAAGCGAACAACAAGCTCAAAAAAATGGCTGCAACATCGTGCTACAACAAGTGGAGTGACAATTAAATTGTTAGAATACCAACAAGCAACACTCTTAGAAATAAAAAAGACTCACTAAGCTAGGGGGTATAGGAGCATGCAAACACCTATCTAAAAGATATGGAAGATCACACAAATCGTATCCTCTGCAGGGTGATGAAATCCGTTGTTAGTAACCCATTTCTTTACTTTGTTAGTATATTGTTGTTGGGCGCATATGCTTTCTAAGTCGCCCCGTAGTATTTGTTGATCAATAGTTTGTGTTATTGTTGTTGGCGCATATGATTTGTAAGTCGCCCGTAGTATTGTTGATCCATAGTTTGTAGTGGCCCATGGTTTTGAACCATAGTATTGGCGCCTAGACTTAGTATATAAGTGTGTGTTGAGACCTATGAAGGCACCATGAAGTTATTTGTATTGAGCTTGCCCCCTTGAAGTGGCCTATGATCAATATAAAAGTGATTCTGAGTTTTGTCATCTCTGCTATTTTTCATATTCTTATTAATTAATTGTTTCAGGTGCTTCACATCTGGTATCAGAGCACTTTCTTGGGCTTGCTGGGTGAAATTTCTGCCAAATTTTTTTTCGCATCTGTTGCAGGTTTGGATTTGGGAATAATCCCTATCCACTTAACTGTAGGAAGTACTTGGGCATAATCCCTAAAACGCATTGTGAGGAGTACCACAGGAACCCCGAAGTAGCTGGCCCATTGAGAGGACTTGCCAGCGAAAAGGGCAACAACCCCTACCTGATTAACTAGTTCCCACCCGTGAGGTAAACCAAGAGCTGTCGTTTGTGGAAAAGCAGTTATCAGTTTTACCTGAGCCGTGGAGTGAGGGGTACTGCCCCAATACGCAAGCCGTCATACAACATTGGTGGCCGAGTGAAACCCCTGAACTGTTAGGAAGCTGCACATACCTGGGGTCCATATCTATTTTTAGCTGAACTATTGTCGATCATTGCTGCACCGTTTCAGATCTAGCCGTTCAGATCCATTCTGAAAGCCGTTCCAGATCCATCCATTTTCAATCCATTCGGCGTCGTTTCAGATCCCTCTATTTCCGCTCACTTTTGGGCCGTTGCAGATCTATCTGTTTTAGATCCCTTTCGAGCCGTAGCCGCTCCAGTAAAAAAAAAAAGTATAAAATTCAGTTTTTCTCCATATCTCCCTTGTTTTCACTCTGTTTCCGTTGAAATTTTTGGGGAACCCCTGTCATCCCATTCTGTATATTTCATTCCTGAGGACCCTATCCCCAATTCCACTTCTCAAAGCCTAAAATCCCACATTTGTCTATTTTTAGGGTTTGCCATAACTTCCTTAGATTTCACCCAATCACCTTTAAATTTTACAATAGAGTTCCTTTCTGAATTCTGCTTCTTTGTCCCCCTCTACCAAATTTTTCTATTCTTTCACCCCGCTTTTGAAATCCTCATTTTTTGCTTCCCTGTCTATTCGACAATGTCCAAAACCTAGTCAAACCCCAATTACCCTTCAGATTTTTTCCCAAATCCAGATTTTCCTTTACTAAAGCGGTTTCTGTTTTTTTTTTTTCTACCCAGTCAACCAAGCTCATGAAGAGCCAAAATGGCCAGACTCTTGCCAGCTCCTTTTGCAACGATTTGGTCCTAGTGCTTTTGATGACTTCACAAGAGCCCTCACTAAACTTCTCCAAATTGGCACTGTGAGAGAGTATCAAACCGAATTTGAGAAACTAGCCAACCACACTGAATGATTGTCTGATGACTTTTACTGGAGTATTTTTCTCAGTGGTCTAAAGGATGCCATCCGCTCTGAGGTCAAAATGTTCTGTCCCAACATAATGATGGAAGCCCTATGGTTGGATAAGTTGGCAAAAGACAAGATTGCATCCCAACAACGCTCCAAGCCCACTTTTGTTCCCTTATGAAATATGGGTTCTCAACGACCACCCATACTGTAGGCTCCTCGACCAACTCCTATCAAGCGTTTGTCTGAAAAAGAGATACAAGCACGAAGAGAAAAGGGGTTTTGCTATTATTGTGATGAGAAATTCACTCGGGGACATAGATGTGTTCAGCAAAAGCTCTATCTCTTGGAGGTGGATTCTCTGCCTGCCTCTGAAATTGGTGACAAAGATCCAGAAACACTGGATGCTCAGGTCGACATTCAGGAACCGCCTATTGACCCTCCGTCTCAGGATGACCAGCCAGAGATATCTCTCCATACTTTAGCTGGAATTACCACCCCCCAAACAATGCGGGTCAGGGGTTACTTCAAGAAGCTTCCTCTTACAATACTCATTGATTCTGGTAGCACTCATAATTTCATTGACCCTCGGATCACCAAACAAGCTGATTGTTTTATCCATCCTTGCTCCAACTTTGAAGTCATGGTTGCCAATGGGGGAACCTTACCTTGCAAAGGTAAGTGTTGAAATGTGTGTATCTCTATAGGAGATTATACCTTGTGCTCTGACATGTTTTCCTTGACCTTAAGTGTATGTGATGTGGTTTTGGGTGCTCAATGGCTACGCACACTTGGCCCTATCATATGGGATTTTGCTGAACTTTGGATGCAGTTTTCCCTCAATGGACAAAAACACACATTGAAAGGATTACATCCAGGGTCTCTCAGCATCATCAGTTCACATCGCATGGAAAAACTCCTCAAGAAGAATTTACATGGTGTCATCACTCAGATCCATTCCATTCAGATGCAACCATCAACGGTCTCCACTACTCCTTTGGATCTACAACAAATTCTGGAATGATATACAAGTGTCTTTGCTGAACCAGTGGGATTGCCACCTTCAAGGCTAAAGACCATCGTATTCATCTCCTTCCTGGCAGCGTTCCTCCCAACATCAGGCCCTATTGCTACCCATTTCACCAAAAAATGGAGACTAAAATGCTCGTTCAGGACTTATTGAAGCAAGGTATTATTTGCCCAAGCACTAGTTCCTTTTCTTCTTCAGTTCTTCTTGTTCACAAAAAAGATGGGTCATGGCACCTCTGCATTGACTTCCGAGCACTTAATCATCTCACCATCAAGGATAAGTTTCCAATTATTATTGTTGATGAGCTGCATGGGGCTCAATGTTTCTCCAAGTTGGATCTTCGTTCTAGGTATCATCAAATTCGGGTTCATGAGGATGACATCCCTAAAATAGCTTTCCGCACACATGATGGCCATTATGAGTTTTTTGTCATGCCCTTTGGCCTCACTAATGCTCCTTCCACATTCCAGGCCTTAATGAATAAAATATTTCGGCCCTACTTGCGGAAATTCATTAAGGTATTCTTTGATGATATCCTCATCTACAGTAAAACATGGGATGAACATCTCCAGCATCTGGATCTTGTCATGCAACTTTTCTCTGACCATCGTCTCCATGCCAAGTAGTCTAAATGTGTTTTTGGACAAAAGGAAGTTGAGTATCTCGGGCACATTATCTCAGCACAAGGGGTTCGCGTGGATCCTGCCAAAATCGATACCATGAACAATTGGCCGTATCCTCAGACACTCAAGAGCCTTCATGGTTTTTTGGGGTTGACTGGCTACTACTGCAAGTTTGTCAAGGATTATGGGAAGCTTGCATCTCCATTAACTGTTCTATTGAAAAAGGATGCTTTTACATGGACACATGCTGCTCAGTGTGCATTTGACAAACTAAAACAAGCTATGTCTACTACACCTTTTCTAGCTATGCTCGATTTTTCCAAGCCCTTCACTATTGAGATTGATGCTTGCGGCAATGGAATTGGTGATGTTCTCCTTCAATATGAACACCCCATTGCATTCACCAGCAAATCCCTTTCAGGTGAGAATTTAGCTACCTCTACATATGAGAAGGAAATGATGGCTATTTTGCATGCAGTATAGAAGTGGCGACCATACCTATTAGGGAATCATTTCTGCATCAAGACTGATCACCAGAGTCTGAAATATTTCTTGGAACAACGTGTCTCCTCCCAAGCACAACAAAAATGGGTTAGCAAACTCATGGGTTATGACTATGAGATCACTTACAAGAAGGGTAAAGACAATATTGTGGCAGATGCTCTTTCTCGCACATTTGATGCCCAAGGTTCTCTTTCAGCTATTTCTATGCCTGTTCCAAATTGGTTGCAATATGTTCAACAGGGTTATGTCAATGAATCTTCCTTATCTCAAATCATCCAACGCTTGACAAACAACCCTTCTGCTGTACCACATTACTCTTGGGATGGTGCTTCTCTAAGATACAAGGGTCGTCTGGTGCTTCCCTAGAGCACAGATCTTCAACAGGCTGTCTTCTATGAACTCCATGCTTCTCCATCGGCAGGGCACTCCGGGTTCCTACAAATGTATGAACGGGCACAGCGTAACTTATTTTGGCAGGGCATGAAAAGGACAATTCAACAGATGGTGGCTGAATGTGATACCTGCCAGCGCAATAAGGGTGAAACAACAGTCCTTCCAGGATTGCTTGAACCCTTGCCCATACCTACATGGATTTGGATAGATATTTCTATGGATTTCATTGAAGGGCTCCCTAAATCTGGTGGGAAGTCAATGATTCTCATTGTGGTTGATCGCCTCTCCAAATATAGTCATTTTTGTGCGCTCAGCCATCCCTATACAGCCTCCTCAGTCGCTCAAATTTTCCTGGACCAGATCTTTCGTCTTCATGGCATCCTTTCTTCCATTGTCTCGGATCGTGATGCGACTTTCACAAGTCATTTTTGGACAGAACTATTTCGCCACACTGGCACCAAACTGAAGATGAGTTCAGGGTATCACCCACAAACAGATGGTTAGACTGAAATTATCAATAAATGATTGGAAACTTATCTTCGTTGCTTCACCTCTGAATAACAACATCAGTGGGAAAAGTGGCTCCCTCTCGTTGAATGGTGGTACAATACCTCTTACCACACTACCTCTAAAATGACCCCATATGAAGTAGTCTATGGTCAGGCACCTCTAGTTCTTCTTCCCTACACCCCCAACAGTTCACCAGTTCAGGAAGTTGACATGGTCCTTCGAAATTGCGATCAGATTCTTCGCATTTTGTGGGACAGTCTTCACATGGCAAGAAATCGCAGGAAGCAACAAGCTGATCAGCACCGTTCTGAGCACACTTTTCAAGTAGGCGATATGGTTTTTCTTCGTCTCCAACCGTACAAGCAATCCTACCTGAAACTCAAAGGGCGTCATAAGATCGCTCCAAAGTTCTATGGGCCATATCATATTCTTCAAAAGATTGGGTCCATTGCTTATAAATTGGAACTTCCTCCTTCTTCCCGCATTCATTCAATACTTCATGTCTGTTGTCTGAAGAAAGTTCTTGGCACCAACATTAGTGGACAAACTATTTTACCTGAACTGGATAATGAAGGATCCATCCTTTTGAAGCCAGAGGCCATCCTCAATCGGCCCACTCGTCAGCTTCTCTCTCGCTCTCTCACAGAGGTCTTAATTCAATGGCATGGCATGCAACCAGAGGATGCTACATGGGAACCACTCCTTTAGATTCAACAACAATTTCCACATCTAAAGCTTTGAGGACAAAGCTTTTTTTAAGGGGGAGGGTATGTTAGTAACCCATGTCTTTACTTTGTTAGTATATTGTTGTTGGACGCATATGCTTTGTAAGTCATCCCGTAGTATTTGTTGATCAATAGTTTGTGTTATTGTTGTTGGCGCATATGCTTTGTAAGTCGCTCGTAGTATTGTTGATCCATAGTTTGTAGTGGCCCATGGTTTTGACCCATAGTATTCGCGCCTAGACTTAGTATATAAGTGTGTGTTGAGACCTATGAAGGCACCGTGAAGTTATTTGTATTGAGCTTGCTCAAAGGAGGTTGCCACCTCGAAGTGTCCTGTGATCAATATAAAAGTGTTTCTGAGTTCTGTCATCTCTGCTATTTTGCATATTCTTATTAATTAATTGTTGCAGGTGCTTCACATCTGTAGTCATGCAATACAAAATGGAGAACCAAATGGGTAAAGGATATCCCTCTACCGAGAGGGACTCTGGGTAAAATATTCCTAGAAGAATGGAAACTAATATACCATGTTCATGGCATGTTCGGAAAGGTGTCTCGCAGCTTCAGGGCTTTGGATGTCGTGCACTCAGTATGTGGGCGAGCATGCATGGCGAGAACAATGAGTTGGTGTCCTTCAGTGCAGAATGGAGTGCGGTATTCAACTAAGACTTCCGGAACCAACCTTGCCACTTTCCATCTTAAGGGAGAGGGCCTCCAACAAATCAGTGTCAACCGTACCAATAAATAATAGGGGATTTTGGATCCCTAAAGGACAATAAATATGTCTCAAATGTGTATGGAAAAGGGGGTGTTATTTGGATGTCTAACCCCGATGTCCTACCTAGATACAAAGTTGTTTTTGGGTCCCCAAGTGGGGTTAGTGTGTGTTTAATTAAGCCAGTTTTAGTCTCACTTGAATTATGGTGTGTGTGTGGGTGCACAAGTGGTATAAACCCAATATCGCCAAGAGTAAATGCGGAAATAAATAACTGAAACTTAAATAAAAGTAATAACTGCTATGACATGTATATAATCAATGAACTTGTTGAAAATATGATGCAAGAGATAGCAATGCACTAAGGATGCATGCAAAATGAAAATTATCAAAGGCTACAACAATCAAACAGCAGAAAGGTACCAATGGCAAATGGCTGCAGGCAAACAAGGGAGTTGATGGTGTAGCCAATCTCAAGAAAAGAGGAAAAAACAGGTGCAGGGTGCGTCTATGAAGGGAAAAGTCACGCTCTAGGCGCTATAGGCTGCAGAATAACCGCGTCGAAACATAAAAACAAAAAACATGAACAAGGGCACGGGTATGGGTAGAAAAGGTGCGGCTAGGGCTCAGATTTCAGGTTCAAAAGCACGCGTGGTGCACGAGTTGCAGGTGGACATGCGCACAGAACATGCGGGTATCATGACGAAAGATGCACTGAGCTCATGAGTTGTGGGCCAAAAGTAGTGTTCTGGAGCGCGGGTTCAGTTCGGAAGTTGCGATGAGGGGCTAGGTTACTAGTAGAAAGTCGCGCACTGTAGTGTGGAAAGGTGTCTCTACAATTGCGGGCCGAGCCGTAAAAATGGAACCGATGACAGGTATTGCGAAGGAAAGGGCCAGATCTGCAAGTATAGGGTCCAAGGATAGGGTAGAAAAGTAAAATGGAAGAAAAACAACAAGTACCAAACTAAAAATAACTATTGATCATACCAAACCATAGATCGATGGGAATCGACCGGGTTGGAGTCGCCAAAAGTGTATCTAGTGTTTTCACACCAACCCGTGATAAAGAGAACCTAATAATGATTATGGAACCTTTAGTAGCAGTTGTTGGGTTCGAGAAATGACCCTTTTTGCTCACTTCCATTAAGATCCTTTTTCCCTGTATTTCCTTATTATTGTAACCAAGTCATTATCATTCCTCAGAAAAAACATGATCTTGAATAGGTATAATTTATTAGTGCTTTGTTATATTGATGCCTAAAGTTTTCCTATGTTTATGGATTTTGTTCCTAATTTTGATGACTTGTGATGGATTGATGAAAGTAATTTGACACCATAGGGAATTCGAGTGTATTAGCTTGTTGATACGCGTAGATAAAGAAGTGCGTGGCTAGAAATCATGCTTTTCAGGGCTCCAGATGTTAGGAACCCATGTCAACCCTTCTATCTACTTTGTTAGTGTATTGTTGTTGGACGCATATGCTTTGTAAGTCGCCTCGTAGTATTTGTTGATCCATAGTTTGTATTATTGTTGTTGGATTCATATGCTTTGTAAGTTGTCCCGTTGTAATTGTTGATCCATATTTTGTATTGGCCCATGGTTTGTATTGACACATGGTATTGACCTATGGTATTGGTTCCTAGAATTAGTATATAAGTTTGTGTTGAGACCAATGAAGGAACTGTGAAGTTATTTGTATTGAGCTTTCTCCAAGGAGGTTGTCCCCTCGAAGTGGCCTGCGATCAATATAAAAGTGATTCTGAGTTCTGTTATTTTTGCTATTTAGTGTGTTTTCATTAATTAATTATTGCAGGTTCATCACACCGAATCAGGTTGTTGTAGAAACAACTCAAGTTATCCTCCCATGTGGCCAGTTGAAACTCACTTGGCCTTGAATCAGTTCGAGTTGTGAGAGTGTAAATGTTTATGAAACAGATTTTATCTTAATGTAATAATGATTGTAACTGTTTCTATTTTGGAATATTGACTCGACAGCCTAAAGATCTTTGATCTTCATGGATTCCTGAATTAAGAGGACCTAAATTTTCTTGTCTGGTATTTATGGGAAGATGAGATGGTTCAAAAGGTTAGGCTGATTTTTTAAAACAGTTTTTTAACAGAAGTGGAAGAGATTTGTAATTGAACTTCATTGTATTAATGAAATCAACAACACTTTCCTAAGCCACTGCGTACTAATCTCTAGTAGCATTTAGAGGCATCTATGTTAGAAGGTGTTGGAAAGCGGTTAGATGGGTCATTATCGCAGCACCGCGAGTGTTGCGATACCATGAAAGACAGAAAATGGAGCGCAGATGATGATATTTTATGCAAGTTTTGTTCAGTTTTGTATCGCAGTATACGGGTTTTTGGGTCATTTGGACCACAATAGTTAGATTTTGGGTCAGTGTCGATTAGGAAGTTGTTAGTAAGTAGACAAGCAATGTAAAGGCAGAAGCCTATATATAGACATGGATTTGTATGTGTTGAAAAAATAGGGAATGTGTATCTGAGATCTAGAGGTATCTATGAGATCTATATTTTGCAGAGTATGAGCGGAAATTTGAACATTTTGTATCTGGGTTTTCTTGGAGTTAATATGATGTGACAGGACTGTTTTGCGGAATTCCTGTGTTTCTTTTGTTCATCTGTGGTAATGCATATTGCGATATGAATTTATGAATAATGTGATGTTTCCTTGCTGCAATTAATGTTTTACTATTATACTAGCTGTGATGATGAATGATTTTGTTGAATGATGCTATGAATATAAATGATGTTTGAATTAAATGCATAGATCTATTTCTGAAATGTTGCAGTAAGTCAAGTAGTTGGGCCGCAAACATCCTCCTTCATTTGGCAGAAAAATGGTTCTGTCAACTCTCCCTTGAACATCTCGGGTGAGACCTCATCTGCTCCTCAAGTGTTGCTGGATGGGGTAAAACCTGTCTGGGCCGGTGCTCAGGGAGATCATAGTGGTTTGGGTGTTGACAGTGAGTGGAACCCCTATCAATTGGATTTGAATCAACAAATGGTTCCATTTCCGAGACCTTGCGCGAAGTGAAAGGAGGATATGTTATGGCATCCAATGCAAACAGTGATAAAGAACTAGTTTGATCAGAAGTTGCAAGAATTTGCTAAAAAGAAAGTCAAGATTCATGGCTAATAGTAGATCAGTGGATGGAAAGATATATTCACGACGGTCCGTGTGAATATTTTTTCTGTGAGTTCCCATTCATCTTGTATGAGTGGTTGGTGAAGTTGAACTTTCAGAAGAGGAACTTCTAAGGTGGTGAACCGACGACCTAGACCCCATAACTGATCCAGGAGCTGCAGGAAGTTGAAAACAAGGCATCGTGAGCTGTCGAAGTTTGGCTTGACAACATATTGGAAGGCTACAAACAAATCCTATAGTGAAGCTGAAAGATATTTCTTCCATAGACCACGAGGAAGGTTTATGTTGTCTCTCCAACTATCTATTAAGATGCTTATTTGCGAGAAGGGTATATTGAAGATGCACCTGGATCAGTAAACAACCTGGTGGACAGAGGCTGTGGGTACCGCGATAGTAGGGGGGTAGTACACGGAATGATAAGGGGTAGATGGGTGCAGGTCATGACAAGACTGTGAGTGAAGCCGAGGAAGAGAGTCATCTTACAAGGGGAGGAGCAAGGTTTCGACAAGAAAAGAGGTATAGGATAGGAGAAGGTCCTGCTGCTATCAAACTGCAAGGCCGCGAAGGAAGACCACACGGGATGAAGAAACCTCACAGTCTGGACAAGGACAACCAGACTACACCCAGGATAGAGGCAGGACCAAACCCCAGCAACAACGTGCCCAAACCTCTGCTCACTATCTGTCAACCAGTAAGAAACACAACCTCCACGCCACCGTGTCAACAAAACTTGATTACTAGTAGTTCAGTGACTGCAGGAAGGAAGCCCAGAATGGCGGGAGAGGATAGGAAGTTACCGCTGTTCCATGGAAACGAAACAAACAATCCTGAGCAGTACTAGTTTTTATGTGAAGCAGTATGGACCGTAAAGAAGATTACTGATGATAATGCTAAGAAAGGACAATTCACGCCAAGTTTGCGAGGTCACGCATTAGACTGGTTTATGAAGTTTGTTCTAGTCCCTACAGGAACTCCGGAGAAGACGCTAGACAATATCAAGAACAGATTGATTGCAGAATTCAAAAAACCCAAGTATGAAGCACAGTATATTACAGAACTAAAAGATGCAGCTGTCACAGGTATCACTCAGGGAGGTGCGAGTGTTGCGACAATTTCTGCAAAGCCAAGGCCACAAGATGCAACTGTCGCAGGTATCACTCGGGGAGGTGCAACAACAGGAGAGGATAGTATGCATCCACTTATTCAGTTAGCAAGACAGAAGAAGGTGTCGTTTGACATTGATTGCGAGCGCGATGCATTCTTCCATGCACGACGGGTGATGGAAAAGGCTCAAGGTAAAGCCATTGTTTGTGACATGCCCCTTGTTTTTGATGCAACTTCAAAGGTAGGGCCATATGCATAGTATGGAACCTTGCATAACTTTTTTGAGAGCTATTTATTGTTGGCAAGGGATCCTGCTGCTCTTGCTAAGATTGAGGGGCTATTGCAGCGATTGACCAGTGGATGGAAAGAGTCTGCGGTAAATTATTTACAGCAGCGGAAGACAGGTAAGGAGATGCGTATGAACATTCAAATTGGAGACTATGATGTTGATTCTATTATTCTGGATCTTGGTTCGGATGTCAACATCTTGACCAAGTAGGCATGGCAGAAAATGGGGAGCCCCCCATTGAGCTGGTCTCTTGTATAGCTCTGACTAGCTAATCATGCCAAGGTGACACTGATTGCAAGAGTTCCACGCCTGGTGGTGGACATCAAGGGAATGAAGACTTATGCTGACTTTGACGTCATCGAAGTAGTTGAAGGGGGAAACTCTTATCCCGCATTGCTAGGGATTGGATGGGCTAACGATAGTTGTTGCTTGGTTTTTCAACCAAGCATGTGCAAGGATGCACCTATTAACTTGTAATAGAAGTCTTCGAATAAAAAGAAAATACAGTTATAAAATAATCTAAGATTAACATGTGCATATAAAAATAAATTTAAAAAGACTAACAGAAAGAACAAGAAATGTAACAAAGAATGGTTTTTGTATTATAATACCTCAAATGGTGAAGATGTTTGGTGTTGAGCAGCTCCAAGGTTGAGGTGCTCCAGGATCCAATGGTCTCTTCTCCAAGTTTGCTAAAACGGTCAAAGAACTCAAGAGAGATTTTGACAGCATGAGGATAGGATGGATGATGTATGGAAAGTGAGGAGCCCCTATCACCTTTTTATAGTTTTTGGTGATGGGGAATACCATTATGGTTTTGAGGAAATCAATGGTATTAACCAACATGGTTTAGGTACCTTTTTCCCTCTTTTTCCTTTTTTGAATATTTTGAATATTTTTATTCCCTTTTAATATTTTTGGGAATTTTGGACCCTTTTTGAGGGTTTTTTGTGTTTGTTGAGGAAAAATACATATTTTGGGGGGAAAATGGTGTATTATGGTCTTTTTGGTGACCTTTTGATGGTTTTAGAGGTTCAAATGGTGGAAAAAGTGGACAAATGGGTCATGTGAATAAGGGAATGAGCTAGTGAGCACTTTTTGGGTGTTAACAGATTGCCCCCTGATGTGTGAGGGCAGGAGCTCATCATATGGCCGATAGACATCATAGTTCTTTTGTCTTTTTTCCTGGGGTTTGGAGAAGAGAAGATACCGATTGGAGACTGAAAAAACGGCCCCTTGGAAGCTGCAAAAAATTGAAAAAATACATGGCCTCAAAATGATGAGGAATAATCTGTGATTATGGACGAGGCGGGCATACCCATGCTTGTACCAAGACATATACATAACAATTAGTCCCAAGAAGGGGGACCTGAATAATACATAAAAACTGTTGGTACATCGTAATGGTCCAGAGGGGACACAATGCTGGGATGTACTCATGATTTTGCCATGACTGATCTCAATAACTGATACATTGGAAAAAGAAACAATTGTTTTGAATAAGGTATTAGAAGGGTTGATGAATTAATGAAACTAAAGGTGTCCAACATATGTAGGGACTCAATTAGACTCTCAAATGTGGTAGAGTCAGTAAATGAGTCAACTTCTGAGGATTATTTGTAACTGTATACTCAAGGGAGTATAGAATTGCGGCACATCTGAAAATTGTCGCCAAGCGTAACCCGAATATCAATAGGAAAATGAAATTGGTTGTTTCCTCAATTAGGCTCTCCAATGTGGTAGAGTCAGGTGATATCCATGGTCTTCAAAAAATAACTGAAAGGATCGATACCCTGTATGAGTCTCAACGATGTGATCAAGGTGTTGAAGTCGAGCATGTGAGAAACAATCATTTGGAGAGGCACTGAGGACTCCTTTCGAAATGATCTATAGGTACTCATCACTAATGGTGATGAGTCCAAGGTACATGGACCTCTAGGTCTATCCTCTGGAATAATTTTGGTTGGCGTCGACAGAGGGAGACCAACAACTATCAAGGCAATGATGTTTCCTTGATAGGTGCGCGAGGTGTACAACTGAAGTGTGGTAGTACTGATGGTAGGATTGACATACTGTGGGGATGGGGAATGGTTGGGGTCATATAGTGGGTGGACTCAAACTTCCTTTGTTCAGAGCATGATGACATGGTTGACCTTGCAACATAGGAAACTAATTTGTATTGTATACTGAAGTGACTTTGGGGGGACAAGTTGATGGATGCTTTTGGGAGACTCTTAGGGTGACATACTGCAGAATACTCTGAACAAAGGCAACCAAAATGGGGAAGCTTCCATATGGTAGACATGGTATGTTGTGGCACCGAGAAGCACCATTGGGTCCTTCTTCGGGGTTTTAATGAGCTCCAAGAAGGGATAATAGTGTGCTCTGAAATGGTACTGTCCTGTGGATTTTGTGAGCCCAGGGTTGGTCGTGCTCGTGAGTGCTTTCATTTTTAAGGAGTTTGAAAACGATAAGAAGACTCTGAATTGATGGAGGAGTACTGTCCTGTGGATTTGTATGATCCCAAGATAGTAATTGCTCGTGTTTTATTTCATTTTTAGAGAGTCTGAAAGTGGTAAGTAGACTCCATTGGTGTTCTTTTTCGTAAGTTAGTCTCCAAGGCCCGAAAAAAGCATAAAATAATGCAAATGGAGAACTCTCCTAGCCGATGTGACTAGAGTATTCATTTTTTATAATTAGTCTGAAAGGTCCGGAAAAGGGGTAAACTTATACCTAGTAGACGCCCTTTCAAATACTTTTAGGGAGAATGAAAGGAATCAAGGTTTCTGGGTGATCTTTTCATTGTTTTAGGATTCATAAAAGAGCTTAACAGAAACTCCCTAAGTGCCCTTTTCGTAAAGGGATTGCTCGGCTTGAAAAAGGGATAAAATTATACCGAACAAAAAAGGTATTGGTGAGGGTGAGGAATGATCTCGAGCATCGTCACAAGCATGGAAAACTGAATCCGGCGACATAAAGATCGTAAAAAAGGGGCAACGGTGGATGTGGCACGCGAACCGAGGCGATGAGTGGCATTTTGAAAACATGCCTGAAAATTATGGGGGTGAGAGCGAGAAATGGTCTCAAGCATCATCACAAGTGCGGAAAACTGAATCTGATGATATAAAACTCGTAAAAAATGGGCGACGGCCGAAGTGGCATATAAATCGAGGCAGTGAGGGGCATGGGAAAAAATGCCCAAAAAATCTGGAGGTGAGAGCGAGAAATGATCTCAAGAATCATCACAAGCATGGAAAACTGAATCCGGCGATATAAAACGCATCAAAAACGGACAACGGTCGATGTGGCATGCAAACCGAGGCAAAAGGTGGCATGTAATAAATACCCAAAAAATCTGCTGGTGAGAGTGAGAAATGATCTCAAGAATTGTCACGATCACGGAAAAGTGAATCCGGCGATGCAAATGGTGTGAAAAATGGATGTCATAAGGACTTCGGAATGGTTGAAGGAAATAACTAGGTTAAAAAATGGCTATAAATAAAGGTGAGCCCACCCAGCCAGGGATGCAGTGGTGGGGAGAAATGATGACCCGCGGGGGGAGAATACTAGGTGTATCAAATTAAATCAAATATACAAGTGATATGTGACCTCAAAAATGGTTGAGATCACGCATGTGAAAAAGTGAGTAGGGTTAATGACTTGCCCCCATGCTATGTGCATGGGGTTTATGATTGTGGATCACATATGTGTTGGTTTGAACAATGGGGTCATTGAAATACTGAGATAGATGTGATGGGGAAGGTTCAAAATAATTGATCATGCCCCCTACCCCAGGGTCTAGGTAATCTATTATGCCCCCTAACTCAGAGGTGTCAATGTGGTGCAAATGTTTTCTTAGAGAGGGATCAATAGGGCATTGAGCAACTACTAGTGGGGGGTATATGTTAACACCCAAAAAGTGCTCACTACCTCATCTATCCCATTACATGACTCATTTGTCCATATTTCCTACCATATTTACCTTCAGAACCCTAAGATCCCATTAAAAAGCCTCCAAAAGGACACAAAACTATCAAAAAAGCCTCCAAAAGGCTAAAAAACCCCTTTTTCCCCCAAAATAATCCAAAATTCCTCAAAAATAGCAAAAACCCTCTAAAAAGGGAATAAAAAATATAAAAAAAGGAGGAAAAAGAGAAAAAAGGAGGAAAAAACCCTATACAGCTGGCTTAAACCATATGGTTCCCAAAACCATGGGCCAACACTCCACCACTAAAAACCTATAAATAGGTGATGGAGACCCTTGATTTCATATCCACAATCAAATACACCCTTACTCTGCCAAAACCACTCTTGAAACCCTAGCTCACCCTTGAGCTACTTTCACTATTGAGTGCCCCTTTTGGCCCATTTCCACCATTTAGAGAAAGAGAAGGAGCAAAGTTGGAGTTTGGAGCAACCCTCTTGGACCATTGCAAGAACTTCACCAACCTTTACACTTGAGGTAAAATTCTAATACAAAAAAATAAAGATCTTCCCCATATTTCATGACTTTGTTATTGTTTTCTTACTTTAGTTTACTGTTTATTGAACTGCTACTAAGGAGTCCATTCTCCTTAGTAGGTGCTCATTTGCACAAGCTAGGGTGAAAACCCTAGCTACAGTTTGGCGACTCCCCTTGGTTTGAATTTCTGGTTATCGTTTTTAAATATTTTCCTGTCTTTTCCTTTCGGTTGTCCCTTTCGGCTGCCGTAAACCGCGTGTTTTACCCCTGCAGTTGCGTTTCGACCGCTTCTTTCAGGCATTTACCTGCGACCCGACCGCGACTTTCAGACTATTTCCGGCCACCTGCCGGCGGATTCAAGTCTGTTACCTGCGATCCGACCGCGGCTAATTAGCTTGTTTGTTGTGATCCGACTGCGGCTGTTAACAATTTTACGGCGTCCCAACTATGGCTTGCAGCGATTTTTCTGCACCCCGACTGCGTCTGTCGGCCTTTTTCCCGCGTCCCGACTGCGGCTTGCAGCCATTTTTCTGCAACCCGAGTGCGTCTTTCGGCCTTTTTTCCGCGTCCCTCCAGCGGCTTTCAGCCATTTTCTTGCAACCTGCCTGCGGCTTTTTACCTGTTTCCTGCGGTTTGACTGCCTCTTTCGGCCAAAAACCCGCAACTCGTCCGTGACTGTTGCTCTGTTTCCCATGGTCCGACCGCCGGTATTTGCTGCATACCCGCGGTCTGCTTTCTGCACTTTTTCCCTTGTTTTGAACCCAACACTTTGCTGCACTATTTTCTGCACCTGCACAGCCATCTGTCCTACCTGTAGCCATACTTTCCTACAGCCTTTTCTGCAGTTTTATTTCTTTTCCATTTACATAATTATTTAAAAAAAAAAAAAAATTCAGCATTTTACTTGAAAAAGAGAAAATTTTGCATTTCAAAGTTTACATTCTGTCTTGTTATTTTTAGTTAGAAAGTCGCCCTCCCTGTGGCACTTTTATTTGGGTTTATCACCTCACATGCACACACTCTATCACCTAATTCAAGTGAGCCTTAAAAAACTACTTAACACAACCAACATTCTAACCCCACTTGGGGAACACATAAGAATTTTTGTAGTTAGGTAGGATCGGGGGGATAGGCATCCAAATAACACCCCTCGGTTGCTTACATTTGAGACATAGCTGTTTTCCATTAGGGAACCAAAATCCCCTAGTATTTTTTGGCACGGTCACAACCAGTTTATCAGAGAGCCTCTCCCCTAGGAGGGTTGAAGTCACCAGACTGGTTCCGGAGGCCTAACTGGAATACCGCAATCCATTCAGTAACTGAAGGCTACCTTTCGCAGTTCTTGGGGTATCCCTGTATGGGGATACTGCGGTGATAGAACCAAACGGCAGATTCACCTTTTCTGGACGTGTCATGAACGGGGTATCTTAGTTGCCTTTCTTCTAGGATTGACTACCCGGTGTCCCTCCTGGCAGGGGGATATCTTTAGCCACTTGGCTCTCCTATCCATATTGTCTGACTTGGATTTCATCACCTTGTAGAGGATATGTCTAGTTGAGTCAGAATACTATTTAGTTAGGTGTTTGCATGCTCCCTTACCTCCTTTTGGTCTAGTGAGTCCACTATTTTTATTTTTTAGGAAACCTGATGCTTGTTGGTATTCTGACCATTTCTGTTGATACTCCACTTATTGTAGCACAACTGTTATAGTAAGTGTTTTGAGTTGGTTGTTGGTTTGAGTGCCATATTTTTTTAACTCTCCTTCTGCACACTCGGTTGCATTAGGGTTTTTGAGCTGTTTTTCACTCAACACAACCCCCCAGATATTTGACACCATCTGTCACCGTTGAGTCCCCGAGACATTCTCAGCGCCTTTGGGGTGAGCCCCCATAGCACGGTTCACTTGACACCACCTGTAATAGACATAGATATTCATCACTTGATACCACTCATCATAGATCTCGAGCTTTGTCACTTGACTCCACTCGTCAACGGCATAGAACTCCGTCACCCGATCTAGATGCCCCCTATTTTACCTTTGATTCTGAGGCAGAGTCCGAGAACCCCATTTACACTGCACCAACCAGCCCCATGGCTGGCGTGACTTCCACCCCTTTCTTTGTAGGGACCATTGGTGGAGAATCCACCACCACACAAGCTACCACACCTGCTTTGGGTATGCCCTTGATGGGGCCCACATCTGCCATTCCGATCACTGCACCCATTCTAGTAGCTGGAATACCTATTCCCACTCCATCAGTGACTCACACTACCCTTGGCGGTGCAGGACCGTCCCATATCACGTTCGTCCCTACACTTGGGGGCAACCTCCCAAACCCTGCCCCTACACTTGGGGGCATTGGCCCCAACATGGTCCAACCCACTAGTATGTCACATCCTTCTCCTAGTTTGCCATTCATGGCTAGCCTCAACCTTCCTGACCTAGCTAGACTGACTAACGATCCCATCAGACACGACCTTGCGTGGCCTCACATGCCCACCAAGCTCCCCTCTTACATCCCTAAGTTTGAGGGAAAGGCAGGTGAGGACCCCTAGAACCACATTATGTCCTTCCATCTATGGTGTTCCTCCAACTCCATAGTGAACGACTCTGTCCACCTCTGTCTGTTACATCATACCCTCACTGGCTCTGCAGCTAAATGGTACATCGAGCAGCCCCATGGGACCCATGCCACCTTTACTTCCCTTGCCTCGACTTTCCTGCAGTTCTTTCAGTTACCTGTCCGCTATGATGTGGGAGTTGAGATCCTACTGTCTTGCAGACAGAACACAACTACCCACATCACTGACCACATTCATGAGTGGCGTCGACGCGCAGCCTCTGCAAAATTAAGTTAGACGACCATATCTTCTTAGATTGGTTTCTAAAATCCCTCCTTCCTGTCATTGCCAAGGATGTGGCATCCAAATGACCCCAGTCTGAAGAAAAGACCATCCTCAAAGCCCAGCAATTTGACCTCATTTACGCCCAGTCGGGTTATCTATATACCATCATACCTGACGCAGATCGTGGTGATTCCTCCCAACACGATGCGCTGGGGGCATCCCATGCCGCAGATGACATCATTGGCCGTGTTGCCTCGCATCCCCAACCCTTTTCCATAGCACATCCTAGCCCTGGCCCCGACCTTTCATGGGCTACATCTCAATCTGGAGCAACCAATTCATATGCTCCTATGACACATCACCACCATTCTCACGGACCCTCATGTCCACCTCAATGCTTTGGACCTGCGTCCCCCGCTTATGCCCCCACGGTCGCACCTCAGCCATATTACCATCCACAGGCTGCACCAGCTTGTGTGTCCTCTCAATCCCAACATGCTTATTACCCACCACAGGCAGCCCCTGTGGCAAACCCACAGCCCACTCCGCAGACGTATCAACAACCCCCACAAGGTTCAGCACCTGCGTCGCCTCCACCTACTTATTATCCACCACAGCCTGCTCCTGCACCTGCACAACCCCATAACCCACCTGCTGCCCAAGGGAAAGTTTACACCCAACAAAATCCGCAGCAGAACCAAAACAACCAGCACCAACAGGGCCAGCAAAACCATGGCAAAGGCCGTAACCATGGGAACAACCCTCCTCTAGACCAAGGTGGTCAACCTCCCAATCCCCCAGACAACAATAATGCGGCCCCTGCCAACCAGAACCCTGATCGGCCGCCCAAGCAGGCCAAAAATCCTAATTTGCGAACAAACCATCCTTGTTCTATTTGCGGGGTCTATGGCCACTACACACATGCTTGCCCACATTTAGAGTTAGCTAGGCAACTCTGGGTTGATGATGCCCATCGCCAAGGGCACGCAGCTCCTCAGGCGCCACCGAACCCCCCAACCCCTCAGCAGCAACCTTTGGTGCTGCAAAAACCCTTACCAACCCAAGGCGTAGTGAACTCTCAGCCGTTGGCTCCCCCTCAAGGCAACACGCCACCACAACAACAGATCACTTATGCCGCTCCTGATCAACTCATGTTTGACTCAGGTACTCACCACTTGTTGATGATGTCATCCGCGGATGTCAACCTCCAAACCCCTTGGAACCAATATGGCTCCACCCTTGAAGCCCCTCCCGCCGACAAAAACACTAACGCTCATCCCACTGATCAGACGTTACGTATACCTCCAGCTCCACTCAATGGTGCCTCCAAAGCACCTCGTTTCCCACTTTGTCGTATCAACAATAATCCCAATGCTCGCGCTGCGTCAAATTACAACATTGTAGATGACTTAGCCCAATCTCCCGCAGCCATGTCCGCGTTAGAAGTCTTAAAAAACTGTCCTTCACAGCGCAAGACTTTTCTCTCCGCTATTGGTGCTATTGACCCAAATGATTCACAACTGATGGCATTCGATTTGGACCAATCCGAACCACGCCTGCCTTCCACTTTAGCATTCCAAGTTTCTGTTTCCGTTTGGAATCTTGTCATCCATCGGTGCATTATCGATGAAGGTGCCTTTACATGCATTATGTCCACATTCGTTTGGTAGAAGTTGGGATCCCTTACTCTCCAGCAGTCCACCACTGCGTTGCGAGCCTACGACGGCCGTTCGGCTCAACCCCAAGGCCTATTAGCTAACGTCCCCATCCAACTGGTTGGTAAAACCATTCTCATTGACATAGAGGTCATCAATGCCCAACTTGATTATAACCTCTTACTTGGCCGCAGCTACATGTATTCCATGCGGGTGGTTTCCTCATCCGTTTTTCATACCATGATGTTCCCCCATGATGGATGCATGGTCAAGGTTGACCAACTCACCTATTACGATCCAAATGTCCCCGCTGCACCCGAAAATGTTCTCCCCATGGTTGAACAACCTATTAGTGGTGCCGCTACCTCGTTTGTTTCCTCCGTGGAACCTGGAGTTTACTTAGATACGTCGATGACCTCCACATTCAAATCCATTCCTCCCCCGTCACCCGCGACTAAAGTATCTGACCTATGCACCCTTTCCCACAATACACAAACACCCAACAATCAACCGCCCTTGTTACCCAAACCACCATTGGTACCTAGTCACATTGGTGTTACACCCATCCACACAATCCCCTTCCTAGTCCCTCCCTCGGGAGTAGTAAGCGCCCCAGTTATGGCTACCCTCATCCTACCTGGGTTAACCTTAGGATTACCCGTCTGGTATCTTTCTCCTCTCGTTCCCCCGCCGATACCAAATGTCATCCTCCAACCGGTGCAACCCATTGTCACTACTAGTCAACCACCTCCCGGTGTCGCTACCCCCTTCGTCATCTACGAATCCCCCTCCTCTTATCGAGCCCACTGGGGGCAGAGGCCCACAACCATACACTGCTATACCCCCTCCCAGGACAGTTAAACCCCCTCCCGTGTTTCGTGCTCCCCCCAATGCTCATTGTGTGATGAGTTAGGCCATCCGACTCATCAATGTCCACATTTACCTGCATTACAGGAACACATGCAAATGCTTGACGATGACCCCAACATCCCGGTTGTCGAACTCGACCCAACCCCTAAGACTCATGATAAATCACTGCGTACCAACCACCCTTGTGCCATATGCGGTATTTACGGCCACTACTCACATCACTGTCCTGATCTCCCAGATTACAGAGCAGCTCTCTACGAGATGAATAATTTGGACCTTGAGACGGCACCCCCCACAATTGAGGAGATCCACCCCCCGGTATCATCCTCATCCGGAGAGATTAACACCATTTATATGATCTCTTCGACTATCACTACCTCATCAACCGATTTGACAACTCAAAATTTCTGCAATGATGAGGAGATTCTCGAGGCTCTCACTGCCCCGAATTATCCCTGGGATGACATGCACCATCGTTCCTGTTTCCTCCCAGAAGAATCCTCCTCTACCACAGCTACCCAACTCGCGGTTGAGTCCAAAGATTTCCTTCCCACTAAAGTCGATTGGTTTAAGGATCCTATTCCTGCTCCTGATGCCTTTGAGGAAGGTAACATGGCCAATATCTCACTCGTCATCCACATCGATATCTCTGACCCACCTTGTGCTCTTGAAATCATTACCTTAGGAGCCTCCTGCAGTGAGCATGAGATTGGAGAATACAAAAAACTCTTCCAAGAATTCCGTGATGTCTTTGCCTGGTCCTATACCGAAATGCCTAGTCTTGACCCCGCCATTATAGAGCACCACATTGACACATGGCCTGATATACCCCCCGTTCGTCAGAAACAACACCCCATTCATCCTTCCAAGCTCCCCGCTGTTAAAGCTGAGGTTGAGAAACTTCGCAAAGCAGGATTCATTTATCCTATTGCTTATACCACCTGGGTTTCAAACCCCGTTCCCGTTAACAAAAAATCAAGGCACAATTAGAGTATGCACTGACTTCCGCGATTTAAATCGAGCTTGTCCCAAGGACAACTTCCCCACGCCATTTATTGACCAACTCATCAATGCGTGTGCGGGGCATGAAGTCCTCTCTTTCATGGACGATTTTTTCAGATACAACCAGATTCAGATTCGTAAGGAGGATCAGTACAAGACTGCCTTTCCCACCCCATGGGGCACCTTCGCCTACCGTGTCATGCCTTTCAGCCTTAAAAATGCTGGTGCCACCTTCCAGTGGGCCATGACCTATTGTTTTCACGACTTGGTCCATATCCTGCTCGTCTATCTTGATGACCTTACAGCTCATTCCCGGAAACGATCTGACCACCTTAAAGACCTCCGGCAAGTTTTTCTGCATTGTCGCAAATATCAAATCCGCTTGAACCCACACAAGTGTGTCTTTTGCATTCCTGCAGGCCGGTTGTTGGGTTTCATTGTTTCCCAGAAAGGAATTGCTTTCGATCCCCTGAAATTCCAAGCCATCCCAGACCTTCCCTCTCCTCGCTTGCTCCGGAAGCTCCAGAGTCTGCAGGGGCGATTTAATTTCCTTTTCCGCTTCGTTCCTGATTACGCCACTAAAGTTCATGGTTTCTTACGCCTGCTTTGTACCCACATACCCTTTGTTTGGGATGAGCAAGCAGAAGCTGCGTTCGAAGCCCTCAAGAAAGATCTCACACAAGCCCCTTTGATCTCCCCTCCGGATTTCTCTCAGGACTTCATCCTTTACGTCTCGGCATCCGAACATGCCGTGTCCAGAGTCTTGGTTCAAGAAGATGCCTCTCACCAAGAGCATGTCATTTATTACGTTATCCAGACCTTGTCTGGAACACCCCTACGTTACCCATACAAGGAGAGACTAGCCCTAGCTGTGGTCTTTTCCGTCCAAAAATTGTGAAACTACATTTTACTTAGTCATACCACAGTCATCGCCAACTCCAACCCCATGGTCTATCTCATAAACCGGCGGCTCCTGCAAGGTCGTGTTGCTAAATGGGTCATTATCCTCCAGGAATATGACCTCACTTTCCGAACCCCTAAGAGCACTAAAGCCCTCGCACTTTCCCAGCTCATCACCGATCTCCCCTCCCTTCTACCGTCCCCACAAATATCCGATGAGTTACCCGACAATCACTTGTTCATCATCTCGTCTGATGACCCATGGTACAGTGATATTTTGTTATACCTGCGCACGCAGAAGTTCAGACCCAACATCAATCGTGATGGACACCGTCGTATCCGTCACCAGGCCTCTCGATATCTCCTCTTAGGCGATGTCCTTTACCGGTGTGGGGTTGACACCATTCTCCATCGTTGCCTTACACACGAGGAAGCCGAACACGTCCTCAATGACTGTCATAGCGGTGCCTGTGGTGGACATTTCTCTGGGATGGCCACCGCCCAAAAGGTCATCCGCGCCAGATACTTTTGGCCCACACTCTTTACTGACTGCATCACTGCGGTCAAACATTGCCATAATTGCCAACTTTTTGCCCCCAAGGCCCGGACACCACCTGCTCCGTTACACCCAGTCGTCACCGTTGGTCCCTTTTGTAAGTGGGCCATTGACTTCATGGAATGTAAACCCCCATCTGCCAACGGCCATAAATACATCATTGTCACCGTCGATTACTCCACCAAATGGGCCGAAGCCATGCCCACTTTCAATTGTACCACTGACACCACTGCCCGTTTCTTTTTTAACCATGTTATTACTCGATTCGAGGTTCCCAAACAGTTGGTCTCAGACCATGGTTCACACTTCTAAGATTCTGTTTGGTGTGAGTTATCCACCCTTCTCAAGTTTGAACATCAGTATTCCTCTGCTTACTACCCCCAAGGGAACGGCTAAGTAGACCGGCATAAGTCCAATTAGCACCACATGTTATTCCCCGCCTTGTGGGCTTACCGTACATCTGCCAAGACCGCCACTGGTTTTACCCCATTTCATTTAGTTCAAGGTGTAGAGTCTGTCCTCCCCATCGAGTGTTAGATACCTGCCTTACACATCGCCGTTGAGCTTCTCCCCGACACCTCCCCACTTAATCAACACATGCTATCCCTCGAACAAGCTGATGAAGACCATCGTGCCACTCTCCAGACCATTGAAGCTCCAAGAACCGCTCCAAGGTTGGTTATGACAAACATGTACACCCTCGAACTTTCCATGAAGGGGACCTCATCCTCTCCTATGACCAAGCCCATGACAAAACTGGTAAAGGGAAGTTTGAATCCATGTGGCAAGGTCCTTACATCGTGCATACCTGCCTCAGCAATGGGACATACATTTCAACTGACTCAGAAGGTCGCCCTTTGCGCAACCCTCGTAATGGGTTGTATCTTAAACGCTTTTATCCCTAAATAACTCGCGGCCCCATTTGTCCGTATTGTACAGTTTGCTCTCTTTTTGTTTTTCACCTTTTTTTACCACAATTTCACATTCATCATTTTTGCATGACCACAGATGGACCATCTTCCACCTCATTACATTGGCTTCGCCGATGGAGCAAGCCACTGGTCTCCCAACTTGGCTGCTACAGCATGGGTCTTATATTCCTCTTCACATGAATTGATTCACCTTGACGGAATATGTATAGGCGCTGCTACCAATAACCAGGCGGAGTATGATGCTATGACCGGTCTCCTGACTGCTGCCCTCTAGATGGGCATATGTCACCTTCATGTGTTCCTTGACTCCCAGCTACTTGTCTCCCAGCTCAGCAACTGCTACCAGGTGCGTGATCCCTGCCCCTTTAGAAAATTCCTGCGCACAAAACAACTCAGCCGACAGTTTGAATCCATAACATTCACCCATGTCCCAAGAGCTCAAAATAGTGTCGCAGATCAAATGGCTAACAACATCCTAGATTGGCACATCAATCACACCATGTAAAACCTCCATCATGCATCATCATCCCATAACATCCCATAAAAATATATAAAAACCCAAAAATATTGCAAGGGGCATTCACGTGCCTATCATGACATAAACATTTGCATCCATGTGCAATCAAAATAAAAACACATTCATATACAGGGGCATCAATGTGCCTAATCCTACATACATAATGTTGCATCCATGTGCCATACATCACATAAAATACACCAGGGGCATCCATGTGCCATACATCACATAAAATACACCAGGGGCATCCATGTGCCCAACATCCTATACTACTTGCATCCATGTGCAATACAAACATATAACAAACCATAAGCGCATCCACGCGCGTACACTAAATCATCATCGCAAAAAAGGTGCATCCATGTGCATATATATATATCAGAAAATGAATGTCAATATGCTACACATGTCTTGAGTACCTCTGTACTCAGCTATACAACAAATATCGATACATCCCTACGCCTCATAGAATACATGCTGTAGCTACAAAATCGGGGGGGAGTCCCCTATACTCCCTAATGAGAGTCATACCCTGCATCACTGCCTGCATCAGCTGCCTCTGAGTCCTCCCCTCGCTCCTCCTCCGGTAGCTCCTCATCCCTTGTGGGCCCTTGTGCACGACCCCTATCTTCCAAGATCGCCACCCGGATTGCGATCGACCGAAACTCCCATGGCGCCCTCAGACAGTCCTGGATCACCTCTGGATCCATGTCCCGCCACCCGTCGTCAGTCACTCCCACCAGCAACTGATCTAGAAGCATCCGTACAGACTCCAGAGTCCCCTCTGCGTCCCACCGACGCAGCTCCCCTCGGCTTGGTAAGGTTGGTACCGCCACATGCCCCCTGCGCGCTACATGCCCTGGCGGTGGTCTCGGGCCAACATTTGTAGATCACACATCAGTCAGTAACAGTATATCAAAAAACTATCATACATAAAACTTGACATCCATAATATGAGAGTAAAACCATACATACTATCTGGTCCCCATGCGTTTCCTGGTAATCGTGGTGCCTCCGGATCCCCGGTGTAGTCCATATCTCTGTATGGATAGTCATCTAGTGTCAATGGTATCTGTAGCCACTGCAGGTACAACTCTTGAGTGAAATACCTACCCACCTCACCGCCACCCTGACGACGCATCATCTCTCCCCACCGCACCATGCGCGGCTCCCTCAGTCCTCCTGCCCTGATCGACACCCGCAGTCGTAATGTCGGTACCCGCTCCATGAAGAAAGCACATAGAAAGGATCCATAACATAATCCCTTTCCAAATTCCTTCATCGATGTCAGCTGCTGCTGCACACAGTTGAGGAACATCTGGCCCCACGCATAGTAGACACCATCCAGTACGTGCTCCACTAGCTGCATTTGGCCCCCGGACACTTTCTCAGATGACTGGGACCCCAACACACGAACCACGCATGCCGCAATAGCCTGTACTGATGGATCGTGGAGGTCCACCATCCGGAGTGCATTCCTTTGCACCCTCGACTCTGGAACACAGTACCGCTCTAACATATCCTCCATATCTACATCCGCGGATACTCGTGGCTACGTATCTGCCACTCTACCCAGACATGGCAATCCCATCAGGAAGTATACATCCGCAAGGGTGAGATCCACCCTCTCCCCCTGCACCCTGAATGCCTGAATGTCAAGCTCCCAAAAGCTCACTAGCCGGTTCAGCAGCAATGCTGCTGACCGCATCATAGGTCCCTACACGAACTTCAACAGTCCGCACAATCCTAACACCGACCGCACATGTCGATCCTCCTGGATGACAGTCATTATCTCATCCGGGACCTCCCGCTCTCGCCACAACACCAACGGCATCCTGTCAATCACACAAGGCAAACTCATCAGACTCATGTCAAAGAAGTAACCTTGCCTTCCCCCCTCCCCCGAGGAACCCTAACAGCTCGATCCCAATCACAGCTTTAGGGTCCGTTGCCGTGGTTCCCAACCACGGCTATCAAGGCTACAGTTGCGATCCAAAATCGTGCCTGTAGGATCTGAACTCGCGGTACCAAACCGCGTGTTCTGCCTTGGAACGCGCGGTATCAGACCGCATATTCCGACCCGAACCTCGCAGTCCCCAGTCGCGTGATCTACCCTGGAACCCACGGTCTCTGACCACGGTTCCGTCCCATAAACACGCGGTCCACCCCACGTGGACTGTACAAATGCTCCCCTGGGACCCACTACCCCCCCCCCCCCCCGGACCCAAAGAAAATGCAGGTATGAGTTTGACGGAATAACTGTAACTCCCGGATCTGAAATCGGCCGGTCGGATCATCTAGAAACACCAACTCCGCTCTGGTCAACTATGATCACTAGTCAAAGTCAACAAGTACAAATGACACTTGTCATGTTGGACCCACTCACTATTTATAGTTCGTTGACTTTTTCTTGTTTTGGCCATTCTGAACTCATACGGAGTCCATTTTTCAAACCATTTCCACCATTGGAATCAGCGCGACGAGACCGTCATGATGGTCCACTTGTTTTCTTATTTTTTCCACATCCGTTTTTGAGCATTTTTTCGACACCACTCGTCGCCCCGGTTAGCGTGCCACTTTGGCTGCTCTCCGTTTTTGGTATATTTTATATCATTGGATTCATTTTTCCGAGCCTGTGATGATGCTTGAGATCATTTCTCACACTCACCCCCAGATGTTTCGGGTATTTTTCCAAAACGCCCCTTGTCACCTCGGTTTGTGTGCCACATTAGCCGTTATCCCATTTTGACACCTTTTATATCGCCGGATTCATTTTTCCGAGCTCGTGATGATGCTTGAGATCATTTCTCGCTTTCACTTGGTATAGTTCCAACATTGTGTCCCGACACCTTGCTGCCTAGGTTTGCGTGCTACATCGACCGCCATCGGATTGTTCCACATTTTTCCATGAGCCATTCACTCCTGTCATACTACAACTATTTCGTTATTTTGCCACCATTCATTACCCCGCAAGGAGGCCCACCAGTGTTCCCCCCTATCCTCGTTCTTGGTCATCATCAATGTTCCTTGACTGAGCACTTCCTCTTTGCCTGACCATTCCTTTTGTTCGATATAATTTTATCCCTTTTTTGGGCCAGACAAATCCTTTACGAAAAAGGCACTTAGGGAGTTTCTGTTAAGCTCTTTTCTGACTCCTAAAACAATGAAAATATCGCCGAGCAATATTGCTTCCTTTCATGCTCGTTAAAGTACCTGGAAGGGCGTCTATCTGGTATAAGTTTAACCCTTTTCCAGACCTGGTAGACTAATTACGAAAAAGGAATACTCTAGTCACACCGGCTAGAAGAGTTCTTCATTGCATCCTTTTATGCTTCTTTGGGCCTTAGAGACTAACACACGAAAAAGCAACCCCCTGGAGTCTTCTTATCACTTTTAGACTCTCTAAAATTGAAAGCAACCACGAGCATGAACTGTCCTGGGCTCGTACAAATCCACACGACAGTACCATTCCATTATTTCAGAGTCTTCTTATCGCTTTCGGACTCCTTAAAATTGAAAGCAATCACGAGCATGAACTGTCCTGGGCTTGTATAAATCCACATGATAGTACCATTTTACACACACTTCTTCTAGTTCCTCAACCCTTGAAGAAGTCCCCTCGTGCCTCTTGGCACTATGATCGATCACCTCGGTAGCACCCCTAATCAGGTCGCCTTTGTTCAGAGTAGTCTGCAGTCTCCTGCCATTTTACACCAGCTTGAGTATTCCTCATCCCAGTCACTCTACTTGATCCATTACAGCTATGATCCCTTTTCCCTCAGTCAGTTTCATATGCTGCCCGATCATCCACACCATTATACTCTGAATAACGGAAGTTTGAGTCCACCCACTCTACTTTCCCAGTTATCCCCCATAGTATGTCAGTCCTACCATCAGTACTCTCACACTTTGGTTCTCAACCTCATGCTCCTGTCAAGGAAACATCATTGCCTTGATAGTTGCAGGTATCCCTATGTCGACGACAGGTCCTCTATTCCAGAGGATAGACCCATAGGTCCCTGCGCCTTGGACCCATCACCATCTATGGTGAGTGCCTATGGACCATTTTGAGAGGAGTCATCATTGCCTCTCCAAGTGGTTTTTCTCACATGCTCGACTTCAACACCTTGATCGCATCGTTGAGAATCGCGTAGGGTTTATATCCCTTCAGTTATTGGTCGAAGACCCCGGATTTCCCCCGACTCTAGCACATTGGTGAGTCACTTCAGAACGCCCAGTTATATGTTCCTGTGGATGTTCGGGTTGTGTTGGTGAATGTATTCGTAAGCCATCCAGTTATATGCTTCCTTGAGTACCCAGTTCAGTTCCAGTTCAGTGTACTATTGAGAGTATGACCCCTTGTCACTATGATCCAGCAGCTCATCAATTCCTCTGGTACCACACTCAGCCGCACTGTTGTCCTTCCAGTGTATCAGTTCTTCAGCTCAGACCTGGTCAGCCCAGCAGTATGTCCCAGATTTGTGTCCCCTCTGGACCCTTATGATGTACACAGTGGTTCTCTATGTATCCTATAGGTCTCCCTTTTTGGACCTCACAGTCATTTTTTATGTATCTTGTTACGAGCATGGGTATGCCCGCCTCGTCCATATATTGAGATTCTTCCTCATTTATTATTTGAGGCCATGTATATGTTTCAGGTCCCCATATTTTGGACCCCATTGTTATTATTGTTCTATATCTTGATACGACCATGGGAATGCCCGCCTCGTCCATATGATCAGATTATTCCTCATCCATTATTGAGGTTATGTACTTTTAGTTTTTGCAGTTTGTTCGAGACCGTTGTTCCGGGCTCTAGTTTGTTTCTTTTCTTCTCCACACCCCAGGAAAACCATACAAGACTTATGATGTCTATCGGCCATACGATGAGCTCCTGCCCTCACACATCAGGGGGAAATCTGTGAACACCCAAAAATTTCTCACTACTTCATCTATCCCATTACATGACTCATTTGTCCATATTTCCCACCATATTTACCTTCAGAACCCTAAAATCCCATTAAAAAGCCTCCAAAAGGCCTAAAAAGCTTCCAAAAGGCCACAAAACCATCAAAAAAGCCTCCAAAAGGCTAAAAAACCCCTTTTCCCCCAAAAATACTCCAAAATTCCTCCAAAATAGCAAAAACCCTCTAAAAAGGGAATAAAAAATATAAAAAAGGAGGAAAAAGAGGAAAAAGGAGGAAAAAACCCTATACAGTTGGCTTAAATCATATGGTTCCCAAAACCATGGTCTAGCATTCCACCACTAAAAACCTATAAATAGGTGATGGAGACCCCTCATTCATATCCACAATCAAATACACCCTTACTCTGCCAAAATCATTCTTGAAACCCTAGCTCACCCTTGAGCTACTTTCACCATTGAGTGCCCCTTTTGGCCCATTTCCACCATTTGGAGAAAGAGAAGGAGCAAAGTTGGAGTTTGGAGCAACCCTCTTGGACCATTGCAAGAACTTCACCAACCTCTACACCTGAGGTAAAATTCTAATACAAAAAAAGAAATATCTTCCCCATATTTCATGACTTTGTTATGTTTATTAATGCTCATGCTAGTTTAAAATTTGTATTGTTTTCTTACTTTAGTTTACTGTTTATTGAACTGCTACTAAGGAGTCCATTCTCCTTAGTAGGTGCTCATTTGCGCAAGCTAGGGTGAAAACCCTAGCTATAGTATACCATGAGGCTGTGGGCCGTGGTGGTGTACTGAAGTGATGATATGATGATGGGGGATTCCCCTTGTGGGGTGGATGCCCCTAGTATCTCTGACGAGAATTACGATGATGGTGAGTAGGAAACGTTTTGGGCCTACCCCCATGTTGTGGACATGTGGTTTCCTCGTCGATTTGAAAGGGTTGAACATGTGTTTCAAAGGGATCAGTGGAAGGGGCCGACCGAACAGAGGGGTCTCTAGTGGAAACCATGTAAATGGTGTTAATTTCTTCCGAGGAGGAATATTTTGGGGGAATATTTTTTCAATAAGTGGAGGGGATGTCTCTAAGTCGACATTATTCATCTCATATAGTGCTGCTCTATAATCTGGGAGATCAGGGCAATGGTGTGAATAATGGCCGTAGATTCCGCATATTGCACAAGGGTGGTTTGTGTGCAATGATTTATCACAAGGTTGAGGTGGTAATTCTAATTTGACAACTGGAATGTTGATGTCATCATCCAATATATTCATGTGTTCTTGAAGTGCTGGTAGTTGTGGACATAGATGGGTGGCGTGGCCGATATCGTCGCACAAGGAGCACTTAGGGAATACACGGGTTGGGGGGTTCTTGGTTAATTTGGGAGTCACCAGGGGGGTGTGAGTTGTGGGTGTAGTGTTGTGGGTTTGTGGACCTCTTCCCCCAGTGTGGTGGGATTGAGGGGGGACGTAACTAGATGTTGATGTAGTGCCCCCTATTGGAATCGATCGGTTTTGGGTGTTGGGATCACTAGGTGGTGGGTGATTTTGGTGGTTTGGTATGTCGAGTGGTGGATGGTTTGACGTATTCATAGGTTGTACCGGTTGTAGGACAATGGTAGGCGTTGGTGGGGGAGTTGGGGCAGGTAAGTACCATACAAGTAATCCTAACGTTAAACCTGGAAGGTTGAGTGTAGCCATTACTGGTGTGCTGACAACTCCTGAAAATGGAAACAAGAAGGGGATTGTGTGAATCGGTGTCATTCCAATATGGCTATGCACATTGGGTGCTTGTGGCGGTGGTTGAGGTTGTAGAGGATGTTGTTGTTAGTTGTGTGATAGGGTGCACAAATTGGATACCGCAGTTACCTGAAGAGGGGGCGGGATTGACCGGAACAAGCTGGTCATGGGAGTATCTGAATATATCCCGAGTCCAAATGATGAGACGAAGGATGTGGGCGCACTAAGAACAGGTTGTTCAATCATGGGAAGAACATTTTTTGGTGCTGCGGGGGCATTGGGATCATAGTATGTAATCTGGTCAATTTTAATTACACATCCTTCATGGGGGAACATCATGATGCAGAAAACTGAAGAAGCAACAGCTTTCATTTTATACATGTAGCTTCGTCCCAGAAGGAGATTGTAATCAAGTTGGGCATTAATGACCTCTATATCTATGAGAACTAACTTTCCCCCAAGCTGTATGGGTATGTTCACTAGCAAACCTTGAGGTTGAGCTACACGGCCATCGCAAGCTTGTAATGCGGTAGTGGATGGTTGTAGTGTTGGGGATCCAAGTTTCTACCATGCGAAACTCGACATGACGCAGGTAGAGGCCCCTTCATCGATTATGCATCGATGAACGACGAGGTTGCGAATGGAGACGGAAACTTGAAAATCTAGAGATGAAGGCATGTGGGGTTTAGCTTGTTCTAAGTCGAAAGCCATCATGTTAGAGTTGTTAGGATCTATGGCACCAATGGCATATAACAACAATTTTCTCTGTTCATGACAGTTTTTTAAGATTTCGAGAGCGGACGTAGCAGAGGGGGACTGAGCTAAATCCTCTACAATGTTATAGTTGGAAGCTGCACAAGTGTTCGGGTTATTGTTAATCCATATCAAAGGGAAACGAGGTGCTTTGGGGCCCTTGTCCATGGGAATAGTGGGTATGCAAAGTGGCTGATCGGTTGGGAGAGTAGTCGACAATGGGTCGGTAGGTGTGGCCTCAGGGGCAGATCCGTATTGATTTCGATGGGTTTGAATATTGACATCATTTGATTACATCATAAGAAAATGGTGAGTGTTGGACTCAACATGCTGATAATCGGCGGCTGCATAGGTAATTTGTTGTTGTGGTGCAGCAGATCCTTGAGGTGGATCATTCAGACGAGTGTTTACCATGCCTTGGTTTGGTAAGGGATTTTGTAATATCATGGGTTGTGTTTGAAGAGGGGGTGCTGGTTGTGCAGCATGTCCTTGTCGTTGGGCATCGTCGATCCAGAGTTAACGCGCTCGATCTAAATGGGGACAATTATGTGTGTAATGGTTGTAGACTCCACATATGGAACATGGATGGTTTGATCTCAAGTTATTATTTTTATCCTGTTTTGGTGGGCGGTTAGGATTTTGGTCGGGGGGAGAAGCGTTATTGTTGTTTGGAGGATTAGGTGGTGGTGCATCTTGGTTGTGTTGTTTGGTTGTTTCCGTGGTTACGCCTTCTTCCACAATTTTGTTGGCCTCCTTGGTTACGCTAGTTGTTTTGGTTTGGAGGTTGGTTTTGCTGTGCGTAAACATGCCCTTGGGTAGTAGGTGGGTTTTGAAGTCGTGCAGGCTCTGGAGCAGGTTGTGGTGGGTAGTAAATAGGAGGGTTCAGAGGTGGCCCTGGTGTTTGTTGCGGTTGTGGGTAACCTTGAGCTGCTGGAAGTGTTGGAGCAAGAGGTGCTGCCTGTTGAGGATAATAAGCCACTTGGGCTTATGGTTGAACCGGAGTCTGGTGGGCCTGTTGGTTATAATATGGAGTTGGGGCATAAGATGATGGTGCTTTCCCATAACATTGTGGTGGACACGAAGGTCCATGAATGTGGTGGGTGTGTGTTACTGGAGTGTATGAATTTATAGCTCCAGAATTAGATAAATCCCTAGAAAGGTCCGAGGTGTTGTTTGTACTTGTCATGGTAAAAGGTTTGTTTTGCGCCGTAACGTGGCCAATAATACCATCGACGGCATGGGATGCCCCCGGTGTGTCATGGTAGGATGGATCTCCGCGTGGGGCGTTAGGTAAAATAGTGTATAGATATCTTGACTGGGCATATATGAGGTCAAATTGCTGAGCTTTTAAGATAGATTCTTCTTCTGACTGGGGTCGTTCAGAAGCTACATCTTTGGCTATGAGGGGTAGGAGTGATTTGAGGAACCAATCCAAAAAGATACGGTCGTTAAGCTTTATCTTGCAGAGGCTACGGTGCTTATGCCACTCATGGATATGATCGGTGATGTGTGTAGCGGTGTTCTGTCTACAAGACAAAAGTATTTCCACTCCTGCATCATAGCATACAGGTAGTTGAAAGAACTGGAGGAAAGTTGAGGCAAGGGACATAAATGTGTTGTGGGTCCCATGTGGCTGCTCAATGTACCACTTGGATGCAAAGCCAGTGAAATTTCTTTGTAAAAGTCTCAGTCTAATGGAATCATCCACTATGGAGTTAGAGGAACACCATAGGTGAAACGACATGATGTGGTTTTGGGGATCTTCCCCGGCTTTGCCTTTAAATTTTGGGATATCTGAGGGAAGATTTGTGGGCATAGGTGGCCACGTAGGGTTATGTCTAATAGGGTTGTTGGTTAACCTTTCCAGGTTTGGTAAGTTTAGACTAGCCATGTATGGCAGACTGACAGATGGGTGTGGCATGGTCATTGGGGCATAACTATTAATGGTAGCATTATGGAGTGGTCCAGTGCCCCCTAAAGGTATGTTAGGTGTGAAAGGGATGTTACCTCCAGTCGATGTGGTGTGGGAGGTGCCTGTGTTCCCAAGTGCAACATGGGTTGCCGATGGGTTAGGAATGGTTCCGGTAATCCCTGTGATCTAGGAAGTGGTAATGAGAGGGGGGGTGACCCCCATGTTGGGCATACCCAAAATAGGTGGTGGTCCTGTGTTGGGAATTCCTAGAGGGGGTGTGGCTACCATGGTTGTCACGGTAGTGGTGGGGTTTATTGATGTAGCTCCAATAGCACTGGTGAAAAAGGGTGTCATATTGTGATCCAGCCATGGGGTTGGTTGGTGATATCTCAGCAGGGTGTTCGGATTCAGCCTCAGAATCATATGTGAAATGAGGTGCGTTAGAATCGGATGAGTGGGTTCTATGCCGATGACGTGTGGATTCAAGGGATAAAACTCTATGTCTATGACGTGTAAATTCAAGTGTACCGAGCTGAGGGGGTTCGCCCTGAAAATGGCGGGATTGTCTTAAGTTCTCAATGGTGAGATATGTATACGAATGCCAATGGATGGTGGTGAGATAAAAAAAACTCAAGACCCTAATGCCATAATGTGTACAAGATGGGAGTGTGAAATAGTAATGGCTTTCAGGCCAACAACCAACCTCAAAAGCATTTATTATAACAGCTGTGCTATAATAAGTGGAGGAATCAAGAAAAGTGGTCAGAATACCAAAAATCAAATGGTTCCTAGAAAAAAGTGGTGCTTACTAGACCAAGGGGGGTAGTAGAGCATGCAAACGGCTAACTAAAAGTGGTATTATGACACAACTAAACATATCCTTTGCAAGATGATGAAATCCAAGTCAGACAATATGGGTAGTGGAATCAAAGGCTAGATATCCCCCTATCGGGAGGGACACCAGGTAGACAATCCTAAAAAATGGCCACTAAGATACCCTGTTCATGACACGTTCGGTTGGTTGAATCTGCAGTTTGGTTCTATCGCCGTTGTACTCCAATACGGGTGGTACACCGAGAACTGCGAAAGGTATCCTTCGGTTATTGAATGGATAGCGGTATTCCACTCAGACTTCCGAAACCAGTCTGGCTACTTCAACCCTCCTAAGGGAGAGGCCTTCCCGATAAATTGGTGTATAACCATGTCAACAAATAATAAAGGATTTTTGGGTTCCCTAAAAGTCAACCACTATGTCTTAGATGTAAATAATTGAGGGGTGTTATTGGAACACCTATCCCCCCAATCCTACCTAGCTACAAGATTCTTCAAGTGTTCCCCAAGTGGGGTTAAAGTGTTGGTTGAGTTTAGGTAGATTTTAAGGCTCAGTTAATTAAAAATGTGACAGATTGGGTGCAAGTGTGATTATCTAACTGAAAATGAATTTTCCTCGCTTGGGCGATTGATTATAAATTAAAAACAAGACGATTCCAATTTGCAAAAAATAAAAAGCTTGCTTTTTTTTTTCTTTTTCTTTTTTTTTTTCTGAAATGTAAATGCTTTAACAAAAATATTTAAAAAACTATGGGTTTTTTGAAATAATTTTTAAAGAAAAACAAATATTGTAAAAATTGTAAGAAATAAATGGATTTCTAAGTGCTTGCTTGGGCAAAACTATTGAGCAAATAAAAAAAATGGTTCGAACTTTGCAAAGAAATGAAATCTATGATCTAAACAAAGTGTTAAAAACCTTTCTTTCACTTGTTGAAAATTTTAAAAAAGATCTTAATTGAGCATAAGTAATAGAAAAAAGATTCATTATTGCTGCAATAATGCAAGAAAAAATAATGTTGGAAAATAGGCTAAATGGGAAAAAAATGCAGCAAACTTTTTCTAAAAATTGGGCCGAGCGAAAAATAACAGCATCGCGGGTTTTAGGGCAAAAGCCGCGATGTGCAGCGCGGAAAACGACTGCAAAGCCGCGATGTGCAGTGCGGAAAAATGTTGTGAATCCGCGGCGCACCGCGCGGAAAAAGGCTGTGAGGTTGCGATGAGCCGCGTGACTCTCGGGCGAAAAGTCGCAATGCGAAAAATGGAAAAAGGTTGCCGAAAACGAAACCGAAAAGTGAAATTTTGGTCTATTAAGGGCTACAGAAAGGGCCAATTTCTAGGGAAGCAATGAATATGTTGTCTAGTATGGGAAATTTGCTAATTAGAATGGTAAAAACAAGTAAAAAACAATGATCTAAAGAAAAAAATTTAAAGCTCAAAACCTAGCGGAGTCGGCAAAAAACTGTTGCTTGGTTTTTCAACCAAGCATGTGCAAGGATGCACCTATTAACTTGTAATAGCAGTCTTCGAATAAAAAACAAATACAGTTATAAACTAATCTAACATTAACATGTGCATATAAAAATAAATTTAAAAAGACTAACAGAAAGAACAAGAAATGTAACAAAGAATGGTTTTTGTATTATAATACCTCAAATGGTGAGGATGTTTGGTGTTGAGCAGCTCCAAGGTTGAGGTGCTCCAGGCTCCAATGGTCTCTTCTCCAAGTTTGCTAAAATGGTCAAATAACTCAAGAGAGATATTGACAGCATGAGGATAGGATGGATGATGGATGGAAAGTGAGGAGCCCCTATCACCTTTTTATAGTTTTTGGTGATGGGGAATACCATTATGGTTTTGAGGAAACCAATGGTATTAACCAACATGGTTTAGGTACCTTTTTCCCTCTTTTTCCTTTTTTGAATATTTTGAATATTTTTATTCCCTTTTAATATTTTTTGGGAATTTTGGACCCTTTTTCAGGGTTTTTTGTGTTTTTTGAGGAAAAATACATATTTTGGGGGGAAAAGGGTGTATTATGGTCTTTTTGGTGACATTTTGATGGTTTTAGAGGCTCAAATGGTGGAAAAAGTGGACAAATGAGTCATGTGAATAAGGGAATGAGCTAGTGAGCACTTTTTGGGTGTTAACAACAGTGGAGCAATAATCAACTTTAAGAGACGGATGATGACTTTTGAAAACCGCAATCTCAGAGTCATAGCTCCATTAGATCTGGCTGAAGAACGCAGATACATTGAACCAGTGAAGGATGAAGACCTAATGGATGGGACCATGCATTCAATATTTTAGAAGATTCTATTCATCCGATGCCAACGATGAGCTTGGATGGCGTAGCGAGAGCTTTGTGACTTCTGACTTTGACGATGCTTTAGAACACTGGCAGAATCGCTTACATGAGGTATCACTCAGCAAGTGTGGGCTAATCACGCAGTCATTGTGCCGCGTTGTGACTGAAATGATTATACTACCAGTATATTAAGGGCTTCGTAGATTATCTGACTTTCTGGTGATGTTCGAGGAAAAAGTATCAGAACCATAGTGATTGCTGGCATTGGAGGAAGCACTGAAGGCTGCTCCAGCACGATGGTGGGCGACACATAAGAAATTGATCGCAGGATGGACGCAGTGTCGGTGATTGATGACAGTTCGGTTCGGCGATATCGAGGTTTACCACATAGGGAAATATGATGGTCGGACTGACCCTGGTAGTCATTTATGGATGTCCGACCTTGTGGGCATCGTGACCAAGAGATGAGTGGGTCCATGCTTTTGTACATACTTTGGATGAAATGCCGCGATCATGGTACATTGTAGCTGAATTACAAGGAGAAATTACTACTTGGTTGGCGTTGATAGTTTGTTTTACTCACACATTCAGTTTCACATATCCCAACCCAGATGTCCATAACGCGTTGTAGCTCATCCGCGATGTGGTTCTGAAGGTTGTTTCAGTGGCATGTCTTGTAGATTCGCATATGCACTGCCAGATGCAATCCATGATGGAATGTTATAATATCACTGGTGGGCCCCGAAGATGGTGATGATCCACGGAATGTCAATATTCTGGAGTCTGACGGAATTTGCGATGTTGTAGCTCCTGATGCGCCAAGTGATCCAATTAGCCAGCCATTGAAGCTCCATAAGGACAATATTGGGATGGAGGCCAGCCCCAAGTTCATGAATGTTGGGGATTATTGGGATGATGAGATGATGGGGAAAGGTCATTGACTTGCTGCATGAATTCCAAGACCTATTTCCTACGATTTTTTCTGAGATGAAAGGTATTTTGGGCGGCTTAGGGGAGATGAAGATCTCGTTGAAACCAGATGCTAAACCAATCCGATAGCGACCCTACCGACTGAATCCACGCCATAACGAGAGGGTCAAGGTAGAACTTGATCGCATGTTGGATGCTAGTATCATTGAACCGGTTGAAGAGTCAAAATGGATCAGTCCTATGGTGGTGCAGGACAAGAATACTGGCGAAGTGCGCATTTGTTTCGATTTACGGAAGTTTAATGACACTTGTTTGATCCATTTCCAACCCCATTTACGGATGAGGTACTCGAAGGTGTGGGCGGCCAGGAGATGTATTCTTTCACGGATGGGTTCTCGGGCTATCATCAGATCTGCAATGCAAAGGAACACCGCCACAAGACGCTTTTGTGACAGAATGGGGCTATTTTCAGTACATAGTAATGTTGTTTAGGTTGAAGAATGCACCTACGATATTCTCGCAGGTTGTTGTTGCCACGTTCAGGGATTTCATTCAGAAGTTTTTGCAGGTATACATGGATGTCTGGACAGTCTATGGTTTGATCAACGATCATCTGGAAAACCTGCGATTGATGTTGGAGCAATGTCGACAACATCAGATATAACTGAACTTGAAGAAGTGCATCTTTTGTGCACCATTTGGCATACTTTTGGGTCACATTGTGTGCAAGCAGGGGTTGTTAGTCGACCCAGCAAAGATTGCGCTTATTCTGAGCTTAACACCATTGACTAATGTTAAGCAGTTGAGAGTGACGTTAGGCCACACCGGGTATTATCGCAAGTTCATTAGGGGTTATGCAGCGATCACTGCCCCTATGGAGAAGTTATTGAAGAAATATGTGGTATTTCAATGGAGCCCTGAATTTCAAGATAGTTTTGAGACGCTGAAGGCTAAGATGGCTTCGGTGCAGATACTGGTATTTCTGGACTGGAGTAAGGAATTTCATGTCCATGTCGATGCATCATCGATTGCGCTGGGCGTGGTGCTTTCTTAGCTAGGTGAAGGGGACCTAGATCACCCCATTGCTTTCGCAAGTCGGAAGTTGTCATCAACAAAAAGGAACTATACCACTACAGAGAGGGAAGGCCTGGTGATGGTCTATGCACTGCAGAATTTTCAGCACTACCTATTGGGAGGACACTTTAAGATGTTCACAGACCATTATGCATTAAAGTATCTGGTCAATAATCCTGTGTTGTGGGGGAAGATATGTCGTTGGATGCTTCTTTTTCAGGAGTTTGATTTTGAAGTGATTATAAAGCCCGGACGGTTGAATGCTAGACCTGATAATCTATCATGGATTGAAACAGGAGAGGAGCCAACTAACATCGAATATGGGTTTCCGGATGCGGAAATTTTTAATTTTGAAGTAGCTGATGGCTACTTTGAAAAAATCATTCAGATATGGTGATAGGTACTGCACCTGAGGAGTTCACCACTAGTCAGAAGAAGCAGTTGGTGGTCAAGGTTGCAGATTTCCAGTTAATTACAGGCGAGTTATATAAATTGGGTTCCAATGAGATATTGCGGCATTGTGTTTTGCCTCATGAGCAAGGGCAAATCTTGTCAGAAGCACACGCAGTAGTGGCTGGGGGGCACTATGACGACGTGAATTTTTTTTAATTATTTTGTTACTAACGTTGAAACGTTATATCACGTTAGAGGATCTCTCCCATAATGGGTTGTAGAGCACCTCATTTCACTCCGTGCAATAAGTGTGATTTTTGAATGGGTCAAAATGAATCTAGGGATTTTATAGTGAAATTAAACCTTAATCTTCCATGTTTTAAAGGCCAAGAGAAATTATTGTTATTATAAATTCTTGTTATAGAACAATATTAAGATAGTTAGATGGATAAAAAACACACTTATGTGATGAGAATCGTACATAATTATAGGTATTCTAGAAGAGTGGTTGCTCCAATAATACTTTTTTTTTTCAAGGTAGTGTTTCGATTTTTCAAACAGTTTATTTTTTTTTTAATGGTGTTTTTCTTAATGTCTTAAAAAAACACTAAAATATTTGAATTTTTTTCATTATTAAAAATGTTATATTTGATTTATCTTTCAAAGTTTTAATTTTCATCTAATAATATATTCCTAATTTAAGATTCCATATATTTAAATAAATTAAAATTATTATTTTTAAATGCTTTTTAAACTTTTTTTGGTAAATTTTGATATTATATTACATTATAAAAGAGAAAAATTGTGGTAGTGCTTTTGCATGAAGAGTTCATATAGCATGGTTACACAAAAGAACCAAAACCAAGCATGGTTACACAAAAGAACCAAAACCAAAACCAATAGAAATCCAAACTTGAAAACTCTAAATCCTAGATACGTCTGAGAATAATAGTTTAGATTGACTACTAAATAAGCATAGGATCCCCCACATGTCAAGGGTTATGGACTGTAAAAATGAATGAATCGAAACATAAATAGACAACAAAATTTGACCTAACAGAACAAGACTAATCGTCATCGGAAATTATAACATAAGATGGGCCAATACCTGGGTCTTCATGTTTGGCAACACGCACAACTGCAACCGGAAAACAATGATACATGAATTGTGAGGTCGTAGGACAGGTTGGAGGTGTCTTGGTGAAGCGTTTTATTGTGAGCTCATGAGCAAGGGAGTCAAATTTCCTGTTCACATGTCCATCTGCAATAACTTGAATGTGTGCAAGACGACACATACCCTCTTCCAAGCTATATGACCTTGCAGCCATTCAACGAGCTTGCATTTCTTCCTGAAATTTGTCCTTGCATGCAGTCATCCATGGCCATGGTAAAGATAGATTTCATGCTCCAATACATTCCCATAGTTTTTGTATGATGAGTTTCCTAGGTTAGGGAGGATCGTGAATCCTCAACCAATCACCCAAATTCATCTATGAGCTACTGCGCATTGCAGTGTTTCTTCTCCCAGAGTAGCCTCTTCTCCATATGCTCAGCTCGATTATGAGCCTGACTACTAACCGAGGATTCAAAAAATCCTTTCGTGTTCTCGATCTATCTCTTCTCTCACACCATGTGAGAGCACATGGGGCCATTAATGGTTTTACACTTAGTATATTTTTTGCAAACCATGTTAAGACCATTGAAACTGTAGAACCAGGTTGTAGGCTACCGCCCTTTGGAAAAATGAAGAACAGATTGCGTTGTTGGAAGGATCCCCCACTAGGAATGGAAGTTGTATCCTATTGAGGGGGCACATCAAATCACAATCCTTCCACTCATCATGGAGGAAACTGACACATAGAGCCATGAAATCCTACACAAGAGAGAATCTGAGGAACTGTACCATGTTAAATTTTGAGCATTAATTCACAATACTCTAGGATTTTTACTGAGAGAAAAACATGTACAGTATATCAATGCATATCAATCATAACAAGCATGTCAATCATCACAAGAATCAAAAGCATGAGAGACAATAGACACACAGAGTTTCCGTGGGGAAAACCCTAAGGTGAAAAACCCCACAACTTCCTCAGAGATAGAGAGAGCAATAGCTCAACCAAAGTATAACCAAATACACAGAGATAGTCTCCTAGTAGCAGATGATCCTCCTTCTCACATGTGCACCACTTTCCGAGTGAAGGAAGAATGAGTTTTCGAGTGATCCAAATAGAGATCTCTCGGTCTCTATTTATACTTGTTCTGTTTGCCCAATAACCTTAGGGGGGCGACTTGTCTAGCTAGGTACATCAACCATATATTACATAAATCAGGGCCGACCCCACTCATGGTGGTCTAATAACCAATCGACAAGTTAACATACTTGCGACACTTGTCAATACACACGACGACACTTCCGTATAGAGGAATGACACATATCTATAGGAGTACAATAATATATAAATGAAATACATGGATGAAATACATTTCAAAGTTACATATACATCAACACTCCCTCTTAACTAGGAAGGTATTTATCGACACAAATTTGCTAGTACAATTCTTCTTCTCTGGATCATCGTCATCGTCATTGCTTCTGCTATCTCAACCAATCTCTGAATCTACTCGTCATAGGAAGTTCTACAGAACCAGTCCTTTTTCATACTGGATGTAGGCCCACCAGCTGCAGGTCTTCATCATCACTGGCCATACTGTGGAATCCTCAGGACTTATTATGTGTGTCACAAAACCTCGAAAGAGCATCCCAGGATGTTACGGGTACACAACTCCGACCTGTAGGATCTCCCAAGGCACTATTACATGTGACCCCACCACAAAACCTGGAAAGAGCATCCCAAGATGTTACGGGTACACAACTCCGACTTGTAGGATCTCCCAAGGCACAAATTACATGTGGTCACTACAAAACCTCGCAAGAGCATCCCAGGATGTTACAGGTACACAAATCCAACCTGAAGGATCTCCCAGGGCACAAATTACATGTGGTCATGGCAAATCTTGAAAGAGCATTCCAGGATGTTACGGGTACACAACTCCGACCTAAAGGATCTCCCAAGGCCCAAATTACATGCGATAGGACAAAACCTCGCAAGAGCATCCCAGGATGTTACGGGTACACAAATTCGACCTGAAGGATCTCCCAGGGCACAAATTACATGTCCTCCCAGAGCAATGTGTTGAAAGATCATCCCAGGCTATTACGGGTACACAAGTCCGACCTATAGGATCTCCCAGACATGCTCATCTGCACAACCTGATCCACGACCACAAAGTATCATCCTGATGTACACATGATCATCCTGATCATCATCACTGCATCGTCCTGATGCATATCATCTGGAGAAACATCCTGAAGCTCATCATCCATGATCATCCTGATCATACACTACATCCATCTGATGCATACCAAGTATCTACTTGATACATATCATCATGATCCACCTAATCATACACTGTATCCACCTGATACCTAGATACACACTGTATCTACCTGATACATATCAATATACATGATCTACCTGATCATACAACGTATCCAACTAATACATATACAGATACAAGGTCCAAGCATCCAACATGATGCATACATATATAAATGATCCAACTGATCATATCCAGCATCCAACATGATGCGTACATACATAAATGATCCAACTGATCATATCCAACATCCAACATGATGCGTACATACATAAATGATCCAACTGATCATATCCAACATCTAATCATGATGCGTACACACATAAATGATCCAACTGATCATATCCAGCATCCAACATGATGTGTACATACATAAACAGAGCAGTAACTGGAGAATCGTCCTGATCCTCATCATCCAACGCTTACATCCACCGCCATGTGAAGGATCCTCCTTCCAACATGCTTGGAATGGATTCTGCAAATGTATCCATCACTTCTTCCTCGAAGTATCATCAATCTAAGGAACACCAAGCCTCTCTCTGAAGTACTCAAACTTCACTCTGGCTAGTGGTTTCGTCAGCACATCTGCAATCTGCTCATCCGTCGCAACATATAGGAGCTTCATTGCTCCTCTCTGCACCATATCACTAATATAGTGGTATTTGATCTCTATGTGTTTCGACCTATCGTGGAACACCGGGTTCTTAGACAGCTTCACACAACTCTGGTTGTCACAAAAGATACCAGTAGTCTCTAGCGGGAGATCAAATAAATCTGACAGTAGCTTTCGAAGCCATACTGCCTCACAACTAGCCGAATAGGATGCAACATATTCTGCCTCGGCTGTACTCAGTGCTACGCAGGACTACTTCCTGCTAAACCAAGAGATCACACTTGATCCCATACTGAAGCAACACCCAGATGTGCTCTTCCTATCTGCAGCACTGCTTGCCCAATCTGAATCAACATAACCCTGCAGGTTAAACTTTTGATTCACTTCATACTTTATCCCATAATCAACTGTACCCTTCAGGTACCTCAGAATATGCTTTACAGGAACCAGGTGAACACTCCTCGGATCCATCAGGAACTAGCTCAATGTGTTCACTGAAAAGCAAATATCTGGTCTCATGTTTTTTGGGTACATCAAGGACCCAATCATCTGACGATACATAGAGACATCAACCAACTCAGATGAAGCATCACATAGAAGCTTCAAATTCGATTCCATAGGTGTGGCCATGGCCTTACAATCCATCATCCCGAACCTCTTCAGGATATATACAATATACTTCCCTTGTCCAAGGAAGATCCCATCTGCACTCTGCCACACCTCCATACCTAGGAAATAGTGCATCATTCCCAAGTCCTTCATATCGAACTCGACATCAAGCTTCCTCTTTGTATCAGCAACCAATCTATCATCTCCTGTTACAAACATGTCATCTACATACAGGAGTAGAATCATAAGATTTCCTTCCTCAAATTTGTAGTAAAGGTTGGAATCTGCTTTACTCTTGGTAAATCCCAAGCTCGATAGGAAACTGCCCATCCTACCATACCAAGTTCTGGGAGCTTGCTTCAAGCGATACAAGGATTTCTTCAATCTGCACATATGTGACTCCCTGTCATGTGTTTCAAAACCGAGTGGCTGCTCCACATACACTTGCTCTTCGACTACACCATTCAAAAAGTTAGTCTTGACATCCATCTGGTGTATCTTCCATTTCATTGTTGCAGCTAGGGCAAGTATTGATCTGATGGAAGTGTACCTGGCTATAGGAGCAAAAGTTTCTTGATAGTCTATTCTCTCTTTCTGAGAGAATCCATGAGCTACAAATCTTTCCTTGTATTTCTCTATGCTGCCATTTGCAGCATGCTTGATCTTGTAGATCCATTTGGAAGTCACAACAGACTTCTCTTCAAGTCTTGGGACAACATCCCAAACATCATTCTTCATTATTGATTGGTATTCTTCGACCATGGAATCCTTCCATTCTTTCTTTTCCATTGCTTCTTCATAACTGGAAGGTTCTTTGTTCATGATATCACAGAGTAAAGCAACATAGCTGGTATGAGATCTAGCTCTCTTCTTTGCTCTGTGTTCTTCTTCTGGAATGCCAAATATTTCTGCATCTTGAATGAGCTCTCTAGACCATGCAGGTTTCCTCTTGTTAGAGTTGTTCTCACGTGGTGGATCTACAGGTTGTTGCAGATCTTCAATTTCATGATCAACATCTGGAATTGCTTTAGTCATGGTAGTGTCTTGAAATCTAGTTTCGTTAGGTTCTTCATAATCTTCAACAGGTGTTTTTCTTGATTTGATGAATGCTGAGTTTTCATCAAATGTCACATCCCTGCTGACATCAATCTTCTTGAACCCTGGAAAGTATATTATGTAAGCCTTCGAGCTTTCACTGTAACCCACAAAGATACCCTTCTTTCCTGAAGGATCTAGCTTGGTCCTCTTTTCCTTTGGGACATGAGTGTATAATGGACAACCAAATATTCTGAGATGGTTGATTTCAGGTTTCTTACTAGAGAAGACCTCTTCTGGTGTCTTGTTGTCCAATATCTTGTGGGGTGTTCTGTTCTGCACATATACAGCTGTTCTAGTTGCTTCTGCCCATAGATGCATATGTAGATCCTGGTCATGCAGCATTGCCCTTGCTGCTTCCATGATTGTTCTATTCTTTCTTTCTTCAACTCCATTCTGTTGTGGATTGTAAGGAGCAGTCAACTCCCTCTTCATCCTTGAATCACTGCATTGCTTCTTGAAGTCACCTGAGGTGAATTCTCCAACATTGTCAGTTATGAATGTTTTTATCTTCTTATCAGTTTGGTTCTCCGTCAAGGTTTTGAATTCCTTGAATTTATCAAATACTTCATCTTTTTTCTTCAAGAAGTAAACCCAAGTCTTCCTGGAGAAGTCATCAATGAAGGAGACATAGTAAACATACCCACTCAAAGAACTGGATGACATAGGATTGCATAAATCGGAGTGGATGATTTCAAAGATACCTTTTGCCTTGCTTTCACTGCTTGGACATGCCTTCTTAATGTTCTTTCCTTTTGCACACCCTTTGCAAACACCTTCATGCTTGGTCTTAATTTCAGGAAGACCTTCTATAGCCTTACTTGTAATTGGTAATTCCCTGTAGTGCATATGTGCAAGTCTTCTATGCCAAAGTTCACTTGGATCCATGGAATCATGCACCATGGCATGTTTAGGCCGTCCCTTCAATTTATACAAGCCTCCCTCTTGCTCTCCAATCACTACTGCATCATCAATAGTTTTACCTTTTGGCCACATTAGAACTTGGCCATCTACAAATGCAACCCTCATACCTTTTGCATCCAATGAAGATATGGAGAGTAGGTTCTTCTTGAGCCCAGGTACATAAAGGACTTCTTTCATCTTCAAATATTTTCCAGAATCTAGGTTGTAGGAGGCTTCACCACTTCCTTTGATGGGGTATTGATAGTCATCCCCAAGTTTCACTTTATGGGGTGATTCATGTTCAGATAGATTTACAAAAGATTCTTTAAACCCAGTCATGTGTTTGGAAGCCCCACTATCAATAAGCCAATCATTACAACCATGAGAGATAGTACCTATGAGAGCAGAGATTAGAACATACTCTTCTTCACTTGATGAGTCATCATCACTTTCTACCTTAGCCTTCTTCTTTGGAGGTTCATCATCTTCGACAGCATTAGCATGGAACTTTCTTTTGCTGCTCTTCTTCTTCTTACTGGAGTTGTTGTTGTTGTTGTTATCCCTTTTGTTCTTGGGACATTCTGAAGCAAAATGACCCTTCTCATTGCATGTGAATCACCTTAAGCCCTTCTTATTCTTTTGGTGATAGTGAGTGGATCTCTTCTGTTGACAGTGCTCCCTCTTAGGCTTGCTTCTTTTGGTGTGAGCTGCGAGAGCTTGATCTTCATTACCCATATTTTCTTCTTGTGCCACAAGCCTAGCTTCTTCTTGAGAGCATTCCTCCCACAGTCTACTGAAAGAGATCAATTTCTTTCTTGCACAGATTCCTTAAATAAAGGAGTCCCATGATCTAGGTAAGCCATTCAGAATGGTCATAACAGCTTCACCATTGTCCACTACTTCATCCACAGCTTCAAGTTGTTCCTTGATCTGAGAGACCTTGGAGAAGTAGGATTGAATGGTCTCTCCATTCAACATCTTGACTCCTTTCAATTGATTCCGTAGAGTCATCTTTCGATTTATGTTCGTCCCTTCAAATAACTTGGTTAGGGAGTCAAACATATACTTGGGTGTCTTTAGAGATGACACATGTGGTATAAGATGGTCTTTGATAGAATCAACAATGATTCTCTTTACCTTGACCAAGTTCTTATTATGTAATATCTTAGCCTCTTCATCCTCTGGGATAGGGACCTCAGAGCTGATGTAAGAATCCAATTCATTTTCTTCCAGGATTAACCCAATCCTATAGTTCCAAGCTCAGAAGTTGTCAGCCCCTTCAAGCTTATCCTCAAGCTTGGTGTGATGAGACATCTTGAAAGAGTACTTCAAATGGAAATAGAAAAGATTTAGGTCTTACCACTTAATTTGCTGAAAACTAGATTTGGTCCCGGATCAGGGTTTGTCAGAAAAACCCTAAAAATTCAAAATGTGAATTTCAACTTTCTGAAAGGATAGAAAGATGCACCTTGATGATCTAATCAGCTTGGTATACTCAGAATTTGATTTCTGCAAAGTTTCACCCTTCAGAAGTGCCTTTTAGTCTTCTCGGATTCACTAAGGAGGACCCTGAATTAGGGTTTGAGTTTCCCGGAGATTTAATCAACCAAAAATCTCGATCCAAAGCTCTAAATTTTATTTTTCCAAGGAGCTTCCAGCTATGTCTTCATATTTCATAAATTCCTATTTTTGTGGAAACCCTAATTTTTAGGGCCAAATCTGAAAATGCTCAGAATTGAATTCTGATTGGCAAGATAGATTCTCCTTGATGAGTAGAGTCAATCTACTATACTACTTTTCCAAAATCTATGGAGAGAAACGCAATAAACAAGAAACCCTAGTTTCCATCATTGCACAATGTCTTCTTCTCAGGTTAGCTCTAATACCATGCTAAATTTTGAGCATTAATTCACAATACTCTAGGATCTTTACTGAGAGAACAACATGCATAGTATATCAATGCATATCAATCATAACAAGCATGTCAATAATCACAAGAATCAAAAGCATGAGAGACAACAGACACACAGAGTTTCTGTGGGGAAAACCCTAAGGTGAAAAACCCCACAACTTCCTCAAAGATAGAGAGAGCAATAGTGTGATGCACCTGCAAAAATTAATTAATAAGAATATGCGAAATAGCAGAAATGACAGAACTCAGAATCACTTTTATATTGATCACAGGCCACTTCGAGGGGGAAACCTCCTATGGGCAAGCTCAATACAAATAACTTCACGGTCCTTCATAGGTCTCAGCACACACTTATATACTAAGTCTAGGCACCAATACTATGGGTAAAAACCATGGGCCACTACAAACTATGGATCAACAATACTACGGGCGACTTACAAAGCATATGCACCAACAACAATAATATAAACTATTGATCAACAAATACTACGGGACGACTTACAAAGCATATGCGTCCAACAACAATATACTAACAAAGTAAAGACATGGGTTCCTAACATCCCATCCCCCTTAAAAAAAAATCTTTGTCCTCAAAGCTTTAGATGTGGAAATTGTTGTTGAATCTGAAGGAGTGGTTCCCATGTAGCATCCTCTGGTTGCATGCCGTGGCACTGAATTAAGACCTCTATGATAGAGTGAGAGTGAAGCTGATGAGTGCGCCGATTGAGGATGGCCTCCAGCTCCAAAAGGATGGATCCTTCATTATCCAGTTCGAGTAAAATCATTTGTCCACTGATGTTGGTGCCAAGCAATTTCTTCAGACAAGAGACATGAAAGACTGGATGAATGCGGGAAGAAGGAGGAAGTTCCAATTTATAAGCAACGGACCCAATCTTCTGAAGAATCCGATATGGCCCATAGAAATTTGGAGCGAGCTTATGATGCCCTTTGAGTTTGAGGGAGGACTGCTTGTATGGCTGGAGATGAAGAAAAACCATATCGCCGACTTGAAAAGTGCGCTCAGAACAGTGCTGATCAGCTTGTTGCTTCATGCAATTTCTTGCCATGTGAAGATTGTCCCGCAAAATGCGAAGAATCTGATCGCGGTTTCGAAGGACCATGTCAACTTCCTGAACTGGTGAAATGGTGGGGGTGTATGGAAGAAGAACTGGAGGTGCATGACCATAGATTGCTTCATATGGGGCCATTTTAGAGGCAGTGTGGTAAGAGGATTGTACCACCATTCAGCGAGAGGGAGCCACTTGGACCACTGGTGTTGTTGTTTAGAGGTGAAGCAATGAAGATAAGTTTTCAAGCATTTATTGATAATTTCAGTCTGACCATCTATTTGTGGGTGATACCCTGAACTCATCTTCAGTTTGGTGCCAGTGTGGCAAAATAGTTCTGTCCAAAAATGACTGGTGAAAGTCGCATCACGATCCGAGACAATGGAAGAAGGGATGCCATGAAGATGAAAGATCTGGTCCAGGAAAATTTGAGCGACTAAGGAGGCTGTATAGGGATGGATGAGAGCATAAAAATGACTGCATTTGGAGAGGCGATCAACCACAAAGAGAATCATTGTCTTCCCGACAGATTTAGGGAGCCCTTCAATGAAATACATAGAAATATCTGTCCAAATCCATGTAGGTATGGGAAAGGGTTCGAGCAATCCTGGGAGGAGTGTCGTTTCACCCTTATTGCACTGGAAGGTATCACATTCTGCCACCATCTGTTGAATTGTACTTTTCATGCCCTGCCAAAAGAAGTTACGCCGTGCCCGTTCATATGTTTTGAGGAACCTAGAGTGCCCTGCTGATGGAGAAGCATGGATTTCATAGAAGACAACCTGTTGAAGATCTGTGCTCTGGGGAAGCACCAGACGACCCTTGTATCTCAGAGAAGCACCATCCCAAGAGTAATGTGGTATAGCAGAAGGGTTGTTGGTCAAGCGTTGGATGATTTGAGATAAGGAAGAGTCATTGACATAACCCTGTTGAACAGATTGCAACCGATTTGGAATAGGCATAGAAATAGCTGAAAGAGAACCTTGGGCATCAAATGTGTGAGAAAGAGAATTTGCCACAATATTGTATTTACCCTTCTTGTAAGTGATCTCATAGTGATAACCCATGAGTTTGCTAACCCTTTTCTATTGTGCCGGGGAGGAGACACGCTGTTCCAAGAAATATTTCAGACTCTGGTGATCAGTCTTGATGCAGAAATGATTCCCTAATAGGTATGGGCGCCACTTCTGTACTGCATTCAAAATAGCCATCATTTCCTTCTCATAGGTAGAGGTAGATAAATTCTTACCTGAAAGGGATTTGCTGGTGAACGCAATGGGGTGTTCATCTTGAAGGAGAATTGCACCAAGTCCATTGCCGCAAGCATCACTCTCAATAGTGAAGGGTTTGGAAAAATTGGGCATAGCTAGAACAGGTGTGGTACACATAGCTTGTTTTAGTTTGTCAAATGCACACTGAGAAGCACGTGTCCATGTAAAAGCATCCTTTTTCAATAGAGCAGTTAATGGAGCTGCAATCTTCCCATAATCCTTGACAAACTTGTGGTAGTAGCCAGTCAACCCCAAAAAACCACGAAGGCTCTTGAGTGTCTGAGGATGCGGCCAATTGTTCATGGCATCGATTTTGGCAGGATCCACGCGAACTCCTTGTGCTGAGATAATGTGCCTGAGATACTCAACTTCCTTCTGTCCAAAAACACATTTAGACTGCTTGGCATGGAGATGATGGTCAGAGAAAAGTTGCATGACAAGATCCAGATGCTGGAGATGTTCATCCCATGTTTTATTGTAGATGAGGATATCATCAAAGAATACTAGAATGAATTTCTGCAAGTAGGGTCGAAATATTTTATTCATTAAGGCCTGGAATGTGGAAGGAGCATTAGTGAGGCCAAAGGGCATGACCAAAAACTCATAATGGCCATCATGTGTGCGGTAAGCGATTTTAGGGATATCATCCTCACGAACCCGAATTTGATGATACCCAAAACGAAGATCCAACTTGGAGAAAAAGTGAGCCCCATGAAGCTCATCAACAACAGGAATTGGAAACTTATCCTTGATGGTGAGGTTATTAAGTGCTCGGAAGTCAATGCAGAGGCACCATGACCCATCTTTTTTGCGGACAAGAATAACTGGAGAAGAAAAGGAACTAGTGCTTGGGCGAATAATACCTTGCTTCAATAAGTCCCGAACGAGTATTTCAATCTCCATTTTTTGGTGAAATGGGTAGCGATAGGGCCTGATGTTAGGAGGAATGCTACCAGGAAGGAGCTGAATACGATGGTCTTCTGGCCTAGAAGGTTGCAATCCCATTGGTTCAGCAAAGACACCTGTATATCGATCCAGAATTTGTTGTAGATCCAAAGGAGTAGTGGAGACCGCTGAAGGTTGCATCTGAATGGAATTGAGCTGAGCGATGACACCATGTGAGTTCTTCTTGAGGAGTTTTTCCATGAGATGTGAACTGATGATGCTGAGAGAACCTGGTTGTAATCCTGTCAATGTGTGTTTTTGTCAATTGAGGATAAACTGCATCCAAAGTTCAACAAAATCCCATAAGATAGGGCCAAGTGTGCGTAGCCATTGAGCGCCCAAAACCACATCACATCCGCCTAAGGTCAAGGAAAACATGTCAGAGCGCAAGGTATAATCTCCCAAAGAGATACGCACATTTCGACACTTCTCTTTGCAAGATAAGGTGCCCCCATTGGCAACCATGACTTCAAATTTGGAGAAAGGATGGATAAAACAATCAGCTTGTTTGGCGATCCGAGGGTCAATGAAATTATGAGTGCTACCAGAATCAATGAGTATTGTAAGAGGAAGATTCTTGAAGTAACCCCTGACCCGCATTGTTTGGGGGGTGGTGATTCCAGCTAAAGCATGGAGAGATATCTCTGGCTGGTCATTCTGAGACGGAGGGTCAATAGGCGGTTCCTGAATGTCGACCGGAGCATCCAGTGTTTTTGGATCTTTGTCACCAATTTCACAGGCAGGAGGAGAATCCACATCCAAGAGATAGAGCTTTTGCTGAACACATCTATGTCCCCGAGTGAATTTCTCATCACAATTATAGCAAAGCCCCTTTTCTCTGCGTGCTTGCATATCCGTTTTAGACAAACGCTTGATAGGATTTGGTCGAGGAGCCTGCGGTATAGGTGGTCGTTGAGAACCCATATTTCGGAAGGGAACAAAAGTGGGATTGGAGCGTTGTTGGGATGCAATCTTGTCTTCTACCATCTTAGCCAACCCTAGGGCTTCCATCATTGTGTTGGGACAGAAAATTTTGACCTCAGAGCAGATGGAATCCTTTAGACCATTGATAAAACAAATCCGGTAAAAGTCATCAGACAATCCTGCGGTGTGGTTGGCTAGTTTCTCACAGTGCCAATTATTTGACCCTTAACATCAATTTTAAAAACTCTAATGAATATGGCTAATGTGATTAGGCCATTGTGACCCAATTCCAAATTTGGGACATGACAATTTTAGCGAGGGCTCCTGTGAAGTCATCAAAAGCACTAGGACCAAATCGTTGCAAAAGGAGCTAGCAAAAGTCTGGCCATTTTGGCTCTGCATGCGCCTTGATCTACCAATGGTACCATTGAAGAGCTTCCTGTTCCAAATGTAAGGGTGCCAGCGGAACTTTGTTGAAATCAAAAGTATTATGCAGACTAAAATACTGTTCTACACGATAGATGCATCTAGTTGGATCGATACCATTGAAGTGAGGAAAATCAAGCTTCGGACCACGGAAATTGCTGGAAGAAGAGAACCCATTGTATGATGAAGACTCGGACTGCCGTTTGTTGTTCATAGTTGAATGTTCAAGATGGAGGCCGAGAAATTTTTCATCCAGATCCTGGAGTTTGGCTTGGATGGCTGCAAGTGCTTCCTCCATGGTTTTTGCTCTTGCACGGGTGACAACCATAACCAGGAGTTTTTTTTTTTTTTTGGTTGAATGGGTAGGAAAACAAAAATAGAAACTACTTTAGTAAAGGAAAATATGGACTTGGGAAAAAATCAGAAGGGTAATTGGGGTTTGACTAGGTTTTGGACACTATCGAATAGATAGGGAAGCAAAAATGAGGATTTCAGAAGAGGGGTGAAAGAATGGGAAAATTTGGCAAAGGGGAACAGAGAAGCAGAATTCAGAAAGAAACTCTGTGGTAAAATTTGAAGGTGATTGGGTGAAATCTGAGGAAGTTATGGCAAACCCTAAAAATAGACCAATGTGGGATTTCGAGCTTTGGAAAGGGGAATTGGGGATAGGGTCCTTAGGAATGAAATATGCAGAATGGGATGACAGGGGTTCCCTGAAATTTTTTATTTTTATTTTTATTTTTTTATTTTTATTTTTATTTTTTATTTTTATTTTTATTTTAATTTTAATTTTTTTTTATTTTTTATTTTATTTTAATTTTAATTTTAATTTTTTTATTTTTTTATTTTAATTTTTTTTATTTTAATTTTAATTTTAATTTTAATTTTTTAATTTTTTTTTTATTTTAATTTTAATTTTTTATTTTGATTTTGATTTTGATTTTGATTTTTTGATTTTGATTTTGATTTTGATTTTGATTTTTATTATTTTGATTTTGATTTTGATTTTTTTATTTTATTTTATTTTATTTATTTATTTTTCCAGACTGGAGTGGCTATGGCTCGGAAGGGATCTGAAATGGCGCCGAATGGATTGAAAATGGCTGGATCTGGAATGGCGAACAACTAGATCTAAAACGGCGCAGTGATGATCGACAACAGTTCAGCTGAAAATAGATATGGACCCCAGGTATGTGCAGCTTCCTAACAGTTCAGGGGTTTCCCTCGGCCACCAACGCTGTATGACGGCTTGCGTATTGGGGCAGTACCCCTCACTCCACGGCTCAGGTAAAACTGATAACCGCTTTGCCACAAACGATAGCTCTTGGTTTACCTCAGGGGTGGGAACTAGTCAATCAGGTAGGGGTCGTTGCCCTTTTCACTGGCAAGTCCTCTCAATGGGCCAGCTACTTCGGGGTTCCTGTGGTACTCCTCACAATGAGTTTTAGGGCTTATTCCCAAGTACTTCCCACAGTTAAGCAGATAGGGATTATTCCCAAATCCGAACCTGCAACAGATGCGAAAACAAATTTTGGCAGAAATTTCACCCAGCGAGCCCAAGAAAGTGCTCTGATACCAGATGTGATGCACCTGCAACAATTAATTAATAAGAATATGCGAAATAGCAGAAATGACAGAACTCATAATCACTTTTATATTGATCACAGGCCACTTCGAGGGGGCAACCTCCTATGAGAAATCTCAATACAAATAACTTCACGGTCCTTCATAGGTCTCAACACACACTTATATACTAAGTCTAGGCGCCAATACCATGGGTCAAAACCATGGGCCACTACAAACTATGGATCAACAATACTACGGGCGACTTACAAAGCATATGCGCCAACAACAATAACATAAACTATTTATCAACAAATACTACGGGATGACTTACAAAGCATATGCATCCAACAGCAATATACTAACAAAGTAAAGACATGGGTTCCTAACAAATAGCTCAACCAAAGTACAACCAAATACATAGAGATAGTCTCATAGTAGCAAATGATCCTCCTCCTCACATGTGCGCCACTTTCCAAGTGAAGGAAGAATGAGTTTTTGAGTGATCCAAATAGAGATCTCCCGATCTCTATTTATACTTGTTCTGTTTGCCCAGTGACCTTATGGGGCTGACTTGTCTAGCTAGGTACATCAACCATATATTACATAAATAAGGGCCGACCCCACTCATGGTGGTCTAATAACCCATCGGCAAGTTAACATACTTGCGACACTTGTCAATACACATGATGACACTTCCGTATAGAGGAATGACACATCTCTATAGGAGTACAATAATATATAAATGAAATACATGGATGAAATACATTCCGAAGTTACATATACATCAACATACCAAGACCCCATCACCTAGTTAGGATTCATACATATCCTTGATCAGTTTCATGATGGTCGTGCCCTTGGCATGAGTACATGGGAGGTGTGGGATTCCACTTTCCAACTCACTTGTCCCATCACTCCCATCATTCTTCCTAGTGTCCCTACTCTCAATCCATTGCATTAAGGTTATGGAACCCATCGTGGAGGTGCGAGTCTTGATGATTGATTCTAGTACATTCTTCTTTGAGCATGGGATTAACACCATCTAACCATGATTGGTTACAGTGTTTGTTCCTGTGGATTATCCACCCCCAATTGGTCAACCAGTCTGCCAACTTGTTGGCATCCCGCTGAACATGGTGAGGCAACAAAGCATGGGAGTTATGAAGGCTAGCGGCAAGGGAATCTAGATTAGTGGCAAGTCTCCAACCCGGATTGATTTTGCTAACATTGGAGCCATTTAGAAGTTGATTTAGAATCTACACCATTAGCTTGGAGTACCCCTCAACAATTAGTTTTCCATAGCCAACTAATTCACAACTTGGATACCTTTGAGCATTACAAAGAGTTCTACAACATTGTTGTTTTTAAGGCCAAGTGAGCCAGCAAAGAGTCTGTGAATTCTACCTAACTACATTTTAAATTTTATTTCAATGCATTATTGATAGTAGTTATAGCTAAACAACACTACTTCTAAACATAAGAAAAATATATACTTAGAACTAGTTATAATGAAAACTTATATATTTTAGAAGTTTTTGTTTAAATACTATGCTAATAGAACATTTTTATAATCAAAATTGGAGAGAGAAATAGAATATTTTTATAGATTTCATGTATAAAAATAGCTATGTTTAATGTTATTTCCATTAATTAATTATTCACATATATTAAGGAAGATAATATGGTAAATTACATATTAAAAAGGTTCATCATTAAACAACAATATGTAGATATTTATTATTAATGATGTAAAATCTCAAAGCCAAAAGCAAAAGCATTACAAATGTAACTGATACACAATATGGCAAATTGAACATTTTTTTCAAGGACATCTTAAAACTAATCAATAATATTGAACATGCCAAACATCTTCCTGTGAAAACTTGAACAACAATATTGAACATGCCAAAGTCCTCATTTTTAATAAGTACATATTCATTTTAGGAGTTTGACTTTCTTCTTGGACATGATTATGCTCTTCCAATGGATCTTTAATGTTCACAAGTTGTTCAAAGTAATCATTTCCAAACAACCATTTCAATGGTGGCTGAGATTCTTTGACATTTTTGCCCCATATGACACACTAAAATCCCCTTTATTAAAACTCACTTTTTGCATTTCATTTGGAAGATATTTAATACCATTAATTCTTTGTTTAATAAAACTACATTGTAGTGTATCATTTTCAGTGAATATAAAATTTCTTCCTTTCTATAAGCAACATGCTAATGTTGTACCTATTCACCACATAAACAAAAATAATTAGGTAAAATAACATCAACAAACATAAATTAATAATAATAAATATTGAACTATGTTCATATCTATTATATCATAAATGCTAGGAAGAATAATATATTTCAACCATAAATGTTCAGAAGAAGAATAAGCACACTGATGTATTTGAGTGAGAGTCGCCATCACTAATACTCGATTAACATTATTTGCGGGGATTGAATTCATTGGGGCTTTTTCATGGTCATTGCATTTTCAATTTTAACCATATTCGTTTTTAGTTTTAACATCAATGAATGCTGAGGTTGTATCGAATTAGACGTGGTGCAACTGTAACATCGATGAGTAACTAAAAAAATGACAATGTGCACAAAGATTGTCATACCAATAGTCACACATAAAACAAATTAACAAAAGAAGTTAATTCCAAATGAACATTGGATACCATCACGAACCACATTAAATGAAGAGTGATATTATTATGTCCTTGCAGGACATATATTGCCCACAAGGTTGCATTACCACACACATATATTGCAAATTTTTTATAACCCAAATTCAGGGCCAAGTTTTGCTGGCATCGATTGGTGATTTGATTGATGCCAGGGATGCCACTTGAGAAGTGTCCCCGGTGACATCCGCTCTTTTCATATATCTAGTGTAATTCTGTAATTTAAATGTGATGGTTTAATTGAAAGTGTTGCACTCATTATAATCTGGTATGGTGAGTATCCAAGCCTTCTCCTGCCATCTCAAAGATGATTTTTTATTCAAGTGGTATGCCTAGCAGTTTGGTATGCTTGTGCATTTACTGCTGCAGCTTAGATGTGATGTGGTTAAATGTACTACACTCCTTGTAATATGGGGTGGCCAAGCTCCAAGCCTTGACCCACCATATTTGAAGGCTCGACCTGCAAGCATTATTTAAGGTGGTACAGTTGACAGTCTCGAATCCTTGTCCTATCGGTTTGGCATACTTGAACATTTAATCTTGCATTTACTTGGACTGGAGAGTATTTGGATAGTCATTGTTATTCGTGGAGTGTTCGGAATTTAATATATGTGATTGTTGTTGAATGGGATGTCAATTTATTTGACTTGCAGGTAACTTGTGAAGTTGTTTTTGTCGTTTTTCATATTTATTTCATTGGATTTGGTCCTCCGGAGAGCCCTATAAGGCGTGGTTAGGGATCCACTGCGCTAGAGTGCTCTTTTCGAGGGAAAAAAATGCGCCCCGGGCGCGGATTTGAGCCGAACAATCACGCTTTTAGGGTGCAACTATGTTCCGTATAGTCGCGCTCTGGAGCACGCCTGTGGGACCAATGGGTGCGCTTGAGGAGTGCACATTTCAATGGTAAAAGTGCTCTCCAAAGCATACCAGAGGGGAAAACAGGTGCGCTTTGGAGCATTCATTTTTTCCCAAGATTTGTGCCAGTGCAAGGGCTTTGGTACTATTAGGTGTAACAAATGTTAGGTCATATTCTTGAAGGAGGCGGCGAATCAAGAGATAGACCATGGGGTTGGATTCTGCCACAACTGTAGTTCGACTCAGAAGAATGTAGCGGTGTACCTTATGAACAGAGAAGATGACGGCTAGGGCCAAATTATCCTGATGGGAGTAGCATAGTGGTGGGCCAGATAACATCTGACTCACATAATATATGACACATTCTTGATGCACACTATCTTCCTGAACTAATGCGCCGGAAAAGACATATTCGAATGCTGAAACATAAAGAATAAAATCCTTCAAGAAATCAGGAGGTGAAATCAAGGGAGCGAACGTCAAGGCTTGTTTTAATGATTCAAAGGCTGCTAGTGCCTTTTTGTCCCAAACGAAGGGAACATGGGTTCGAAGTAAGAGAAGGAAACCATGAACTTTCGTAGCATAGCCAGGAATGAAGCGACAGAGAAAATTGTCTTTTCCTTGAAGGATTTGTAATTGGTGTAATGTACGTGGGGATGGGAGGTCAAGAATGGATTTAACCTTCAAGGGGTCGACAGTGATCCCTTTTTGGGAAACAATAAAACCTAATAATCGGCAGACAAGAATGAAAAAAACAAACTTGAGGGGGTTCAAGTGAATCTTGTATTTGCGACAACGCAAAAGACGTGATGGAGATCGTCCAGGTGGTCAGATCACTTCTTGGATCGAGCGGTGAGGTCATCCAAGTATACAAGGTTAATATGGACCAAGTCGTGAAAACAAAAGGTCATGGTCGGTGGAAATGTGGCACCAACATTTTTAAGACCAAATACGCAATAGGAAAAGGTGCCCCATGGAGTGGTGAAGGAAGTCTTATACTGATCCTCTTTACGAATTTGAATCTGATTGTAGCCAGAGAAACCATCCCTGAAGGATAGAATCTTATGACCCACACATTCATCGACGAGTTGATCGATGAAAGGCGTAGGAAAGTTGTCTTTGGGAGAATATAAATCCAGATCACAAAAACCGGTACAGACGCGAATGGTGCCCTGATTTTTGTTAACCGGCACTGGATTGGACATCCATGTGGTGTAAGTAATGGGATAAATGAACCATCTTGTCATAATTTTTCAATTTCGGCCTTCACGACTGGTAATTTAGAGGGGTGAATGGGTCGTTTCTTTTGGAGGACAAGATGGATGTCAGGCCAAGTATCAATACGGTGCTAAAAAATGGCAAGGTCAAGACAAGGCATCTCAATATATGACCAAGCGAAAAAATCACAGAACTCTTGGAAGAGATTCTTATAGGAAGTGACTTCGTCTAGAGTACATGAGGCACCTAACGTAATGTTCTCAATTATATCGGGTGTGATGGAAATATTGACTTGTATGGTGGGCGAGATGTTAGCCATGCTACCGTCTTCAAAGGCATTAGGAGCGGGGATGGGGCTCTTAAACCAGTCCACTTGGTTATGGATGAAGTCTTTAGACTCGACCGAAAGTTGGTCAGCTGTAACATGGGTGGACTCCTCGGGAATGAAGTATGCTCTATGATGCATGTCATCCCAAGGGAATTCAGGTGCAGTTAGGGCTTCAAGGATTTCTTCATCACTCTGAAAACACTATGTAGAAAGATCAGAAGAGGTATAATTAGAGGTCATATGGTTGGTTCGTCACTTGTGGAAATAAGATAAATAGTGTTAACCTATACCAAGGAGGAGGATTCGGGCGGGTGAATATCCTCGATGGTAGTAATGGATGATTCTAAAGAAGACTGACACATTTCATTGGGAATTAACCGATACTTTGGTAAGTCGGGGCAATGATGAGAGTAATGGACATAAACTTTGCATATGGGGCAAGAGTGGTTGGTGTGCAACAATTTGTTATGTGGTGGGGGTGTGGTTGGGTGTTTGAGAACTGGTATATTGGGTTCATCATCCAATGTCCTCATGTGTTCTTGAAGGTTGGGAAATTGCAGACAATTATGGTTTAATCATCACACAAGGCACACTTGGGAGGTGCGCGGGATGGAGGGGGGGGTGCAAGATTTTAGTCGCATTTGGTGCAGTATGATTTTGCGTGGCTTTGCCCCCAGCATTCTTGGATGATTGAGAGAAGGTGTTGGAGGAAGGGGATGTCAACACACTAGGAGGTGGGTGATTGGTTGGACCGGTTGAAGAATGACTTGTGGCGTTGGAGTGGGATTAGGCGAAGATAAATACCACATGGGAATTCCTAATGTCAACCCCAAGAGATTTAGTGTGGCCATGATGGGAATACTTGCTAACCCTTATGGTGGAAACAAGAACGAGATTGTGTGGATCGGTGTGGCTCCAACGTGGCTAGATACTGATGGTGGTTGAGACTAAGGTGGCAGTTGAGGGTTAGGGACTGATTGACTTGATGAAATGGTACACAAGTCAAATATCTCAACAGTTGGAGGATTGGGGGGTAAGGAATGAAATTTGGAGACCATTGGAGCCTCTGAATAAATTCTAGGCCTACGGTGGAAATCAAAGGTGTAGGTGAACCAAAATAGGTTCTTCAACCATGGAGAGAACATTTTCTGGTGTAGCAGTCGTGTTCGAGTCATAGTAAGTGACCTGGTCAATTTTTACAACCCATCTCTCATGGGGGGGAATCATAAGCCGAAACATAGATGAAGCAACAACCTTCATGGTGTACATGTAGCTTCGTCCTAGGAGCAGGTTGTAGTCGAGCTGCACATTGACGACTTCAATGTCAATCATGATAGTTTTTCCAGCTAATTGGACTGGAACATTAGCCAAAAAGCCTTGCGGCTGAGATGAACGGCCATCATAGGCTCGTAAGGTGGTCGTGGATGGTTGGAGGGGAGGGGATCCTAAATTCTTCCACACGAATGTAGTCATGACGCATGTGGAGGCACCCTCATTGATGATGCATCGATGGATAACAAGATTCTGGATCGACATGGAGACTTGAAATGCTAAGGTGGAAGGAATGCGTGGTTCAGATTGGGCTAATTCAAATTCCATCATTTGTTAGTCAGAAGGGTCAATCACACCTATGGAAGAAAATAGTGTTTTGTGCTGCACTGTGCAGTTCTTTAAGACTTCCAAGAATGAAATAGCGGCGGGTGATTGGGCTAAGTCATCCACGATATTATAGTTGGGAGAAACATGAGCATTAGGGTTGTTGTTGATGTGGCATAGAGGGAATCTAGGATCTTTGGGGGGGGACTCTAGCGGTGGTGGGGGTAAATGTAACGACTGATCTATGGGAGTTGTGTTAGCGGCCTTGTCCACAGGAATAGTCTCGGTGGTTGAACCATACTGGTTATGGCATGTTTGAAGGTTGATATCAGGTGAAGACATCATTAAAAGGCGGTGGGTACCTAAGTCAATGGGTTAACTAACAAGAGAAGCATAACCAAATGGTTGTTGTGGTGTGGAAGTCCCTTGAGGGGGAACCAAAGGTTGGGTGGCTACTCTCCCTTGTGTGTGTAGGGGGTTTTGCATTGGGCGTCGTCACTCCATTATTGGCGATCTTTCTCTAGGTGGGGACAATTGTGTGTGTAATGGCCATAGACCTAGAAAATAGAACATGGGTGGTTTGTACGTAAGTTGGGATTTTTACCTTGTTGAGGTGGTCGATCATGATTTTGGTTAGCTAATGCATTGTGATTATCATTAGGGGGGTTCGGTGGTGGACGAATTCTTCTAGGAGGTTAGTTATTGCCTTGATTACGTCCGCGTCCCCTATTTTGTTATCCTTGTTGGTTCCGTTGGGCAAGTTGGTTCTTATGGTTGGTTTTATTGAGTGTAAACATTACCTTGGGGAACATGGGGTTTTCGATTGGGTGGGTGCTGGGGAAGCCTATGGCACATAATATGTGGGAGGGGCTTGAGATTGTACAGGCGCAGGTGCAACAGGTGAATGGTAGTAAGTAGGTGATACAGTAGGGGGGACATATGCTGGTGGGGTATGACCGTAGCAATGAACCGGACAAGAAGGTCCATATAGATGAAAGGTGTTTCTCACAAATGGGTTATGGCGTGCAAAAGGTCTGGACCACTACTCCTATTGAGTGGTGCATAATTAGGCGTAGTATTATAAGCCGGGGTGGTGGCAGGAGGAATATGGACATATAAATGACTAGTAGATGCAATGTGTCCAATAATGTAATCAATGGCGTGGGATTCCCCTTGCGCATCCTTCTGGGAGGAATCACCGTGAGGAGCATCAAGTAAAATGGAGTAAAGGTAGCCCGATTGTGTATAGATAAGGTCAAACTGTTGGGCTTTAAGTATGGCTTCTTCTTTGATTTGGGGCCGTTCGGATGCCACATCCTTGGCGATAACTGGTATGAGGGACTTCATAAACCAATCTAAAAAGATACGGTCATCTAATTTGATCTTGCACAAACTACGACGTCTACACCATTCATGGATTTGGTTAGTGAGGTGGGTGGTCATGTTCTGTTTGCAGGATAATAAAATCTCAACACCAACATCATAACGGACTGGTAATTGGAAGAACTATAGAAAATTCGAAGCGAGGGATGTAAGAATGGAGTGCATCCTATGTGGTTTTTCAATATACCACTTGGATACAGTGCCAATGACTGTCTGTTGTAAACAGTGTAGGCGGATCGAGTCATCAACTATGGAGTTGGAGGAACACCATAAGTGGAAGGACATGATATGGTTATAGGGGTCCTCACCACCCTTCCCTAAGAATTTTGGGATGTTCGAAAGGAGTTTGGTAGGCATGGGAGGCCATGTAGGTTCATGTCGGCTCAGATCATTAGTTAATCAGGCAATATTAGGTAGGTTGAGACTAGCTAGGAATGGAAAACTAGTAGGAGGATGTGACATGGTCAAAGTATTCTACATGTTATCCATGGTGGCGATTGTGGGGCCACTTCCATTGAGTGGTGGGGTAGTGTTGTGGCTCATAACGAGGATTGAGGTACTTCCGCTAAAGGGATGAGGGATCGAGGAGGAAGAGACAGTGCCCCCAAGGGTACTGCTGGTGACGAAAGGGATGGTGGTCGGAACAGATCCGTTACCGACGGGTATAGAAGTAGTGACTGAAATTCTAGGTGTAGGTCCTGTATATGGCATAGCAGGAATGGATGTTGAAATGGTGGTTGGGCTAGTAGTAGATACACTATCGACAATCCCGCAGTGAAAGGGGTTGGGTTTCATGCCGGACATGGCGCTAAATGGAGCTGTGTATGTGGGTAAATATGACTCGTAATTAGATGTGAAATAAGGATCGTCGGGATGAATATGTACAGACAAATATGTGCGTCTCAAGGTAGCATGACGAGTGGGGTTAAGTGGAACATACTACGAGGATTTCCCACGTAGTAGACAAGAGTGTCTCGGGGAATCAATGGTGACAGGTGTAAAAGCGCTAAGGGTATTTGGTAGATAGAACACTAAAAAATATTGGTGCAGCCATGTGCAAAAGTAGATCTCGCAAAAAGACAACACTCAAGCCAACAACAAGCTCAAAAAACTGGCTGCAACATCATGCTACAACAAGTTGAGCGACAATAAAATTGTTAGAATACCAACAAGCAACACTCCTAGAAATAAAAAAGACTCACTAACCTAGGGGGTATAGGAGCATGCAAACACCTATCTAAAAGATATGGAAGACCACACAAATCGCATCCCCTATAGGGTGATGAAATCCGTAGTCATGCAATACGAAATGGAGAACCAAATGGGTAAAGGATATCCCTCTACCGAGAGGGACTCTGGGTAAATGAGTCCTAGAAGAATGGAAACTAATATACCATGTTCATGGTACGTCCGGAAAGGTGTCTCGCGGCTTCAGTTCTTTGGCCGTCGTGCACTCAGTATGTGGGCGAGCATGCACGATGAGAACAATGAGTTGGTGTCCTTCAGTGCAGAATGGAGTGCCAAAGTGGACAACTGAGTTACTTAAAAACAATCCTGAAGTGTAAACCCTAGAGGGATTAATTTTGTGGATCTAAAGGATTAAATAACAGAATTAGCAAAAAGGAAATAACTCCAAATATATTTTCAATGAAACTTGACTCCACAAAATTTAGGCCTCTGGGTTTTCAAATAGGTTGGTGGAAAATTTCTGCTATATCATCAATGGGCCACCCCAGACAAACAATATCCTCTAGTGATAACACTTAAAATCAGTATCCAAAATATGAGAAAACATACAATGGTAAAATGGTCTGGGTACCATATTTCACAATTAGTTACAAGCAGCAAGGTGACCAGTATTAGTATTGGCCACTTAAATGCTACAAGTGTGGGAAGATGATGTCTCATATTAATAGCCAAATGTTCCATTGTGTTCATGACACGTACATGGTGTCCATGTTTGATGTAGATGATACACAATACTATAATGTGGTGGTTCCAAACTATTGTAAATGTGTTATTCATGTACATAGTACTCTATTGTCTGTTTGTATGTGTTGATGGTGATTATATTACTTGAATTCTATATGATATATACATCTACAAGTCTTGTGAGGTTTATATATATATATTTTTTGTCAAAGACCAGTGGCAGATGAATGAAATGTCCTATTTGTATAATCGAAATAGTCCTGGGGATCATCAACTACAATTAGAGAAAATTAGATCTAGATGTCAAAGAAAAGAACAAAATGCTTTTTCATCTAGTTGTCTTTCTGCATTCAATTTCAAGCATAAATTCTTGGACAAAGAAAAAAGAAGGCTAAGATCATGACATACAGGCTCTGTTTTTCTGTGAAATGCTTCGAGCCTTGACTTCAAAACTTCTGCAGTATCATCCTTCCGTTGAATCAATGGCTCCCCTGTGACCTGTCATAAGAAAACATATTATCAACACATAGTACAACACAATCACTTATAATACACCAACTCAGAAGACGTGAAATATCACTTGATATAATACACCACACATTTTCATAGCTATGGATAAATGTGGAAATTACAAAGTCTGTGTGAAAGCCTTTTGTACTTCATTGTTACATTGTGTTACTTATCCAATGCAATAAGACAATGAACTAAATTCTTATTCTGCCCATATTAAAACTCTAATTAAGAGTATTGACCATAAAGGAGAGGTTTAGAATGTATCATATGCTCCAAGAATAAATAACATATGATACATACCATCTGGTTTTGGATAATATATTATATATATTCAAAATATTGAAATTTATATATGGATGAACCTCTTGCTGAATTTTATCCTAATTCCAATAGGCAAATCAAATTTTATCCAAATTCCATGGTTGCAAAACCCAATCCATGTGACATAGACCCAAATAGTCCAACAGGGAGATATGTCATAAATCCACAATGAAATAAAGTTCCAACAGGAAAACCACTTAGAAGGGGAAATGCTATCTTTTTCATAGATGCTTCAAGTCAAGACATTCAAGCAGCACCTTCAAACACAGGATATTACAATGAAGCACTATGCAAAGTATGCTAATGTACATAGCATGTGAGGGTGAATATACCAAAATGGCATCGTTATATAAGCTTGGATTAGGGTTTGGGAGGGAGATCACTTTTCTTTCATTTTTTTGTGGTTGGGACCAATTCAGGTCAGTTTCAGTCAGTTCAAGATAAAAATGGCTGAAACCAATGCCAGTTTTGGATTAGGATCTAGTTCAGTGCTAAGAAATTGTGAGCAAGTCTGAACTCATTGATTCCAGTCTAGACCAGCTGGTTCTGATAACACAAAGAAATCGAACAAGGAGAGAACATGTCTATAGGAGTATTAGAACCTTGGTGGGGGGAATAGCAACACCCCCGCTTTACCAACCAACAAGACCTTGTTGAAACAAAATAAATTTTTGCATATCTAGCCAAATTCAAAATAAAAAAGCCAAGTTGGCTTCAATTCCATTGAGCATGTAATGCAATAGCAATATATTACCAATGACTGCCATGGTCATACTCAATTTATGAAACCTATTATCAACTAGCCATATAAACTAATAATAACCTTTAATAAATTCATTAGAATACAATATCTGATATCATAGTGATATTTCATTTTTTTCCCACTATAGAAGACAGGTTTTCAAAAGGTAGCCTACACTTGACTGCAATCCTAAAACATTAACAATACTCTTAATGCTTGGAGCTTGAGAAACACATCCATACAATTTTACCTTTAATAAATTATAAAGTCCTTTAGAGGTTAGAACACAATCCACTCAAGTTACCACTGTTGAAGCCTCAATTAAGCCTTCAAAGTTCATTCGATGACTCAACTGCATGTGCCACATCAATGATTCTGTGATGCGGCATTCCTATTTTTTCTGAAAATATATTCCTTGATTACTCATATACAAATTGTGCAATATGAAGTGTCTTTTATATATCACCACAGGGTTGGCATAAATTGAATTTCAGTCTAGTCTTCATATATATAGTGGATATCCTTCTAAACCATGCAATTCTTACTTTGGTAGTAAATAAGATGATATCTTTCTTACTTATGTTATTGCTAAATCAACTGGAAGGCCCGGAACTAAGCAAGGTAGTGAATAAGATGGGATAAGAAAGGGTGTTAGTAGTGATTCTTTCTTTTATTTTTGGATAGAAAGGGTGTCCAATCTTTCTTTTCTTAGTGAATATCCACGTTCTCTAAGTTTGGAAATCTGCTTGTTTTAGGAAAAGTTGAGGATGCAAGCAAGGTTCAAACACTCCTTTTTAGCGCAAAAATGTTGGATTGGGTAAAGAAAAAGCCTCTACAGAAAAATAACAAACTATTGAACTACTATTCCTTTGAACCAACAAACTGCTCACTACTAGACTTTAGAGATCAAGTAGTGATGCATGTTAGAACACCCTTATTTATTCATCACATATGCTTTGATGATAATTTTCCTGATTCTCTAAGATGATTTAGAATAGCAAATGTAAAGCGAGCAATAATAACCTCCTACAACTGTTTGCTTTAGCTAAGGTTTGTTTTGCTTTCAATGTCTTATTTAATTCTTTCTTTGTGGTCCATCACAAGATGACATCCCAAATGGATCTAGAATGTATCCTAGAAGGATCCTTTGCAACACTTCCATGTATCCAAATTGGGTATGGAAACTGCAATTTGGAATGTATCCATTTTTGGATTCAATAACATAGCTAAGATATCCTTCTTGCAAGGATCCAATGAATATGTGCCTTCATGAGATACATAGAAGACACAGTCACACAACAAACGTCTGTGTGCTTGATCATCAATATGAATAACTAGAAAAGCTACCTAGCCTTAGATAGATGCAAAATGCTTATTTCCATGGTATAACTGCATAAGTTTTCAAACTTGGCTACCATTGGTTGCATGTTATGATGACATGTACATGGGAATGCTTCCAATGGAGAGATTTATGAACTAGGTAGATTATCTACTCTAAGATTGCTCCGAAATAAGTCATTGTGTGGTTCCTCCATTCATGTCCCAACTTCAGTTCAGGGGTGACATTGTAACATAAATGTTTTGCTAAGTTTGATGGAGAATCCTACTTGAAAAAATAAAAATGAGAAGATATTCCCTTATTTCATGTTGATTTGAATTTTAATGTTTCAAATTTGCATTTCATGTTTATGGTATTTGAATGGTTGACAATTTTGTTGAACATACTTGAGCTTTCTATGGCATAGAGATTAAATGCAATCTGTAAACATAAATGGAAAATGGGTCTTTTGACTTTGTAAATAATGTCCTATGGTTCAGCAGTGGGTTACCAAGGAGGTCTGCTTTTTGAGGGTATGAAATACATCACAAGATAGCTACAATATAATAGATTAATCTAAAATGAAATATGTTGCAAACATCAACATCGATGTCAACAAATATATGTCGAGTGATGAACTTGAAACATTGACAAATTTAGATAAAATTGGGGAAAACAATGGCAAGTTTAAAAGATACAAAATATATTTATATTTTTAAATGGCAAAAAAACAACACACAAAATATCGCAAGTTTTTTCAAGGGAAAATTTTCATTTTGCAGTAAAAATAGAAAAAAAATCACAATGTTGCCAACAAATTGGCAATTTTTGCAATGTTCACATCAGTAAGTTGGATGTAACTCTGCAATGGTTGGTTGAATTGCTTAATAGATATTCCTCAGCTGGTATTTTAGGGAGAAATAATTCACAGTATGAGATGTCAAGCTAACGTGACTTAATATACTACTAGGTTCATTCAATCATCAATCACAAGAAGGACATTAATGGATGGTTGCATTGCTCAATATCTATTGTTGAGCTAGTACGTAGTTAGAGAGCACCAATTGTATGGGGTATCCCAATCCAACCACTATGCAACTAGGTTCCTTTGATTATCAATCAGAAGACAATTTGGGATTGTCAAATAATTTTCTCAATGTATAAGAATATGCTCTTGGTCCAGTATTTTTTTTAGAGTCAGAGTAGATGGACTCGGGTAAAGAGTTTAAACCCAAATTTCTGAAATTTGGGTTTATTTTTCAAAACAATTAACACAGTAGCTAAACCTGATAATCAAACATATTGTTTTAAACTCTATGTTATACGCTTCAACTTAGTGTATGACCTTGGCAATTTGAACATCTATCGTTCATCCTAATTAATTGTACTCGTAGAAACAAAGTGTCGGAAAGGATATATAGTGAGACAAAGAGCTCAAATAATATCTTTTCTTTCAGGAATATACAAGCAAAGAATCCAATAACTCTCATTTTCAAACTGTAAAACTCAGGACTCAAACCCAAAATTTGGCAGACTCGAGTACTCAATTTGGATTGCTTCGGTGGTATTCTCCTAGTTATTGATTATGGTATATTTCTGTTGCAAGTATTTCACAGCAAATCTAACTGATTTTGGTTTCTTTCATCCATGGCCCTAATTTAAAGCTCCGAATTATCAAGATAGAAAATATTGAATGGGGACTTCCGAATTATTCAAATAGAAAATACTGAACTGATTTTTGCTTTCTTGGGCTCAAAACAGATGCTAGAAACAAAAACCCTTGAATAAAGAGGGGGAAAAGGGGGAGAAATTAAATAACCTTTGTTATCAGAGAAATTAGAGTGATAATGCAAGCGATTGGATTCCAACATCTTGGAGACCTCGTGGCTGCTCACAGAAACCCCAAGGAAGTGATCATCAAGTTCCACTAAAACCCACAAGAGTTCCTTTCCACCGACTCTAGATCCCCCTCTGTCTGAAGGGACTGAGAACTACATGTGTTGGACTTCTTGTCAGTGATCTTGTTTTACACAGTTGCGGCAGACTTTTCAGGTATCTTGAAGGGAGAATTTTCGATGGCCTTGGTGTGAGCAGCGTCGGTGTCGGTGTCAGTCTCGGTGGCGGTCTCATTGTCTCTATTGTGGTTTGTTCATTTTATTTGATGTCACCATAGACATGATCATGGTCGCAATACTGGTTAGGGAGCTCCAGCTCCGTTTCTTCAATAGAGGGTTGGGGTTCAGGGTTTGTGTAGGGGAGCATGCTGTCAAAGAAATCCCATGAGCTATTCTGTGTTGGTGGCGGAGGCAGTGGGGAATGGTGCGGGGTGGAGGAACCTCCTCAGGCACCTCGACCACATGCTCCTCCTCCTCCTCCTCCTCGTCTTCCTCTTCTTCTGGAATGGGAGCGGCGGAGCTTCATGGAGGTGTTTTGCATCTAGCTGCATTAAAACCTTGACAAATGGGATGGTAAATATCTGTTTCAATGGACTTCATGACAATTATTGTGAGGGCATGAAGTAGCATTGGTAAAAATCATCTCAACAACTCTTGTGAACAAGGGACCAAATCCTAATGCTTAAAGCATGGCTAGAATGAAAATCCATTCCATATGAGTGTAGGCTTTTTCAATGTCAACTTTTATAAATGACGAGTCTTGGTCAATGATTTTATCCCATTCCATGCCCTTCCATACAACTATATTAACAGTGAGGTTGCAATGCCACGGGAGGTAGGAACAACGGTGATCATTCTATATCTCAAAGGAAATCAAGAATTTAACAATGCTTGGGATTAAGTCTTGCATCCAACAATGAGGCAGAGGCATTGTCAACATATCAAGGTCTTGTCAGGCTTAAGGAGAGGAGAACCAAATGCACAATAGTGATAGGGAAACTACAATACTAAGTCAACATTTATATTCCAAAATGATCTCATTAGAAATTTGTTTATCTTTGCCTCATCCTCATAATCCAAGCACAAGTAGAAGAATTCAAAAAATAGAATTCTTTAAGGTCTTGTGCAACCACAACACTTGAGAGGACATCTAGGCTATTGAGAGACTTGAAATAGGTAAAGGCATAATGAAATTAAATTGGGGGGACTTTTTTTGTCCTTCCTCCCATGATATTTAAGCCACAAACACTTGGTTATGCATTATAACTCTAATTGTCACTTCAAGCATGTGACTAGAAAGTAAATTAAGGTCACCAAGTAGGCATGTGCTTATTTATTACACAGTTCATGCTTTGAGATCTAGTAAGGACATTAGTATCAAGTGACTTCTCAAATGTGGATTTTGTGCTCTGTTAAGTTTTTTACGTTCAACCTCTTGCTTTGGTGTCTAGTGTACTTAGTGTAGAAGGCCATCTTCGGTCATAACTTGCCTTGAGGGTTTATCTAAGTGATCTGTATAAAATAGCTATAAATTTCATCTTGGATGAACCTATTCAACTCTTGTATGGCAGGTAAGAGATTGCCAGGTGCATCTAGGGAGTATCTAAACAAAGGGATTCGATCAATCACAATACTCATGGACTCCAAACTATCTGAGACCCTACAAACCAATATCTACATTGATTGAAAAACTAGTAGAAGCAATTGAATTCGATGAATAGTGGGCCAAGTATGGATACCAGTCCTGTCCCTTCACCGAGTCAACAAAAATCCGAATGTAATGCAAAAATGAAACCATTTATAAGGCCTATGTAGTGGCTAAGGACCCCACAAATTATGGCTCATGAAACTTTTACTTGGGTATCATGAACCATACATGTTTTTCTAAACCTCAAAATGGCCATGAACATATCCAACTTAAATACAAAATATTCCCTATGGGGGCTTGTGGTGGTAATTCGGGGCCTCATGTATGCACCATGAGATTTAGAGGCAAATGTTACAGCTTAAGACCATAGTTCTAACTATATTTTAACTCATGCTTCAAGACCCATTCCCTATGTGCAAGTTCTCAAAATGATGACCATATCTCACATCTAGACTAGATATTTTCTATGTAGATGCATGCTATATGATGGACAAGGGCATCGTAATGGTCCATGACCCCGTAAGCAATTGGTATGAACTTAGGCAATAAATTTAAACCCTATACCATGGTGTGGGACAATAGATACATTATTGGTTTTAAAAATCTCAAAATACCAACATATCCCACTTGTAGCCGAAATAATATTCCCTCTATAGAGATTATGTCATGTCTCAAGGCCTTACGATGCATCACTCGTGAGCCACAAAGAGAATTGTTACATCCATGCTAGAGATTCCATACATAGTTTTTATGTGGTAGTCTAGGTTAACATGCACGAACCATCAACCCCATAGCAAATTAATACAGCATTAGACCCTAAATTTAGTTCATGGGCCATGGTATAGGCCACAAGAACCATCCTGATCAATGTTACAAATAATAAAATGATGGATATATCGCCCACAAAGCTCCAACATTGCACATAAGTACACATATCACCTATGAACCTAACTCATGTGCTAAAAAACTCCTAATGGCACGCATATCTCAATTTGAGGGAAAACATACCTTTGAATGTTTTATGAAAGGAGTTTCACATTCCTTCAAACACTGCATAAAACATTTCACATCCTTAAAAAATCCTTTTGTTATTTCTAGTTTGTATTGAGACTTGTAATCTAAGGATTCTTTGTGTGGGACTCATGTGATGGTCAGGTGCCCTATGCTTGGCCCATGATCCATAAAGGAAAATATTAAGGTGTAACTTTGTATTTTGACCTCGGATCATGGCTTGGACTGTCCTAATAACCTAGATAATTTCCTTTTCTAATAACCTATATTTTGATCTAACACCATGGATTAGGCTCCAAGAACCATCCTTAATGTTGTAAATATCAAAATGGCTATCATGCCCCACTTGTAATCTAAGGATTCTTTACTCGGGAATCATGTGATGTTTAGGGGCCCTATGGATGGCCCATGATCCATAAAGAAAATTGTTATGGTGTATGACTCTATATTTTGACCCTGGACCATGGCTTGGAATGTGGGAACCAACTAAATTGGTTTGAAAAACCTCAACAACAATGATGATGATGATGAAAATGACGATGACAATGATGATGATGGTACCAATGATGAGGATGACGATGATGATAAGGAATGGTGAGGAAGTGGATGAGAATGATGAGGATCACGCGTCCATATCTTGGACACTTAAAAGAGTCCCTATGTAGGGCCTATACGGTGTTTTAGGGTGTTGTATTGGCCTATGAGCCCCTTGGGAAATTCATATGGCCTTAGACCCTATGTTTCCTTAAACTCCATGGTCCAATATCACCACACATACCTCTAAAGAGAATATTTGTCCTACAAGTGATGCATGGTTGCCATTACAAGTTTTTAAGCATCAAGGATGGTTCTCAATGTATTGGGCATGGTTCAAGGGGGGACATTGATTTCTTAGGGCCTAGAAGAGGTTTTTAATGCTCATGGACCATGCACACTGTATGTTTTAAGTGAGCTGGAAGAGGATTGGGCCAATTATGTTTATTTGTTCAATCATAGTACATTAAACTTTCAAAGGAGGAGGACTACCTCAATGGTCAAGGAACAAAGGTCACTACATGGTTTTGTACATCGGGGATGGTTTTTAGGGTCATGAACATGGTTCAAGGAGGAAAAAAATGTATTAGGGCCTAAAAGAGGCTTTTATCGTTCACAGATCATGAACAAAATAAAAAAACACCACACATCGCATATAGAGTGAATAATTGTCCTACATGGATCATACGATTGTTGTTGAAATATTTCAAATGCCATGGATGGTTCTTAGGGCATTTTGCAAGGTTTAGGAATAAAAACTAAGGTTGCAGGCCCTAAAAAATTCATCTTTATGTGTGATGGATATTTCTACCCTGTGGAAAGATGGGAACTCCCTTGGATCACATTCCCAAGACCTAAGACAGGCAGGGGCGGTATACCAATATGTTTCCATCACCAGATATAATCAATCACATACAACACATGAGAAAAGAAGGAAGACAATTTAACTCACTTTAGCTTGTAAGCGCTCCTTTGATGCTGGCCATGATTAATGTAGATTAGGTTGAATTGGCTCTAGCTCCACTTGATGATCAACCTACACACATATAGACAAAGAAAAACCTTCCTCAAAGCTTTCTATAAACATGTATAAAATATGCATGTAATTGACATAAAATACTAAATCTAAGCTAGATCTATCAAGTGACTATTCATTATTGCAGTGATACTTGATGTGTGGTCAATCACACTAGAATTGTTTCATGTAATACTTTATTGTTTAACCTCGAATACAAATTTGGAATCTCAGTGCTACTTATGTCAACATGCCTGGTGCTTTCCCTGGAGCAACATTGGAGTTTTCCTGGTGCAATTCCTTTCAAAATTCTTGGCCCAATTCCTGGTGCTATACTTGGCTCTATACCTGGCACTATGTCAGATGATTTTCCTAGCGCAATTCTTGGCGTAATCCCTGGCACTATTCTGGAAGCTATGCCTGGTACTATTCTAGAAGCTATGTTGGACGTTATTATGGAAGCTATTATGGACGTTATTCTGAATGTTATTCTGGAAGCTATTATGGATGTTAATTGGGATGCTAATTAGCGTCTACTTAAAAAAAAGAAGCAAAAAATGCCATTAAAACCGCCATCCCATGGAAAAGCGCCAATTTTGTCCAAAAAATGATGAAAAATACACTAAAAGTGTTAGTGGATGCAAAAAAGGGAGCTAAAAGAGACGCTAAACACAGGTTTTGTTGTAGTGAACTTCTACAGTCGATTGTTTAACAGATAAGGCGTGAATCTATTTAGTCAAAGCTTCGAAAGCTACAGAATCAATTGAACCCACTATGCCGTCAGCATGTGGTCTAGGCTTAGGTCTACTCGGATCAGTATTTGATCGCGGTGCATCAGGTATAATTTCATAAAGTAACCCAAATTGTGCGTAAACAAGGTCTAACTGCTGGGTCCGTAAGATGGCTTCTTCTCGGTAGATACTCCAGAAGTAGCTACTTCCTTAGAAATATAAGGAAGGAGTGATTTCAAGTACCACTCAAGAAGGAATTCTGGAGGTATGTTGGCTTTAATGAGCCTCTTCCGTATTCACCACTCCTGAATGTGATCAGATAAGTGAGTGGCTTTATTTTTTCTAAATGTAGAAAAAAGGTCTGTTTCAGCATCATGCCGAACAGGAAGCTGGAAGTGGTTCAGAAAAACAGTCACGAGATCTCGGAAGTTAAAGAAAGTGGCCGCTGGAAACTCAATGTACCATTTAGCTGTAGCACTCGCTAAAGTTCTCTGGAACAGTCTCAACCTAATGGAATATTCGTTTAAGGAGTTCAAGGAACACCATAAATGGAAAGCAGTGACATAGTCACCAGGATCCTCGCCAGTTTTTCCTTCAATCTTTGGAATGTTTGAAGGTAACTTGGTAGGAACTGGTGGCCATGTTGCATTATGATACACTGGATTGTTTGTCAACTTCAAAGATCTTGCAAATTTAAAGTTGCCAGAAATGGTAAACGAGGCCTGCAAGATGGCACTTGATAAGTTGGGGTCGCAAAGGGGGAACCACCCATAGTTTGACCCATGAACTACTGGTAGGGGTTTCCCCCAACCGTCTGTTGGTAGGGGTTGCCCCCAACCATTTGCTGGTAGGGGTTTCCACTAGCCATCTGCTGGTAGGGGTTTCCCCCAGTCATCTGCTGATAGGGATTCCCCCCTGCCATCTGTTGTTGTGCGAAAGTGATATTGAAATTCCCCCACCCATATGAAAGTGGGTTAGTGCTCTGTGGGTTCATCCACGGTGGCTAGGTGTTAGCCCTGCCATATTGCTGGTAAAAAATGTTCGGGTTCACAGGGTACTACTAAAGGATCGAACACCAAGAGCAACCACTTCACACAAACAGATCACAGATCAACACACCGATGTTTTGACATGGTTTAAACCCTCTTGAGGGAAACACTCCACGGCACCGGCCAAATAGCTTCTACAGGACAATTTATTATGCAAAGAAAGAAAGTTACAAATGAGCTTCTCATAATCGATCAACTAAACAATGACCCTCCATGCTCTTTAAATAGAGATCATGGACCAATCGGGTGTTAATCTACGGATCAAGGTTAGGTTTGATCTAAGAGAAGTTGAGCCGTCGGATCACTCTATGTCGGAAACATATCGTGACCATTGGATTAAGTATTTACAAATGCATACTATGCATACTAAAGAAACACACTATCCCTAACAAATATATTACACAAGTTGATCTTAACTAACTCCTAAGTGTCTAAATATCCTAACAAAAAATGTTACCCCCTCCTCCTGAAAATAAGGAAAAAGGGATGTTTCCTGCAGGTATATTACCTTGATTCATGTTGGGACCTGCAAAGGTATTAAAACCAGTAGTAGCTGACGTAGACGGTGCGGTCATGGTACTCATGACAGGAAGAGTTGCAGAAGCATTTGGCCCTATATTAGGTGTGGAAATCCATGTGCTGGGTATGTGATATAACGGTTGAGTCACAGGAGGTGGAACTAGATTAGCTGTACTGCTAGGTCCAAAAATAGGTGTAGAGGCAGATGCCATAGTTGTTGAACTCGACATGCCTAATGTACCAGTATTAAAGCTGAAGGACGGAGTGGACACAGAGGTTGTATGTGTCGAACTCGGTGTAGCAGTAAGAGTAGGATTTACAGTATTGGTATTCATACCTATGGTGGGAGTCTGTGGAACTCCCAATTTGCCTCCCGGATTAGTCATAAAATGCTCAGGTGTGAAATTATATGCACTATAATCTTGTTGCTGGAAACCAATGGGTGTTAGCAGCGGAATTCTAAGATTAGTAAGAGGAGGATTAAAAGGAGTACTGTACTCAGCAGAAGTGAGATCTTCAATCTCAACTGAACTAAAATGTCACTGATCTGGAGTCCCTGGTTGTGGTTCCTCAGGAACCTCTATTTTAGGGCTTTTTGTTGCAGTTTGTAGTTCTTCAGGAAACTCTATTTCAGGTGGTAGTTCCTCAGGAATTTCTATTTCAGGATTTTTTGTTGTAAAAAGTTCCTCAAGAAGTTCTATTTCACCAATGGTTTCCAAAGGAACAATGTGGTCTACCCGCTGTCATCTAGCTGGCGGTAGTGGTTCTGTTCTAAGTGGAGGAAGGTTTTGCAACCTTCTCGACCTACAAAGTTCTTGGTTTTCCATGATTATATATAAAAATAAAACTAGAAAACCTAGTGGCCACTAAGACTAGGGGGCAAACAGAACGCCAACTAAAAAGTCCTTAGTATACAAACCAAGCAAACAAGATTCCTTCCGGAGAAGAGTCTGGGACGATGAGGCTCCAGAATAGATCAATGAAGGATGAAGAACAGTTACCCGGGGTCCACAATACAATGACTAAGGGTGCAAGCGCTGGAATCACCCAACCGCCCTCCCAAAGACCTGCAAGGGATTTCTTCCCACGTTTGTCCCAGGTACAACAGATATAACCTCCGCTGTCACCTGTGTATGAACCTATGGGAAGATACTAAGGATACTGTTAATACCCAAAAAGTGCTCATTAGCTCATTCCCTTATTCACATGACCCATTTGTCCACTTTTCCACAATTTGAGCCTCTAAAGCCATCAAAAGGTCACCAAAAAGACCATAATACACCTTTTTCCCCTCAATATATATATTTTTCTTCAAAAACCCTAAAAAAGGGTCCAGAATTCCCAAAAAATATTACAAGGGAATAAAAATATTCAAAATATTCAAAAAAGAAAAAAAGAGGGAAAAAGGTACCTAAACCATGTTGGTCAATACCATTGGTTTCCTCAAAACCATAATGGTATTCCCCATCACGAAAAACTATAAAAAGGTGATAGGGGCTCCTCACTTTCCATCCATCCATCATCCTATCCTGATGTTGTCAAAATCTCTCTTGAGTTCTTTGACCATTGTAGCAATCTTGGAGAAGAGACCATTGGAGCCTGGAGCATCTCAACCTTAGAGCTGCTCACCACCAAACATCCTCACCATTTGAGGTATTATAATACAAAAGTCATTTTTTATTTCGTTTCTTGTTCTTGTTATTAAATCTTTTCAAGTTTATTGTTATATGCACATGTTAGATTCAAATTAGTTTATAGTTATATTTGCTTTCAATTTGAAGACTGCTACTACAAGTTAGTAGGTGCATCCTTGCATATGCTTGGTTGAAAAACCAAGCAACAGTTTTTGGTGACTCCGCTGGCTTTCGAGCTTTAAATTTTTTCTTTAGATATTAGTTTTTTACTTGTTTTTTCAATTTAAATTAGCAGATCTTCCATACTAGATAGCATATTCATTGCTGCCCTAGTTGTTGGCCCTTTCTGTAGCCTGTAACAGACCGAAATTTCTCTTTTCGGTTTTGTTTTCGACGATCTGTTTTCCGTTTTTCGCATCGCGACTTTTCGCCCGACAGTCGCGCGGCTCAACACGACCTCGCGTCCTTTTTCCACACGACTTCGCGACCTTTTTCCGCACGGCTCATCGCAACTTCGCGGCCATTTGCCGCGCTGCACATTGAGGCTTCGTGGCCTTTTTCTGTGCTGCACTTCACGGGCTTTCTCCGCGCTGCACATCGCGGCTTCGCGACTCGAACCCGCGATGTAATTTTCTAGTATCCGTGTCCGGATATACTCAGTGATTATTCAAGCAAATAATCCTCCAATGGAAAATAACTCCATTTGATAAAATAATAATATATAATTGATAATGGATGATTAATAATTACAATGAGGCTCGCTTTTATAGGCTTGAGCATGTATAGTGAAGGGTTACACCCTTTCACTTAATAACTAATAACTTTAATTAACATACATATAATATTCATAGCATTGCCACTCTCTTAGAAAAGCTTTGTCCTCAAAGCCTTAGAATTTTGTTGCATTGTTTTTTGCGATGCCATGGCTGATGAAACATGTCGATACGAACTGCTAAGTGTAGAGCATAACTTCCGATACATCAACGGATCAATCCATCCCACATTGATTTGTTGTGGACTGATGGGATTCCATACTGATGTGTCGTCAGGAGATTTGATCACATTAGTACCATTATCTTTCGACATTTCCCACTTTTTCAAATATCGATTTTTATGGTTGGGGTGTCGATAAGGAACTTTCACGATGTCATTTCGTTTATGGATGTCGCCTTTAGAGCATTGATCTGAGTTGGAAGTTGTATTTTCGTCTCTTGAGGATTTAAGTTTTTGTTCTGTATCTTTTCCAACTTGTTTTCTAACTTCCTATTATCATTTTGAAACTTCTTAATCAATTCGACTTGCGATTTTCTGTCATCTTCAGATGTCTTAAGTTGTTCCTTAAGATCTTCATTATGAATTCTGATACAACTATTTTCTTCCTGTTTGTCTAGAAGTTTCCCTTCAATGTCGTCCATAGATTGTTCTATCTTCCGACTATTTTTCAACTTCTTAATTTTTGTGACCAGTATCTTGTTATGATTTCTTAGTCTAAAAATTTCTTCAGCATTGTTAGATAATGCTTTATTACTCGTCGCGATCTCTGACTTATGTGTCTTCTTAGAGTCGTCATTTTGTTGTTGAAGAACTTTTATCTGTTGTCGACACTGGCCGACCTCTGATTCTTGACTTTCTAAGTTATGCCGTAACTGCATTAGTTCTTCATCTTTGTCGCTAATGATTTTGTTCAAGTGTATTATTTCTGCTTCGTAATTATTTATTTCCTTCTTTATATCTTGATTTTTCAATCTTTGATTGAAATCACTTTCATCTTTTAATTCCTTGATTTGCGCACATAATTTTTCTATGTGATTTTTCTGGCTGGACATTGTTTGTTCATTGAACCGTTCTTGTATCTTATGTAGTTCAATCTTTATTTCTGATCGTGTATTAATGTCTCGTAATTCTTCATTGTCTTTTCGATAGCGCTTTAACTTGGCTTCTAATTTCTCTCGCAAATCGACTTCCATTGTTTCTGTCTTCTTCGATGGTGGAATGATCTTCTTTGATTTCTTTGATGAGTCTTTCTTAAACTTGGTCGTCCTTGTCGTTAACGTATCTTGACTTCTTGATGAGCCTTCCTTTACTTTGACTTCTTCAACGGTAAATGATTGTCCTTGACTTGATTTCTTCGATGATAAGTGTTCTTCGACTTCTTTGATGATAAGGAGTCTTGCTTGGACTTTGTCTTTAATTTCTCCTTTGACTTGGTCTTCTTGACTTGAATTTGCTTTGTTTCTTCAAACAATTCTTATTTCAAAAGAATTGATTTTTTTTTTTTTTGATAATAATAATAATTATTAAAATTTAATAATAATATTATTATTAATATATATATATATATATATATATATATTTTTTTTTATAATAATAATTATTAATTAATTAATTAATAATATTATTATATTAACTTTTTATAAACTATATATATAGTTTAATATATATTTTTTTATTTTCCACAAATTAAAATATTAACCAATATAATAATATTATTATACCTTTAATATTTAATTTCAAAAATAAAGTTTAGGGTTTCGAATGGGAGATGGATGGCGGAAGAATGCGGCTGAGGTGGTGGTTGTCGGTGGTGGTTGAGTGAGGCAGGCGATGGCGGGAGAAATACAAAGGGAATTGCGTGGAGGGGTTGGAGATGCGTGGGGGATGAGGATGGATGAGGACGCTGGTGGAATGCTCTGGAATGCGGGAGGGCGTGATGAAGAGGATTCGAGAGATGGGGTAGCGTGTGGAAAGGAGGTGAGCGGGTAAGTGTAGCGCGTGAGGGAGAGGAGCGTGGGTCGGAGGGTGTGGCAGAAGGGAGGATGCGGGGAGAGGGAGGAAGGTGGATGCAGGTGGGAAGGAGGGCGTATGCAGAGGAGGGGGTGGACGCAGCAGGGAACTGCGCAGGGTTGGAGGGATGGCTGTGAGAAGGGATGAGATGCTGGGTAGAGGAGCAGTGCAGGGGGTGGGGAGATGGAGGGTGGCACAACAAGATGAGAGGGATGAGGATGCAGTGCGGAGAAGTGGTGGGGGGTGGCGGGGAAGTGGTGAAGGGAGGATTTGCAGGTGGGCGATGGGAGCACCATGTGCAGGAGGCGTGTTCGGGAGGATGGAGAGCTGAAAGGAGGTGGACGTGGGTGGAGAGGGAGCAGGGGGTGGTGGATGCAGGCGGAAGTGGAGCAGCAGAAAGATAGAGTGTGTGAGGGTGAGCGGAAGGAAATTTGTAGCAGAGGATTTCTTCAGAAAATCTGAGTGTGGATGGCTAAAAATCGGTGTCAGATCACCGATCCGAGTTCAAGGAATCCTTGAGTGTTTGGCTAAAAAACCCAAAATCAGTAGAAGCCTGAGGAAAGGCTGGCTCTGATACCAATGCTATATCCGTGTCCGGATATACTCAGTGATTATTCAAGCGAATAATCCTCCAATGGAAAATAACTCCATTTGATAAAATAATAATATATAATTGATAATGGATGATTAATAATTACAATGAGGCTCGCTTTTATAGGCTTGAGTGTGTATAGTGAAGGGTTACACCCTTTCACTTAATAACTAATAACTTTAATTAACATATATATAATATTCATAGCACAAAATCTCTCTTGAGTTCTTTGACCATTGTTGCAATCTTGGAGAAGAGACCATTGGAGCCTGGAGCATCTCAACCTTGGAGCTGCTCACCACCAAACATCCTCACCATTTGAGGTATTATAATACAAAAGTCATTTTTTATTTCGTTTCTTGTTCTTGTTATTAAATCTTTTCAAGTTTATTGTTATATGCACATGTTAGATTCAAATTAGTTTATAGTTGTATTTGCTTTCAATTTGAAGATTGCTACTACAAGTTAGTAGGTGCATCCTTGCATATGCTTGGTTGAAAAACCAAGCAACAGTTTTTGGCGACTCTGCTGGCTTTCGAGCTTTAAATTTTTTCTTTAGATATTAGTTTTTTACTTGTTTTTTCAATTTAAATTAGCAGATCTGCCATACTAGATAGCATATTCATTGCTGCCCTAGTTGTTGGCCCTTTATGTAGCCTTTAACAGACCGAAATTTCACTTTTCGGTTTTGTTTTCGGCGATCTGTTTTACGTTTTTCGCATCGCGACTTTTCGCCCGACAGTCGCGCGCCTCATCACGACCTCGCGGCCTTTTTCCACGTGACTTCGCGGCCTTTTTCCGCGCGGCTCATCGCGACTTCGCGGCCATTTTCTGCGCTGCACATTGCGACTTCGTGGCCTTTTTCCGTGCTACACTTCGCGGGCTTTCTCCCCACTGCACATCGCGGCTTCGCGGCTCAAACCCGCGATGTAATTTTCTAGTAGCGCGACTCAATTTTCAAATGGCCATACTCCCTCTCCCGAACTCCATTTGAGACGATTTTTTTTTTCAAATTGGGTGTTTGTGATCAAGGAATCCAAATATCCTATTAGATTTAAGAAATGTTTCATAGAAATTTCTCTAATATTTTATTTTAGTGTTATTTATCAATTCAATTCACCCATTTTGACCCATATTTTCCAGCCATCTTCCCTGCACTTTTGAATAGCCTACTGTTTCATTTTGTAGCATTAGATATTGATATTTATTACTATTATTTTGCTTTACTTCATCATTTTAAAAAAAAATTAGTCTAGTGAAAGAAAAATTGTGAAGCAATTTCCTTTTTGCAAAATTAAAACCAAATTTTTAATTTGCTATATATTTTGGCCAAAGCATTAGAATACCACTTATTTCTACGATATTTTCTTTCCTTTAAAAATTATTTCAAAAGTCCATCATTTTTTATTTGTTTTTATTAAAGCATTTACATTTCAAAAAACGCCTTTATTTTTGCAAATTGGAAGCATCTTGTTTTTCATTTGTATTCAATCGCCCAAGCGAGGAAAATCATTTTCAGTTAAATAATCACACTTGCACCCAATCTGCCACATTTTTAATTAACTGAGCCTTAAAATCTACTTTAACTCAACAAACGTTTTTAACCCCACTTGGGGAGCACTTAAAGAATCTTGTAGTTAGGTAGGATTGAGGGGATAGGTGTTCCAATAACACCCCTCAATTATTTACATTTGAGACATAGTGGTTGTCCTTTAGGGTACCGAAAATCCCTTATAATTTTGACACGGTTATCAACCAATTTATCGGGAAGGCCTCTCCCTTAGGAGGGTTGAAGTAGCCAGATTGGTTCCGGAAGCCTGAGTGGAATACCGCAATCCATTCAGTAACCAAAGGATACCTCTCACAGTTCTTGGTGTACTACCCGTATGGGAGTACAGTGACGATAGAACCAAATTGCAGATTCACCCAACCAAACGTGTCATGAACGGGGTATCTTAGTAGCCATACTTCTAGGATTGTCTACCCGGTGTCCCTCCCGGTAGGGGGATATCTAGCCGTTGATTCTACACTCTATATTGTCTGACTTGGATTTCATCACCTTGCAGAGAATATTGTTTGTCGACTCACAATACTTCTAGTTAGGTGTTTGCATGATACAATACCTACCTTTGGTCTAGTGAGCACCACTTTTTTCTAGGAACTGTTTGACTTTTAGTATTCTGACCACTTTTTTGGATCCCTCCACTTATTATAGCACAACTGTTATAATAAGTGCTTTTGAGGTTGGTTGTTGGCCCGTGAGCCATTATTTTTCACTCCCCTCTTGCACACATTGTTGCACGAGAGTTTTGAATTTTTTATATCACCACCATCCACTGACATTTTTATACATTTCTCACCATTGAGAATTTAAGACGATCCCGCCGTTTTTAGGGTGAACTCCCTCAGTTCGCTACACTTGACTCTACACGTCAAAGACGTAGAGCTTTATCCCTTGAATCGACACGTCATCGGCATAGAACATAGTCATCCGATTCTGACGCGCCTCATTTCACATATGATTCTGAGGCTGAATCCAAACACCCTACTGAGACTTCACCAACCAACCCCATGGAGGGATCACAATACGACCCCCTTTTCACTAGTGCTATTGGAGATACATTGAAAAACCCTACTACTACTGTGCCACCCATGATAACCACAACCCCCTTAGGCATGCCTAATATAGGGGCCATTCCCCCTTTAGGTATGCCCAACACAGGACCACCACCTGTTATGGGTATGCCCAACATAGGGGTCACCCCCCCTCTCATTACCACAACCTAGATCCCAGGGATTCCTGGAACCATTCCTAACCCCTCTGCAACCCATGTTTCACTTGGGAGCGCAGGCCCTTCCAACACCACATCGGTTGGAGGACACATCCCTTCCATACCTAGCAACCTTTAGGGGGCACTGGACCACTACATAATGCTACTATTAACAGTTATGTCCACAATTACCGGCACTTCAAGAGCATATGCAAATGTTGGATGATGACACTAACATTCCAGTTGTCAAACTCGAGCTTCCCCCTCAGCCTTGTGATAAATCTTTGCGTACTAACCACCCTTGTGTGATATGCGGCATCTACGACCATTATTCACATCACTGCCCCGATCTCCTAGATTATAGAGTAGCACTATACGAATTGAATAATGCCGACCTAGAGATATTCCCTCCTCTCATTGAGGAAATTTCATCCCCCACCATATTCCTCCTCAGAAGATATTAACACCATTTACACGATTTCCACTAGAGACCCCTCTGTTCGGTTGGCCCCTTCCACTGATCCCTTTGACACACATGTTCAACCCTTTCAAATCAACAAGGAAACCACATGTCCACAACATGGGGGCAGGCCCAAAACCTTGCCTACTCATCATCATCGTGATTCTCGTCGGAGATATTGGGGGAATCCCCCATCATCATATCATCACTTTAGTATGCCACCATGGCCCATAGCCTCATGGTATACCCCCCCACCAGCAGTTTCTCAATGCCATATTGATACCTCTCTAAGACAACATCTGCACCACATTGACACCTCTGAGTTAGGGGGCATAATAGATTACCTCGAACCTGGGATAGGGGGCGTGATCAATCATTTTGACTCTACCCCATCACCTCTATCTCAACACCTCAATGAGCCCATCGTTCAAACCAACACATATGTGATCCACAATCACAAACGCCATGCACATCGCATGGGGGCAGGTCATTAACCCTGCTCACTTTTTCACATTCGTGATCTCAACCATTTTTGAATTCACATGTCACTTGTATATTTGAGTTGATATGATACACATAGTATTTCGCCCGCACGGGTCATCATTTCTCCCCACCACTGCATCCTTGGCTTGGTAGTCTCACCTTTATTTTTAGCCATTTTATAACCTCGTTTTTTCTTTTGACCATTCCAGAGTCATTTGACCTCCATTTTTTCGCACCCTTTGCACCGTCAAATTTAGGTTTCCGTGCCTGTGATGATGCTTGAGGTCATTTCTCGCTCTCACCACCATATTTTTTGGGCATATTTTCCCATGCCCCTCGTTGCCTCGATTTGCGTACCACATCGGCCATGATCCATTTTTGGCAATCTTTATATCGCCGGATTCAGTTTTCTGCTTGTAATGATGCTTGGGATCATTTTCTCACTCTCACCTCCAGATTTCCCAGGCATTTTTACCCATGCCTCTCATCGCCTCGGTTTGCGTGCCACATCGACCATCATCTGTTTTTGATGAATTTTATATCGTCGGATTCAGTTTTCCACACTCGTGATGATGCTTGAGATCATTTCTCGCTCTCACGCTCATATTTTTTGAGAATTTTTTCCCATGCCCCTCGTTGCCTTGGTTTGTGTGCCACATCGGCCCTCGTCTGTTTTTGACGAATTTTATATCGTCGGATTCAGTTTTCTGCACTCGGGATGATGCTTGAGATCATTTCTTGCTCTCACCTTCAGATTTTTCGGGCATTTTTACCCATGCCCCTCGTCGCCTTGGTTTGCATGCCACATCGGCCTTCATCCATTTTTGACGAGTTTTATATCGTCGGATTCAGTTTTCCACGCTTGTGATGATGCTTGAGATCATTTCTCGCTCTCACCTCTAGATTCTTTGGGCATTTTTACCCATGGCCCTCATCACCTCAGTTTGTGTGCCACATTGGCCGTCGTCCATTTTTGATGCGTTTTATATTATCGAATTTAGTTTTTCGTGCTCGCGATGATGCTTGAGACCATTTCTCACTCTCACCCCCATAATTTTCAGGCATTTTTTCAAAATGCCACTTATTACCTTGGTTTGCATGCCACATCGTCCGTTGCCCGAATTTCATGATCTTTATGTCATCGGATTCAGCTTTCCGTGCTCGTGACGATGCTTGAGATCATTCCTCGCTCTCACAAATACCTTTTTGTTCTGTATAATTTTATCCCTTTTTCGGGCTGAGCAATTCTTTTACGAAAAAGGCACTTAGGGAGTTTCTGTTAAGCTCTTTTCTGACTCCTAAAAAAATGAAAAGATCACCGAGCAACCTTGCTTCCTTTCATACTCGCTAAACGTATGTGAAAGGGCGTCTACCTGGTATAAGTTTACCCCTTTTTCGGACCTTGTAGACTAATTACGAAAAAGGAATACTCTAGTCACATTGGCTAGAAGAGTTCTCCATTTGCATCATTTTATGCCTTTTTGGGCGTTGGAGACTAACTTACGAAAAAGAACACCAATAGAGTCCACTTACCGCTTTCAGATTCTCTAAACATGAAAGCGACCACGAGCAATCACCATCCTGGGCTCGCATAAATCCGTAGGACGGTATGCCACCACCACTGTAGAGTCTTCTTATCATTTTCAGACTCCTTAAAAATGAAAGCACTCATGAGCACGAACAGTCCTGGGCTCACAAAATCCACAGGACAGTACCATTTCAGAGCACACTTTTATCCCTTCTTGGAGCTCATTAAAACTACGAAGAAGGACCCAATGGTGCTTCTCGGGGCCACAACAGATCATGTCTACTCATATGGCAGCTTCCCCATTTTGGTCGCCTTTGTTCAGGGTATTCTGCAGTATGTCAACATGAGAGTCCCTCTACAACGTCCATTAGCTTGTCCCCCAGAGCCACTATAATCTACAATACATACCCTTCAGTACTTAAAGCTATGATCCCCACACCTATAAGTCAGTTTCCTACGCTTCCAGGTCAACCATGTCATCATACTCTGAACAAAGAAAGTTTGAGTCCACCCACTCTGTGACCCCAATTATTTCCCATCCCCACAGTATGTTAGTCCTACCATTAGTACTACCACATTTTAGTTGTACACCTCGTGCTCCTATCAAGGGAACATCATTGCCTTGATAGTTGCTGGTCCCCCTCTGTCGATGCCAACCAAATTTATTCCAGAGGATAGACCTAGAGGTCCCTGTGCCTTGGACTCATGACCATTTATGATGAGTGCCTACGAATCATTTTGAGAAGAGTCCTCAGTGCCTTTCCAAATGGTTGTTTCTCACATGCTTGACTTCAACACCTTGATCGCATCGTTGAGACTCGCACATCGTATTGGTCCTTTCAATTATCTGTTGAAGACCCCGGATACCACCTGACTCTTTCGCATTTGAGAGTCTACTTATGGAAAAAACCAATTACATTTTCCTATAGATATCTGGGTTGCGCATGGCGATAGTATTTAGATGAACCCCAATTTTATACTCCCTCGAGTATATAGTTACATATACTCCTCAGAGTTGACTCGCAGTTGTTGAGTCCCTACAGATGTTGGACACCTTCAGTTTCAGTAGTTCATCAACCCTCCTGAAACCTTATTCAGAACGGTTTTTGCATTTCCAGTATATCAGTTATTTGGAATCAGTCATGTTATAATAGTGTCCCCTTTGGACCATTATGATATATCAGCATATTTTTTATGTATTATTCAGGTCCCCCTTCTTGGGACTAATTGTTATGTATAGGTCTTGATATGAGCATGGGTATGCCCGCCTCATCCATTATCATAGATTATTCCTCATTCATAAGGGGCCGTTGATCCAGTCTCCAATCGGTCTATTCTCTTCCCCAAATCCCAGGAAAAAGACAAAAGAACTATGATGTCTATCGGCCATACGATGAGCTCCTGCCCTCACACATCAGGGGGCAATCTATTAACACCCAAAAAGATCTCACTAGCTCATTCCCTTATTCACATGACCCATTTGTCCACTTTTCCACCATTTGAGCCTCTAAAGCCATCAAAAGGTCACCAAAAAGACCATAATACACCTTTTTCCCATCAAAATATATATTTTTCCTCAAAAACACACAAAAAACCCTAAAAAAGGGTCCAGAATTCCCAAAAAATATTAAAAGGGAATAAAAATATTAAAAATATTCGAAAAAGGAAAAAAATACCTAAACCATGTTGGTCAATACAATTGGTTTCCTCAAAACCATAATGGTATTCCCCATCACCAAAAACTATAAAAAGGTGATAGGGGCTCCTCACTTTCCATCCATCCATCATCCTATCCTCATGCTGTCAAAATCTCTCTTGAGTTCTTTGACCATTGTAGCAATCTTGTAGAAGAGACCATTGGATCCTGGAGCATCTCAACCTTGGAGCTGCTCAACACCAAACATCCTCACCATTTGAGGTATTATAATACAAAAGTCATTTTTTATTTCATTTCTTGTTCTTGTTATTAAATCTTTTCAAGTTTATTGTTATATGCACATGTTAGATTCAAATTAGTTTATAGTTGTATTTGCTTTCAATTTGAATACTGCTACTACAAGTTAGTAGGTGCATCCTTGGACATGCTTGGTTGAAAAACCAAGCAACAGATACCACAACACCGAAAACTCCCGGGGGAACAGTCTTAGGTCAAATCGGAAGGCGTGGGCAGGGTAACTGAGCCCGAAACTCAAAAGAGTCCCCAAACGCGATCCAATCCAAGTATATGCTCGAAACAAAAAGTAGGAGGGGTATTCCCAATAATCTGATCTCACAAGACCTACTGCATAGATCCCAGGAAAGCTTTGAATGAAGTGGGTTTACCTGTGATAGTCGAACTACGATTTTTGCGTAATGTGTGACCTTGGGTGGTTTAAGGTGATTTAAACCCAAGATCCTAACCAAGACTAGTTGGTGTAGTGTATCCCTAAAAAGAAAATTGTTGCTATTTAATTTTATTAAATATTTTTAGGGCTGTTATTACTCAAAAGGTAGTGCATTTGTGTGGCGTGGTTGCAATAGGAAAGCAAAGTGCATAAATTATAACTTTCAACAACAAAACTTTTTATTTTTTCATTTAATGTTCTTTTCAAATTGAAACTGAAACAAGTCTAAGCAAATTTTCTTTTTTGTTTTATTTTTAAAATTATGAACAAAACAAACTATGCTATTTTGCAATAGATATAAGCCTCACTATTCTTAAGCTATCAATTTTTTTCTTTTTCTGTTATTATGAATGAGAAAGAACTCTAAAATTATGAAGCAAATACGACTTATACAAGATGTGTAAGTATGGAAAAAAAAGGGTCTTAAGCTCACAGCTGTCAAAACAATGGTTCGACAAAGGCTTGTCCTACAAGTTTTTTCAAGAGAAAAAGCCTTCACACTTGGAAACAAAGCGGATAGAAAACAAAGAGGAAAAAATGCTACAAACTGGAACTCAAACTCAAGGGGAATGTCCCAAAGCACCAAACCCTAACAAGACCACTAAGCCAAGCAATCGTCAGGAAAGCGAGTTAACAGCCACCCTACTAACACAAAGACTGAAAGATGAAGCAAACTGAAGTGCTCCAATCTCACTTGATACTGGAAAAAGACAAAGAAGTCAAGAAATGTTGGAACTCAAAAGTTTGGAAGACACCCTAAAGGCTCCAAAACGGACCAAACCCTAAAACAAAGGATAAGATGCCTAAAGAGCAAACAAATGTTGCCACAAACAGCAAATACAAAGCATACAGGTTTGTAGGTCAGCAACACATTGTCAGGGCAAAGATAAGCAATTGTGTTCACTAAGGAACAATGCTTAGTCTCCAAAAAAGGTAGAGAATGGACCAAACACTTCACCGGTAAACAAGTGACCTAAAGATGGTAAAAAGACTCAAAGAAAGGTTCTGCGACTCAAATAAGAGTTACAAACCTTAAATACCAGTCAAGGAGACCTAAAACAAAGTCAGAAGACCACCCAAAAAGGTAGAAAACTCAACCAAAGAACCAATAGAAGGCTACAGGAATGTACCCTACTGTGCAATAGGGAAACTAGCGCTCCTTGAGGGATGGGCGCTACTGTATAAAAGCAGAGTAGCGTATGGGTGCTACAGTATGTATAACAGAGTAGCGCTCAGGTCTTAAAGAGTCAAAAAATGACTTTGAAAAGATGCAAAAAGATTGAGTGAAGTAGGGAGAAGCAAGCAGGGGATACCTACAGGGCTTCTCAGCAGATTAAAGGAGTTAATAGGTTCTGGAAGGAAAAACAAGAAAGGTTTCCTAGAGCAGAAAAAAAACCCTCCCCAGCGGAGTCATCAGTCTGTTGGTGGGAAATATACCCTCTAGTAAGGAAACAGATAGTACCAACTAAAAGGGGTGATAGGTAAGCACATTACTTGCATTACAGAAATGTTTATGAATGTAAATAGATTATAGGTCTTGAGGAAAATACATTTTGAATGAAGTCTGATCCTAGCTTTTATCCGATCTTGCGCTCGATCCTCAATCCAATCTCCCGTTCAATAAACCTGCAACACAAAGACCTTTCTCAAGGTATCTTGGCCAATATAATAATGATGCAATAGAATAATGATTCAAACATCAAACATTAACCAACATCATCGAAATACATACATAATCTAATAAGTACTTGATTTGGGACAAGAAAGATGCTTCAACCTTTATTATCAAAAACAAGTGAATGATACACAATATACCTGACTTTGCAACGTGCTCATGCAACCTGATCCTGGGCTCCTGCTCTTCTCTAGCATGGAAATATTCCAGCAAAATCTCCTCCAATACAAGCTTCTTCTTATGAAAGAGTCTCTCTATAACTTTCATGTCTAACCCCTCTCTTCATTCCTCCTTGTATTTATAGGACAAGGGAGGTAGTTCAGGTCGAGAGATGGCTATGGAGGAAGTTGGGGAAGTTGGGAAACCAACTGCAACTAATCCTCTTCGTGAATTTAATTATTTTTTAATCATCATTTGAGGTGTACGCTACTATTTCATAGTGGAGTAGCATCCAGGGAGCTACTATAGTGTTTTACAACTAGCACTCATCACTTTTTAAATGTTGTATGCTACTCTGTTGAAGAGGAGTAGCGCCCATGAGGGGTTGAGCGATACTATTGTACACTAGAGTAAGGTACATGCACTACTATTAAGGTAGAGTAGCGCCCATGTCTCAAAATGACATTTTTTAGGGTTTTTCCAGCTTGCAAGGAGGTGGAGTAGGTCAAGGTATCATCTAAGGTCAACTTGCTCCTCCATCCAAGTTGTCGTTTTGTGTGATCAACAACTCAAGGTGATCACGGACGGAGAGGTGCAGGTTTGACCTGTAACAGTATTTCGACCTGAGACTTTATGAATATGAAGAATAGAGGATATGAAGCTATTACAATCAGAAAAATATCATATGAAGCTCTCCCAATAAGTACAAGAGCTCACCCAAAGTGCAATCCCTCAAGGAGCATGAATATGCCTTCAAATCTGGAAATGGTGGAGAAGAAGTGCTGCACTAAACCAAAACATGAAACTTCTTGTAGCTGCTACCTGCAAATAGAAACTCCATTAAAGAACCATGAAAGACCTGAGTGGCCTCTCCAAACACCAACTTGGCTGGGAATCTTTCACCCTCGAAATTGGCTAAGGCAAGAAACTAGTCATCCACTAGCTCTCTCTTCACAAATGCAATTTTTATCAAATCATCAAAATCCATTATCATACTTGATTTCTACATTTTATAACCAACATTAGCCTTCTAAGGGCTGAAATCCTCTCAATAGATTCAAGATATTTCCACTTAGGAAATATTCCACATTTGCCACTTGTCTCCTAGTTCCAACCTTCCATCTTCTCCCAAATTCGAATTTGAGTCTCTTTGGCTTCTTCCACTCCCATGAGCACCTTACTTGAGCCTATTTTTGGGGATGACATGTCATAATGGTCATATGTTAGAGTTCAAGTCTGAAATTTGTCATATTTGTCATAGATGCTCCATCATTGGTGTCATAGGGGCTAGGGAATCTAGCCCAATTGTCCACAAACTTCCAATTTGACTCTTTATCTTCCATGGAGGTTACCAATCCATCCCAATTCGACCTAAGATGCTCAATGCCATGTGTTCTGACTTAACAACTCACCCAAGAGTGTTCACCTTCTCATAAATTCGAATTGGCAAGAGAGAGATGCCATGTGTCCTTGAAAAATCAAGCTAGTGTGGGTCCCACACCCTCCATATGTCTCCAAAACCACTTGCCAACTAGAATTTATCTTGAATTTATTTATTCATCCTATTTATTTAATACTTGAACCCTTCTAATGTCTGAACATCATTTATTTGCTTCCTTATTACCATTCCACATGTGCCCATCCAACCTAGGAAACTAGTAGGATTGATGGGATTGTCTTACTATGCAATTATTTGAATGGGGACATTATAGTCCTCCCCACCCAATATTGCTTGCCCTCAAGCAATCTCAATTTACCATGCTGAAAACTTGTCCCTCCTCTATCAGGTGGCCTTACATGAGTAATTTATCCCATAATCTTTCTATTTCGGTGCTTCATGCTGTGGGAAGAAACTACTTGATTCGAATAGGTGTGCTGCCCTCTCACAATCCTTAGTACTCCTTTTGAATCTTGGAATTTCATTTCAGGAATTTTATAATTTACTGTATGCTCTCCTATTGAATACAACCATTGCACTCCCAAAACCACATTAGTATCAGCAATATCAACCACATAAGAACTATCGACAAAAGTATAGTTACCTACGGTGACTTGTAGCTGTGGAATCCATGTTTTGCACTCCATTGTGTTGTGACCGGGAATGAAAACTGTGAAGCCATCAAATGGTTCAGTACGTATCTTTCTTTTCTCCACCATCTTTGCATCAATGAAGTTATGGGTGGCTCCTCCATCTACCAAAACTGAAGTTCTTTGTTCTTGTACCATGCCCTTGCATCGGATAGTATGATAGCGAGGTACTGCTGAAAGTACTGCCATTGTTACTTTGGTGGGTGATGGATGCTTCACCTCTGGTTTCCCTTCTCTTGCTATAGTATATCCTTCTTCTTGGGATGAATTCTATCCTTCTTCCTCCATTCCCCCTTCATATACCTCATCTCAAAATACTTCAATGAATTGTGCCTTTCCTTTAGCACATTTATGTCCAGGTACCCACGGTTGGAAGCATGAGTAACACAATTTCTTCCTTCTGAGCTCTTCCCTGCTTAGTTCCTCTTTGTTATCCTTTCCATATTCATCTTCTTGTCATGGCTTCTTATCAGGTGAATCTCTTTGCCAAGGTGTCTTTTCAATTCTGAAGTTAGGCTTGGGAGGAAATCTTGTTCTAGGAAGCACATTTTGGAGATCCCTAGTCAAGCTCATTGCATATTTTAATGTAGTTGGCTTGTGGGATTTGACCAAACCTTTTAAGGGTTCAACCAAACCTTCAGTGAACAGCAATACCAACCTTCCCATAGATACATCAGCCACCTTGACTAATAATTTTTGAAAGTCTAACATATATTCAGTAGGGGTCCCAGTTTGCTTCAATTGAGCTAATTCCTTGAAAGGCAATTGTGGATCTTTTTGTTCAAATCTCTCTAGTACCCTGTCAACAAATTCTCCATATGTTTTAACCTGATCATGACCTAAGGTTTTCAGGCCATAGAACCACCATTCATTGGCATCTCCTTCCAAATGCAAAATGGCCATTTTTAATGCATCCTCTTCCAACATAGGATTCAACTGAAAATACACATCCAATTTTTGCACCCAAGTGTTAGCAGAATTTTGAGAAGAACCATAAAGTAGGAACTGACATTTTACTAATAGGACCATTTAATTCTCTGTTTTGGTATATACACCTATGTTCATCCTTCCTCTTCATTTTATAGATAGCATCGATGAATGTACTAAATGGTAGACCTCTTTTACATTCTTCACTCAAATCATTCCATTCATTGGCTAGTTTACTATTATCCACCTCAATATCGAGCTCTTCTTTAGGTGAGAGGAACCTAGGTGCAGTATGCCTTTGTGTGCTTTGAAATTCATCAGGTCTATTATGAGGTCCTGTACTTGATAAAATAAGCTCACTCCCTTTTATCTTTTCCCCTGAGTGTGAACAACTATTATCTCCTATCACCCCTTTGCTTTGAAGCTGGCTAATCAACAATTCGAATCCTTGTAGCAATTTGTTACCTATCCTTTCCATATTTGTAGAAATTTTAGAGAAACATGGATCTAAGGTTTCAATAAGTTCCTCCTTATGTTTGAATTTGTCATCCTCCTCTCTACCCATGGTTTCAACAAAAGTCTCCTCTTCTTCTACTACTTCTTCTTCAACAAAACCTCTTCAACTACTGGTTCAAAGGGTGGTGGATTATTCTTTTGAATTATTTTTAATACCATTAGGTTCCAAGAACATGCTTTGATACCACTTTTAATGACAATTTTTCAAAATTTATTAAAATTCCCAATTTTCCACTTTTTTTCCCAATTTCGACCTTTGACTAGTTTTACTATTTTGACCCCAAATCAACCCAAATGCTCCCAAATATTCTGTATGAGTGTATGAATGATATTTAGACTTGAATATTAGGTTCAAGGATGTTTTATGGTCCTCCAAATACTTCAGAAAACTTGATTTATATTCTGACCAATATATGCAATTTTGACTAGTAATTTGTGTATCAAATCCCCCCGGGGTAACACTGTAAATGGCCTCCCAAATGCCTCTAAAATCCCTCTAATTTCTGAAAAGAGGTATGTAATGTTTTAAGTATTTTATTAAGGTATCATATTCACCATTAATGGGTTATTACAACTTTTCTCACCCTCTCCCATTCAATTGCCCCAATTCGACCCTTGGGGAAATGACACTATTTCACCTCCCAATACAACTAAACTGAGTAAAAATGCTTCAAATGCTCAAGTACAGTACATGAAACATGTATAAGACATCCATGGAAGTATATTGACCACAAATATATCATATAATCATCCATCCACTCGAAATAATCAACATTACAATGTCATACATCAATGCATTGGGGAAATGGACATTATTTGCTCATTAATCAATATTTTTGCATACAATCAGTGGGTATTTCGACCTGAGAATTTATGAATATGAAGAATAGAGGATATTAAGCTATTAAAATCAGAAAAATATCATATGAATCTCTCCCAATGAGTACAAGAGCTCACCCAAAGCACAATCCCTCAAGGAGCATGAATATGCCTTCAAAACTGGAAATGGTGGAGAAGAAGTGCTGCACTAAACCAAACCATGAAAATTCCTGTAGCTGCTACCTAAAAATAAAAACTCCATTAAAGAACCATGAAATACCTGAGTGGCCTCTCCAAACACCAACTTGGATGGGAATCTTTCACCCTCGAAATTGGCTAAGGCAAGAAACTAGTCATCCACTAGCTCTCTCTTCACAAATGCAATTTTTCTCAAATCATCAAAAGCCATTCTCATACTTGATTTCTACATTTTATAACCAACATTAGCCTTCTAAGGGTCAAAATTCTCTCAATATATTCAAGATATTTCCACTTAGGAAATATTCCACATTTGCCACTTGTCTCCTAGTTCCAACCTTCCATCTTCTCCCAAATTCGAATTTGAGTCTTTTTGGATTCTTCCACTCCCATGAGCGCCTTGCTTGAGCCTATTTTTGGGGATGACATGTCATAATGGTAAGATGTCAGATGTCAGGTCTGCAATTTGTCATATTTGTCATATTTGTCATAGATGCTCCATCATTGGTGTCATAGGGGCTAGGGAATCTATCCCAAGTGTCCACAAACTTCCAATTTGACTCTTTATCTTCCATGGCGGTTACCAATCCATCCCAATTCGACCTAAGATGCTCAATTCCATGTGTTATGACTCACCAACTCACCCAAGAGTGTTCACCTTCTCATAAATTCGAATTGGCAAAAAAGATATGCCATGTGTCCTTGAAAAATCAAGCTAGTGTGGGTCCCAAACCCTCCATATGTCTCCAAAACCACTTTCCACCTAGAATTTCTCTTGAATTTATTTATTCATCCTATTTTGTTAAATACTTGAACCCTTCTAATGTCTAAACATCATTTATTTGCTTCCTTATTACCATTCCACATGTTCCCATCCAACCTAATAAACTAGTAGGATTGATGGGATTGTCTTACTACGCAATTATTTGAATGGGGACATTACATAGTACAATTGGAAGAAGGTCACTTTATTGCAGGATTCCACCAGGGTGTGGAGAAGGATCGCCAGAAGGCTTGGCACGATTTACACATAAAAAACAAATAGTTTCAGGAGGTTGACTTGGTGTTGTTGTATGACAAAAAGTTTATGAAACACTCAGGAAAAGTGCAAATGCATTGGCTTGGTCCATATCACATAAGTCGCATAAATTCAGGAGGAGCAGCACAGTTGCAACAGTTAGACGAAGAGATGCTCCCCAAGTTAATCAATGGTAGCAGGTTGAATCCCTACAGATTGGGATTGGAGCAGCACGATACTTGAATCGCATCGGGAAAGAAAAAAAATGCAGGTTGTTCGGTGGCAGGGTGGCGCACCAATAGGGACATAACGTAGGAAAGGAGGCTTGTGTCACAAGTTAGGAGTGGTCTGCGACAACGGCAAGATCTCTACTGGGTCAAATCAACAATAAATGACAAAAATTTAAGACAGTTAATTAACGACTCTCGTTTGGATGATGGGCATTAATGGCAGATCTGACTGATCAGCTGACAGGATCGACACCGGATTTGGGTCATTAATACAAGATTTAGTCTGAGTTAATACAGGATTTAGTTATGATTACGAGGGATTCGGTTGGGCGCTATAAGAATGGGTCGAAGTTAGTTGGAAGGCACCATTTGTGACAAGTGAGTCCAGTTTCCAGTTGAGGAACTGTGCAAGGTTGAGATTGTGTTGTAGAGAGCAGTTGAAGTGTGTTGGGAAAGTTCTGGGTTGAGCAAGGTTGAGCCATTTGTTGGCATTGCGGGAATTGAGCGCGGCATGCCGAGTGAGCCGGAGACGGTGGATATTTCCAATGAAGCCGAGTCACCCCTCATCCCTGTTCCTATTGAAGAAGAGGTCAATTTAGTGGACGAAGTTGCTAACATGCCACTGGGATTGTCCTCCATGGTGTGCTAGAAGAGGGGGGGGGATGCAGCTTATCTCCAAGCAGCCGGAGAAAAGTCACATCCATTCCACTGCCCAAGTGCTAGAAGGTGTCCCTGTGGAGAGCCCATCGAGCTCGGGGGTTGTGGAATCTGCCTTCCGTGCAGGCATTTTTTCGTGGACATCCTAGGATACCGACCTCCATGTCGAGTTGGGGTGCAGCCGCGGAAGGTCACTAATAACCAGCGGTATCATATACGGATGTCGGAAATCCCGGCAGGCATGATTTGTACCACCGATATCGTACCGACGTTGATGCAGCTGCGGTATGATGATCATGACTTGTTGGCGCTGGACGATGTTATGACATAGCCATTTTTTCCATGAGTAGCAGGGGAGACTGGCATGATGCCACGCATTCCACATGATTGGGTGCGTGGTTTGGAGAAGTCTGGGGTGTTGGGGTTGATCTACATGCCACATTTCAGGTGGTTGACGGAAGCCAATGCCTGCGTCAAACAGTTGCTGGCTTGTTTTCATGGCATGGTGTTATGGTTGGACAGGCAGGTCACTGTGACGATGGACCTGAACTCTGAGATCAGAGGCTTTCCAAAGGATGGGGTCGACCCATCGCAGTACTTTCAGGGGAAGAATAATGACAAAAAGCTTGCGGAAGCGGTAGAAAATGCAGAAAGATGGATGGGCTTACCGCTTGGACACTATCAACGAGCCTGCAGTCAAGATTGGGACGCGAATCTTGGCTACCAAAATCCTCCGGAACACTTGACCCAATCAAGGAAACTATGGGTTTGTCGCCTGCACAGAGCTATGTGCAGTAGGTGTGCAGATGAACTGGTCCCTATTTTTACTTAATTAGTTTACGGAGGATGCGTTGGCGGCCCAACCAGGACAGTGGTCATTTACCTATAGCTGGCTGCTGATATTAGTCGCGCTGGTCAACTGGATGGAACTCGACGATTATCAAGGAATGGAGGTGGATGCGGTTAAAGAATGCAAGGGAGCGCGCTACCAAAACCTATGGTGGGTAAAAGAACCATAGCGGCTCAAGGACTGTGCCACACAGTTCTGGATGTACTGGGAAGCACTGCAAGCAGCCGCTGAGCGGGTTCCGCGGTTGACTCAGGCCACTGTTGAGAAGTACAAGAGGATTTCCCAGTTCACAATCGACCCACACAGTATCTCTGTACAAGCGCACCGCGACACGGATAGGAAGTGGTTGCAGACCCCCTATAAGTTAACATATGCAGACTTGGATCCGATCATCGACGACTGGACAGTCAAATGGCACGTACTAGTGATTCAATCGGAGGAGTCTACGAGGATACCATCTAATGTGCCAGCCATGGACGAACCACGTCATATGTTGGATGAGGAATCATCGTAGACCCCTTCAAAGGATGAGCGTCAGGTTGAAGAAGGCAAAACAAAAGGGCACTAGGATCATGGGACAATCAGTGGGATGCCCCTGTTGTCGGAGGCGCAGTTGGTTCGATTAATACTAGCAATCGCTAACGCATCCACTGCAGCGACTAAAATAATGATAATGAAGATGGATGAAGGTTTCCATGTGCTCACTACTCATCTGGACTCCTTGTGCGATATTATTTCGAAGAAGGCATCAAAAGGAGCATCAATGTAGCCAGTTGGCATAATCAGCATTGAGCCGTGGGTCAGGAATGTTGATATTCCCCTGACTGTGATTGTGACTGATGATGAGGATTTGAAATCCTTGTTGCAGCTGTTAAAGAAAGTGACTATCAATGTCAATGTGCTTCCAGTGAAGGCATTGACAACTATGCAGACGGTTTCCAGCTGGGAGATGGCTGACAGGATGCATGAGATCAACGGTAAGTACCTACGCTTGTAGGAGAGCGAGGAAGCTGTGAAGGAAGTGGTCAAAGAGTTAACTGGGAGGGCTACTACAACGCGACAGGTTGTGGACGAGTTGGAAGAAGAAATCAAGAAAGAACGAGTTGAGAAGGCTTGAGTGATTGAAGAGTTGAAGCAGGAACAAGATCACCTCATTGTGGAGAAGGCCACCTTATGGGATCAAAACGCGTAGGTAGAGACAGTCATTATTGAGGCTTGTCACCAGGTGTTGGCTTCCACTGTAGATTTGGACGTGATTCAACCCATGCAGTGACTTAGGGCTGTCATTACCCAGCTATGGCATGAAAATCAGGAGTTAATAGCACTATTAGACACTAACACACCCAAAGCGTAGGTGGACAACCGCAAATGGGATATTGAGGAGGTAGCAGCATAGATGGGGGAGCTAGAAATGACAATGACAAAACTCATAGCCAACACTATACAATTTTGGGGATGAATTGTTCAAGAGGAGAATATTGAACAATTGACCAAGCTTCGGCAGGAGGTGGAGGGACAGATGGCGACACTAAAGACGACGATGCGCACGATACCGCCAATGAAGCAGGTTTCCAAGTCCGCGGATTTAAAAGAGTTGCAGGAGCATGTCACCAAGGTCGACCAGTCTTAGAAGAAGCGCGCTGCGTAGATGGAGGAGTTTCAGGAACTTGGCAGTCAGTTTATGACTAAAGCAGGTGAAGTACTCCAAGCTGTACAGGAAGGTCGCCAACAAGTTATGGTGAAGCTACCTGAGCATCCATTTGCCGAGGATGTGATCGACAGTCAAGCGGTGGCTATGGCAGTAAAGGAGCAGGTGATGAAATTCAATCAATAGTACGAATATTTCAGGGTCAGGACCACCGAGTACACCATGTCCTGCTGATGTGGCTCGAGGGCGAGCCACAAGATTGTGTTGGGGGCCTGTTGGTAGGCGGTTAGATGGGTCATTATCGTAGCACCGCAAGTGCTGTGATATTGTGAAAGACGGAAAATGGAGCGCAGATGATGATATTTTATGCAAGATTTGGTCAGTTTTGTACCGTAGTATGCAGGTTTTTGGGTCATTTGGACCATAATAGTTAGATTTTGGGTCAGTGTCGATTAGGAAGTTGTTAGTAAGTGGACAAGAAATGTAAAGGCGGAAGCCTATATATAGACATAGATTTGTATGTGTTGAAAAAATAGGGATTGTGTATCTGAGATCTAGAGGTATCTATGAGATCTGTATTTTGTGGAGCATGAGCGGAAGATTGAACATTTTGTATCTGGGTTTTCACGGAGTTAATATGATGTGATAGAATTGTTTTGTGGAATTCCTGTTTTTCTTTTGTTCATCTGTGGTAATGCATGTTGCGATATGAATTTATGAATAATGTGATGTTTCCTTGTTGTAATTAATGCTTTACTGTTATATCTGTTGCGATGATGAATGATTATGTTGAATGATGCTATGAATATAAATGATGTTTGAATTAAATGCATAGATCTATTTCTGAAATGTTGCAATAAGTCAAGTAGTTGCGCCGCAAACATCCTCCTTCATTATGCAGAAACATGGTTCCGCCAACTCTCCCTTGAACATCTCGGGTGAGACCTCATCTGCTCCACAGGTGTTGCTGGATGGGGTAAAACCTATCTGGGCTGGTGATCAGGGAGATCACGGTGGTTTGGGTGTCGACAGTGAGTGGAACCCCTGTCAAATGGGTTTGGGTCAACAGAAGGCAAGGGCACACCTTCTATCAGAGTTGCATAATTAGTTAGTTATTTATTTACTTTGCTTTTTTTTTTGTGGAATTGTGATTAGATTTCTCTTTCGGTTTGTAGAAACAGTTTGAATATCAAGCGTAGGATTCTTTGATTATAGTTCAATTTGGTTTGCTGAAAAAATTTGAATATTAAGCGTAGGATTTTCCATTCATAGATTTTCTTGGTTTGTTGAAACAATCGATTGGATAATGCGTAGTTTCTATTTGAAAATGTGTTCTTGATTATTGTTGTTACACCTGTGCTCTGCTGCTGCATTTTATTATTATTTATTCATTTTCTATGAACTGCTGAAACTGGTAGAGGGAATATGGATTGATAAAACAAGAAGATTGATTTCCTTTACAGTCAAGTATTGTAGATTGTGATGATGATTAGGATTAACTTCTTGCAAAATCAATTTAGCTATTTTATTCTTCAATCAATCATTCCCATAATTTATACAGTAGAAGGATTGTGAGTTTTTTTAATCTTTGGCAGTCAAATCAGTATTTGAAGTTGGATTGATCAGTGGGTAGAGCATAGGATTAGTAGTTAGGTAGATTCAGTAAATTCTAGTTGATTAATAAGTTATTGAATTGTTGGGCCTGGCCCAAGTAAGGCAATTTTGATACAAGTCAGTTTTGGAGCTGCAGCGCAGCTTAGATGAAGACAATTTTGGTAAGCCAATTTTGGACGCTGCGAAGTTCAGTGCAGCTCAGTATATGCAGGTAAGGAACTGCACAGTTGAGGTCCGATTCCGCGAAGATGTAGCACCGCAAGGCGCCAACAGGGAATATATTTTGGGTAAAGGATGAAGAGTAGGTTGAGCTATGAAAGTGACCTGATTTGGTTGAAATACTCCATCATCCCAGCAAGTGGATAAGGAGTGGCACAGAAGGAAAACGATCGATCACACGAGCAAGGGAAGCACGACATGAACCGACCGCATAAGGTCGTTAGAGAAGGAACGACCGGGTGAAAGAAACATTTTCCATGCGGTTGACAAGGTAGGATGAAAGCGATGTGACTATGCATAGAGGATGGCCATGACGGAAGATTTGCTACCAGAGGCCAACAAGTCCGGTTAAGGGAAAATCGTGATAGTTTTGGGAAACCTTAGGGTTTTTCCTATGCATTGTAAAGATATGACCAACGGGCATGATCTATAAGAAGGCACATTTTTTATGGGAAAGGGTAATCTTCTTTGTTGATCTTTGTTAGTTGGGTTAATCTCCATTGTAAAATTTCCCAAGTTTTGAATGCCATTGTAAAGGCTCTGCAACTAAGTGCGCAGAGACCTACAGAGAGAGAAGAGAGTATACAGCTGAGTGCGCAAACTGGAACTGTTGTACCCTTCCCAAGATAATATAACAACAATTCCTGTGGACGTAGATCCCATCCTGGGGGTCAACCACGTTAAATTCTATGTTGTGCGATTGTTTATATGCTTGAATCTGTATATTTTCTTACTATGAATGATTAAGATCATGCTTATCAGTTTAAGAGTTTTACTTTTATATGTATTCACCATAAGAATGAAGGTGGGAGTAATATGTTAAGTATCACATATGTTAATGGATGTTAGATGCATAAGTATTTCTAAGTTTGTGAATATGTAAGTCAGTTGGATAATCACTTAAGTGAATGGAGTTCACGTTGTGTGATCCACTTGAAGCACAGCACCGAAAGTGCGCAGTATATTGTGTGTCATCATATTGCATAAGTCATGAGATAGATAACATAAGGAAATTGATAAATGGATAGGGAATCCTGAGTAGAGTCACCTGAATTGGCCAAGTCTGAATAGGAAGCGTAGTTATCAGTTGTGTTGTCCTGTCGACAAAAGTCCATCCGACATTGCGCAGTCCTTGGATATGCGATAAGAGTAAGTGTTGACCGCGAAGAAGTTAACCTTAATGCAGTATTTAGTTTGCAATGCGAGTCCCACAACGTGTTGTTCATCAGATTTGATACACACTCATCACCTGGTTATGGAAACCATATTCTGTATCCCCCCCATAACTTCGCCTTGGGTGAGACCTTAGTCTGTTCGCAGATTGTTGCTGAAAGGGCCGGTGAAAAGGGGTTTTGTTGGTTCATTGAACCAAAAAGAACCTGGGTCTTTATAGAAAACCTCAAGATATTTATGTAAGCCAAAAAATGGTTCCGTTGTCACACTAAGAATCCGTGATAGTGATGTGCTCGGACAGAAAGGTTCTATTGATTGCAGAATTTGGCATCCGGACAAGAAAGAAATCTGGGCCTGGTGTGACAAGACAGAAAGAGACTTCACGAGAAAAGAAAATAGACACCCGCATCTCTCCAACATAGATTGGTTGAACAAATACCCGTGGAAATATATTCATGAAATTTTTTGGGCATCTTTTAGAAATGAGTTGCACGAGTGGTTGTTGAGGCTCGTAGAGTGAAAGAAATGTTTCTCTCCAGAAGTACCGACCGAGTGGACCCCATAGCTCATTGCGAGGCTCAAAGCAATAGATAGTCCATTTTTGTGAGCAACCGACTTTTTGGTTGACAGTATACTAGAAGGCTTCATGATAGAGTTCGTTGTGGACACGCTAAAGTCCTACAATGTAGCCGAAGCATATTTTTTCAAAGGTTTCAGAGGTAAGTACCTCTTATTTGAGTTTATACATTAAAATGATTTTAGTCAAGAAAGGCGTTTTAAGAATGCAGTAAAGATTCCTAGAAGTTTTCAATATGTAATGGTCAATAGCACTTATAGTGATTCTGATGAAGAGACACATAGTTTGAGAAGTGGAAAAAGATATAAGTATACCACTAAGAAGACTTCTAGTGAACATGGACTCCGTGTAGACATTGATTTACAAACCATGCATGATAGCCAAACCACACCTTTATCATCCACCTATCAACCCATTACTTCGCAGAACCCGCTGGTTGCAAGTACCGCGCCTCCTATTTCTCAGAATCTGTCAGTTCAGACCCCTCCTATTGCTAATATTCCTAATCCTTAGAGCGTTGATACTAGTAACACCGCGGGAGTGAGCACTCAGGCTATCTTGACTCAGACCATTCCAAATCCGACTATCCTGACTTAGAATATTCCGCTTCAGAACATTCCGCGCAATACAAACTTTACTTTTTCCGCTCAGAACCTCGCGCAGAACCCTATACCACCTAGGAGAAGGATGACTGATGAGATTAAGCTGTTGATATTCAAAGGAAAAGGTCTAGAGGACCCTGAACAACATTGGTTTCTATGTGAAGCCATGTGAAGTGTTAAGCAAGTTCAAGATGATGTTGTGAAGCAAGTGTAGCTCATCACCACATTTAGAGATAGAGCCTTAAATTGGTTCATGAAGTATTATGTTGGACATAATAGAACCTTAGCAGAGATTAAGGCTGCACTATTGAGTGAGTTCAAGAAACTGAAGTTAGAATCCCAATGTATAACATAGTTAAAGGAAATTAAGAAAAAACCTAATGGAACAGTTTGGGAATTTGAGCAAAAATTTAAAACACTGCTAGACCAAGTCAACTTTGTCATAGCATCGCAACAGCACCAAGAATGGTTTATAGCCGCGTTGTTTCCCCGTATGAGACTACCATTGATACAACAAAAAGTGGCTTCACAGGCAGAAGCCTTGGAGATTGCGATGAATTTAGAAGCTTCACCAATTGGAGAGACTAGCACTGGGATGTCTCAGATCCAGACACAATTAGCTACCCTGAAACTACAACTACAGGATATGAAGAAGGGGAAAGAACAGAGGCAAGAAGTTTGGTGTACAGGATGTAAAGGAGAAGGGAACACTAGAGAGCATTGCCCTTTGTTTCAAGAGTACCTTAACAGTGGAGCACCAAATCCATTGAATCAGAATTAGGCGCCATGGTGTGAAATCTATAAAATGAGAGGACAGTCGCCTGAAGACTGTTATCTGATATAGAAGTATGTCCGAACCCCTAAGAACCTATATTGCAACTTCTGTAAGTCAGTTGGACATGATGAATCCAACTGTAGAGCATATGAGCTCATGGAGGAAAGAAAGCGAGACATGGAACATATGCGTGATAGTGGAGTATACAGAGTCCAAGAAGCAACTCAACAGAAGAAAGATAATGCGTAGTATGACCAAGGCGCATACAGAGGCCGTGGAGGATTCCGCGGAAGAGGAATAAATACTGGCCCAGAACAAGGAAGGGGAAGAGGCCAGATTATCTGTTACAACTGTGGCTAGGAAGGTCACTTATCTAGAGATTATACCAATGAATGTAATACTTGTAAATCTTTCAACCATGTTATTGAGGACTCCCCAGTGTTAGCAGAAGAAATGCAGAAAAGAAAGCAAGATGCACTGAACTTGAACATTCAGTTCATCGTAGCAGAGAGAAGGGTTGCGGATCCAAGTATCAATGTAGTGACGTGAAGTGGTGCTGTGATAGGGAGGGATAGAGGAATAGAAGCTTCCACTTATGGAGTCTTTGAAACTAAGTAGACTCTTGTTGAAACAATCTGGATCAGAAAAGCTTCTGGGAAAACACCTTCCTTCAACTTGGAGAAAAAGAAAGAATCCTTTGAAGAAGCACGGGACATTTTCCAAGAGTCAGCACCCAGGTCACCAAGAATTCCATTACGCAGTGAAATACCACATATAGAGGATATGCTGGCATCTTATGAAAAAAAGTGCCACACAGTAGAGACAGGAACTTCTGTTGTGTAGTTCCTACAGAGCTGCATGAAATTACTAGAGAGCACAGATGCTGTAGTGGAATTACAAAAGTTGTTAAATCAATATGAACCAAGCAGTGAGAAAGATACTGCTAAGAGCATGGTTCATCACATTAAGGGCCATAAGAGAACAGGAAGAGAAATGAGGCTCAGTGCACAAATAGGATACTATGAGATGGATGAGATCATCCTCGATCTTGGATCTGAAGTAAATGTCTTGACTAAATAGACATGGCAACAGATGGGATGACCAAAGTTGTTATGGTCACCTATATAGTTGAGAATGGCCAACCAGGAGAAATTCATACCTTCTGGAAGGTTAGCCAATGTTGTTGTTGACATTAATGGAGTGCGAAGTCATGTAGACTTTGAGGTTATCGAGATTGTGGATGATAGTTAGCCTTATCCAGCACTATTGGGTATAGACTACACAATGGATAACCTCTCCATTATAAACTTGAAAACAAAGAAGATGATCTTTGAGGGACAACATCTTAGGGTCATCGCACCATTGAACCCTTCAGACAGAGAAAGATACAGTGAGCCGATTCAGGAAGAATCCAGAGCTCAAGACCTCGACCACATCTACAGAATGACTATGAATGATGCTGACTACATTAATGCCACTGCGGATGGAACACTTAGTTAGCGATCTGATAGTTCTTGCATCTCAAACTCTGACAAAGAATTGGATAACTAGAAAGGCCGTATGCATGAAGTATATGCAAGGTGGTGTGCCCAGATCACAAAGTCACTACGTTGGATTGGAAAAGAGGTAATTCCAATCCCCACCTATGATGGTTCAACTAATGTTTATTCATTTATCCAAGAATATACTATATTAGTTGTAGACGAACATCGCATACCAGCACTAGATATGGCACTGCGTCAGACACCTTCCAGATGGTGGGATGCACATAAACACACATTGACCACATGGGATCAGTGCATATGCATGATGCAGATTAGGTTCGTTGAGAAGGTTGTACTTCCCTTTGAAAAATATAATGGATAGACGAATCCAAGGGATCATATTGAAATTTGTTCACAAGCATGGGAGGAGAGACCACAGACAGAACGGGTTCATTTGTTTGTGCACACATTGGAAGAACAAACTCCAAGGAGTTGGCACCTAGACACGGAGTTGCACAGATGAACTATAGAATGGTACACCCTGACTGCGAACTTCAACAGAAGTTTCAGCTTTGAAGTTGAAAGCCCGAGTATAAATGAAGCTTTGCAGGTCATTAAGGAAAGAATATTCAGAGTAGAATTCCCAAGTATAAATGAGGCATTGGAGGAACTCAAAGAGAGAGTGTTTGAAGATATAAAAGTACCTATGAACCTACAGCCAGAATGTGAAAGAATGATAGAACATGCCCTTGAATGCTATAACCTCACTAAAAATGGCGATGAAGAAGAAGAAAGTGGTGAGGAGGATCCGCGAAATATCAATATACCTGATTCAGAAGGTGTGTGCGATGTAGAGGGGCCTCCACTTGAAATCCGAGACATGAGTGGACCTGTAAAGACAAGAAAAGTGAACATTGGCACGAGCAAAGAGTCGAAGTTCGCATCTATTGGAGACTACTGAGATGATCACACGGTCGCGGAGATCGCAGACCTGCTACATGAATATCAGTATTTATTTCCGAAAAAGTTTACAGAAATGAAGGGTATTTTGGGCAACTCAGGATTTATGAAGATACCTCTCAAGCCAGGCGTGAAACCTGTTTAGAAAAGGCCCTATAGATTGAATCCTCGATATAAAGAAAGAGTTAAGGAAAAACTTGATAAAATGCTCGATCCGGGGATCATTGAGCCAGTTGAAGAATCATAGTGGATAAGCCTAATGGTTATCCAGGACAAGAAAAATAAGGGTGAGATCAGAATTTGTGTGGATCTCAGGAAGCTGAATGATGCTTCACTGCATGACCCATTTCCCACTCCTTTTATAGATGAAGTCTTAGAAAATTTTGGAGGAAATGAGGCATACTCAGTTACTGATGGATTTTATGGATACTATCAGATAAGGATTGATCCAGTGGATAGGTACAAGAAATTTTTTTCCACTGAATGGGGCTCATTCCAGTATACAGTAATGCCCTTTGGTTTGCAGAACGCACCTACCATCTTTTCCAGAGTTGTTGTTGCAACATTTAAAGATTTCATGCATAAATTTTTAGAATAATATTTTGATGATTGGACTGTCTTTGGTTTGTTGAAGAACCACTGTGAGAACCTCAGAATGATGTTAGCTAAGTGTAGGAAACATCAAATTTCATTAAATTTAAAGAAGTGTGTTTTTTGTGTGCCTTATGGTATTCTTTTAGGACACATAGTGTGCAGACAAGGCCCAATGGTGGATCTTGCGAAGATTGCAGTAATTGTAAATTTTCCTGCACCAAATTTAGTAAAGCAGCTTCGCACCATGCTGGGGCATACAGGTTACTAAAGGAAATTCATCAAATGCTATGTGCAGATAACCGTGCTGATGGAGAAACTGTTAAAGAAAGACATGCAGTTCATCTGGAATAGGGAATGTGAGCAAGGCTTAGACACATTAAAAGAGAAAATGGTAACTGCGCCAATCCTAGTTTTTCCAGACTGGGAGAAGCCATTTCATGTACATGTTTATGCTTCATGATTAGCATTGGAGGTTGTACTAGCACAACCGGGAGAGGGAGGTATTGACCATCCCATTGAATTTTGGAGCAGGTAGCTCTCATCTGCTGAAAAGAATTATACGACCACTGAAAGAGAGGGTCTAGCTATGGTCTACGCACTGCAGAAATTCATGCACTATTTGCTCGGTGTGCACTTCTCTATGTACATTGACCATTCAAGTTTGAAATACCTAGTCAACAAGCCAATGTTAGGGGGGAGAATCTGCAGATGGTTTTTACTCTTCCAGGAGTATGACTTTGAAATTATAGTTAAGCCAGGAAGATTGAACTTAGGACCTGACCATCTCTCAAGGATTGAGTCGGGCGAGGAACCCACCAATCTTGAAGATAGTCTACCTGATGCGCACTTATTTTCTATATAGATCGCAGATGACTACTACAAAGACATTGTTGATTTCTTGACTACTGGGTTAGCACCGATAGAGTTTACTACGTAGCAGAAGAATCAGTTGGTAGTAAGAGCAGTAGACTTCACCATAATCACGAGACAACTATACAAATTGGGACCGGATGAAGTACTGTGCAGATGTGTATTAGAGCATGAAAAGCCATTTATATTGGATGATGCACATTCAGGTGTATCGGGAGGTCACTACGCAAGAAGAGACACTGCACAGAATATATTGCGATCAGGGCTATGGTGGCCCATTATTCACAAAGATGCAAAGGAACATTGATAGAGCTGCCATGTTTGCCAAAGAACAAGAAAGCCGCCGAGAAGAGATGAAATGCCTTTGAATCCGGAGTTGACCCTTCAGGCATTTGAGAAATGGGCCATTGATTTCGTGGGACCTATTAACCCACCTATTAACAATCAAATTAACACCCTTAGTCATGTGACAGAAGAAGCATATTTTACTATGTGCCTGCAACATGAAGACAAAACACAAGTACATTTAGAGAAAAATCCTCTTTGATCTAATCACTTCTCCCATAAATGGAAGGATTAGGTGAAGAAAGTAAGAACCTAAGGAGATCAAGTTCAGTGATTGAACCGCTCACAAGACATCCAAAACTAAGCTACACCAATCAAAAAGTGAAGAGAAATGCATTAAAGTGCATTATTTGTTCTTAAAGTATGCTAAGTTGTGCAAAAAGCCTTAAAACTACGGAAAAGTGGGTTTTTGAGTGAAAATAATCTAAAATAATGAAAAAGAGCAATCCCACATTGAGAGAAAATCTTGAAGGCCCATTTCCCAATGCTATATAAGAAAGGCATTTGGGGCATTCTAAGGTACACAAAGGATGAGCAAAGGCATGCTGTAAAGATTCTGAAGGAGAAGGAAAGCTCAATTTCTTCAAAAGCAAGGGTGGAGAAAGGAAATCTCATGGAAATGGAGGAGGGATTCACACCAAGATCCATGGTAAGGATGTAACTCTTCATTGTTTTAATATGAAATGATTACGGTTTGTTCCATTTGAATGTTTGAATGTTGCTTATCTCCTATAATTTAGATTTTCAAATGGCACTAGATCTTAGATTTTCTTATCATGTTTGATGAATGAATGTAGATCTTAATAATAAATTGTAATAATTATGTTCATTTGTTGACATAGAAGCTCACCACTTCTTAGTAAAATAGCTAAAATGGAGTAGACACATCCCTACTCTGTTTGTTGTTATCAGAATGGCGACCATACTGCTTGTTGAAATTTCTTCATTTTGTTTGGTGTTCTTTCTTCAGATCAACTCCTTTGTGGCTTAAATATCCATTAAAGAACTTAATATCGAGCTTAAGAGACTCTAAACCGGTCTCATCATCCTCTTAATTCACAAAAATACTTCAGAAATCATCTAGATTTCAAATTTTCTTGTTTTGATAGGTCGGCGCTCTCTTGACTCTGGCATTCAACGTGGAGGTCTCCAAGTTTGTCTTCTTTAACCTTGTTACAACTCCTGTTGACCAGATCGACTTCTATAGACTGATTTCTTGTGATTAATTTTCGATGCTCAGATTTACTCTCTGCCACGAACTTCATAAATTTGTTTTAAGTCTTCAGCTCAGAAATCGATATTGATTTTTTGATTGTGTTACTGTCATACCGTTCTAGAAATAAATTTTAAAATGTAGATCGGGTTACAGACAAGTAATTTTAGTGATATTTTGATATTGGGTTGTCTCCCTGTAATCCTAGCAAATCTTTGTTTATGTACTAATATGAAAATACATTTTATGTCAATGTCACATCTCTAATAACACCCATATCTGTGAAAGAGTTCTTGCAGAGCGATTTGCTTAACTCTGTTGTCCTGTATGTAAGTCTTCCATTACGTCTAGATTTTTTGAATTTACCCACATATTCAAATTGCCCGAGAGTTCTGCTTCTTAGGTGACACTTAACCATGATCCAATTCACAAGAACTATAACTCTCTTGGTGGCTGCAAGAGAAATGATCTTGGTGATTTGTTGATAGAAATCCCTTGAACTTTGACCTCCTTTCCCTCTTCACGATGAGCAATAAACCACACATAAGTTTTTGAGCATTGAATCACTATTAACTGTAACCTGCTGATGAAGATAGAAGATATGGTAATCTTCTAAATTCTGTCACCACATGGTACTTAGCATGATTCCAGGCTTGTTCTTTGGGTTCAAGTAACATGGGTTGATTGTAGTCATTGATCGCTTCCATGTGTCTTTCAAGAATATAGAAGTTGGAGTAATGATAAACCAAAAGTCTAGAATTGTCTCCCTAAAATCTCGATTTGTGGATCAATTTATGGTTAGAGTATTCATTAACTAAGGATTTCAGTGAAGTAATAATCAGTAGACAGATTCTAGTGTTAAAATCCAACAATAAGATGGCATATTAGCATAGAAATCAATAGATCAGCATGAACTTCAGTTCTGTTTTAACTCAGAGATTGCATCACGCTTGCCAGGGGGTTCATTTAATGCTGGTTACATATGCATGGAGGTTTAAAAATCTACAGGAAACGTGTTAAAACTGAATTTCCAGTTCTTATTTAGAACCGTGCTGAGTAAACTAGTTGATAAAAGTAAAGGACAATTGTGAACTGGAGTATTAATGTGGAAGACAGTGTCAACATGAACTAGAATTTATTTTCGCATTTTAAACTTGCTTAAGGTTTCTTTTCCTTCTTAGGATCAGTTTTTTTAGTCCTTTTGAAAATTTTGAAAAAGTTTGCATAATTTGGTTTAAAAAGAATTGTTCAAAACCATATTTAAGACCATAAAACATTAAACCACATATCAATCAAACATTTGAAGGAACCATGCACACATTTTGCTTTGAAGAACACACTTTGAACATCACATGTTGAGATAGTTTGAGAGTAATTTCTTTCCAAAAAACAGAACTAAACTTTAATTGGTTACATTTTGGTTTGGAGTTAGAATATTTTCATGATTTTCAGGCACAATTAGAAAGAGTTACACCTTTAGAATTTAGTTTTATTGAGATATATTGTGTGTGAGGTACCGTATCCTCTTCACTCAGACCTTATGGTGATATTGTGAATGAGAAAGTGTATCTCACTTGTAATAGTTTAGGAGTTAATTTTTTCAAGGCATCTTATATCGAGCCACCGTATCCTCTTCACTCGCACCTTATGGTGATATTGTGAATGAGAAAGTGGATCTCACTTGTAATAGACTAGATTTCAATTTTTGCATATAGTTTTTTGAGCCACCGTATTCTCTTCACTTAGGCCTTATGGTGATCTTGTGAATGAGAAAGTGGATCTCACTTGTAACAGTTTAGAATTTAATTCATAAGCTTTCTAAAGGGCTCTGCGTATCCTCTTCACTTGGGCCTTTGTGCGATCTTGTGAATGAGAAACAGAGATCCCTCGTGTAATAGAATTAGATTCATGTTCACTTGAGATATCTGTTTGGGTTACATTGGTCATTAACATCAATTATTATCCATATTTCAGAAGAACTGTGCATGAACATATCTACCAGAAAATTTGCATGTCTAAAAGAAACTCATGAACCTCTAACTCTTCCTTAATTTAGAATATTCATCGAATTGAAAGGTAGAGCAGTGAGCATTTTGCATTGTTTGGCTCATTTTCCTGTTTTCGAGTCAAAACACCACCAGTTTCACTTCCACTCCTAAGACTAAGAAAACTACCCTTAAAATTGGCACTTAATCTAAAATTGACCAAATTTTGATTTTCATATCACCAACAAGATTAGGTTAGTTCCCTGGATTAGGGTTGGAGAGTTAACACTCCTGGGCTGCAAAACTTTAAAACTAGCATTGATTAAAGAGAATAAATCCATTAGTAGCAAAAACTGCTTGTTGAGAAAGCGCTTCTGAAATATGCATCAAGTGTTGATGTATTTGTAACTTCGGAAGATATTCTTCTATGTATTAAACTTGTACTTTATTATATTCATGATGGAGATGTATTATTCCTCCAATCAAAAGTGTCTTCATTTGTATTTGTAAGTGTCGCAAGTATTATTGTAAGTGTCGCAAGTGTCACAAGTAATATTTGATGGGTTATTAGACCACCTTGGTGGGGTCGGCCCTGCATGTGTCACGTGGATGGGTTATTAGGATTCCTTAGGAAGTCGGCCTGGATAGAATTAAAGGTAGGTTAAGTTGTGTATAAATAGAGAGTGAGTGTCTCTCATTCTATTCATTTACTCACTCATCCAACTCGCATAGTTGAGAGAGAGGAGTGTGCACAAGTGGAGGAGGAGTAGCTGCTGGAGTCATCTATCTTTTTGTGATTGATCTTTGTGATATTTGTATTGGGGCTTATTCTATCTCTAAGCAAGTTGCGGGGTTTTTCACCTTCTTGGTTTTCCCTGGTGAAATGCTTTGTGTCCATTGTCTCTAGTGATTGTTATGTTGTGCTTGTTATTCTCTTAGTGATCCTAGATAATATTGAATGAAATTATAAAAAAATCAACATGGTATCAGAGCCGTGCTAAGAAGAAGACACTGTGCAACTGCGAAAGCTATGGATTCTTTATTTTTGGGTTTCTCTCCACAGATCATCAAATTCAACCGTCTAGGATGTCTCTCCTTGGAAGGGTGCATCTTTCTATCGAGACATAATTAAATTCTGAGCACTTTCAGTTTTTGGCCTGTCATTGCTGCGGGAAATTAGGGTTTCAGAGAAAGTTGGAATTTTAGGAATCTAAGACCACGGCTGGATGCTCCTCAGAAAACTCAAAATTTAGAGACCATGATCGAACCTTTTGGTTGGGCAGAACCTCCAGCTCCATCAAACCCCAGTTCGAGATTTTGATCGGAAAGGTGGAAAATTATGGTTTCTGCAAAAGTTGGAAGTTTTGGAATCTGAGATCATGGCTGGATGCTCCTTAGAAAAATCAAAGTTTAGAGCACAAGATTGAACATTTTGGCTAGGAAAAACCCCAGGCATTATCAAACCCTAGTTCAGGATTTTGACCAGAAAACCAGAAAACTAGAAATTACAGATCTAAATGTTTCACAGGCAATTTTGAGGGTTCAAATTTTGCATATTTCAAAATTGAAGTATACCAGCTTGATCAACTCAGCAAGGCGCATCTTTCCATCCATTCAGAAGTTTGGAATTCAAAGTTTGAATTTTAGGGTTTCGCTAACAAACCCTAATCTAACTCTAGATCTAGTTTCAGCAAATCAAGTGGTAAGACCTAAATATTTTATATCCATTTGAGTTTCTCATTAAGATGTCTCACCACACCAAGCTTGAGTATAATCTTAAAGGAGCTGACAACTTTCGAGCATGGAAGCATAGGATTGGGTTAATCCTAGAAGAGAATGAGTTGGACACCTACATAAGTCAAGAGGTTCCAGTTCCAGAGGGAGATGAGGCTATGGCCTTACACAAGAAGAACTTGGTCAAATCCAAGAGAATCATTGCTAATTCTATAAAATACCATCTCATACCCCATGTGTCTTCTCTAAAGACACCTAAGGAGATGTTTGAATCCTTGACCAAGTTGTTTGAAGGAAAGAATATAAATCGAAAGATGACTCTGCAGAATCAATTGAAAGGGGTTAAGTTCCAGAATGGAGATACCATCCAATCCTACTTTACTAAGGTCTCTCAAATCAAAGAACAACTTGAAGCTGTGGATGAAGTAGTGGAGAATGGAGAAATTGTCATTACCACATTGAATGGCCTACCTAGGTCATGGGACTCCTTCATCCAAGGTTTCTGTGCAAGAGAGAAGTTGATCTCCTTCTATAGACTATGGGAGGAATGTTCAAAAGAAGAAGCTAGGCTTGTGGCCTGAGAAGAAAAGATGGGAAATGAAGAGCAAGCTCTCACAACACACACCAATAAAAGTAATCCCAAGAGGGAGCAATATTTTCACAAGAGATCTTCACACCACCATCATCAAAGAGAGAAGAAAGATAGGAGATGATTCAATTGTAATGAGAAGGGACACTTTGCCTCAAAATGTCCCAAGAACAAAAGGAATTCCAATAACAACAACAAGAGAAAGAGAAACAAGAAGAGATATCATGCTCATGCTGCTGAGGATGATGAACCTCCCAGGAAGAAGACTAAGGTAGAAAGTGAAGACTCTTCAATTGACGATGAATATGTTCTAATCTCTGCTCTCACAGGTACTGTTACACATGGGTGTAATGATTGGCTCATTGATAGTGGGGCTTCTAAACATATGATGGGATTCAAAGAATCTCTTATGGATGGCCAAGTACTTATGTGGCCAAAATGTAAGACCATAAATGATGCAGTAGTGATTGGAGAGAAAGGGGGAGGATTGTAAAAATTGAAGGGACAACCTGAACATGCCATGGTACATGAATCCATGGAACCAAGTGAAATTTGGCATAGAAGGCTTACTCATGTGCACTATAGGGCACTCCCAATTGCAAGCAAAGTGGTAGAAGGTCTTCCTCAAACCCAGTCAAATCATGACGGTGTTTGCAAAGGATGTGCAAAAGGAAAAAACACAAAGAAGGCATTTCCAAGCAGTGAAAGCAAAGCAAAAGGAATCTTGGAGATTGTCCACTATGATGTATGTGGACCAATGTCATCTAGTTCTCTGAGTGGGTATGTATATTATGTTTCTTTCATTAATGATTTCTCTAGGAAGACTTGGGTTTATTTCTTGAAGAACAAAGATGAAGTGTTTGATAAGTTCAAGGAATTCAAAGCCTTGATAAAAAATCAAACTGATAAGAAGATCAAGACCTTTAGATCCGACAATGGTGGAGAATTCACTTCAGGGGACTTCAAGAAGCTATACAATGATTCATGGATTAAGAGGGACTTGACCACTCCCTACAATCCACAACATAATGGGGTTGCAGAAAGGAAGAATAGAACAATCATGGAAGAATCAAGAGCAATGCTGCATGACCAAGATCTACCCATACATCTATGGGCAGAAGCAGTAAGGACAGCTGTATATGTAAAAAATAGAACACCACACAAGATACTTGACAACAAGACACCATAAGAAGTTTTATCTAGTAAGAAACTAGAAGTTAGCCATCTTAGAATATTTGGTTGTCCAGTATATACACATGTTCCAAAATAAAAGAGGACAAAGTTATATCCTTCAGGAAAGAAGGGTATATTTGTGGGGTACAGTGAAAGCTCGAAGACATACAGAATCTACTTTCCAGGGTTCAAGAAGATTGACATCAATAGGGATGTGACTTTTGATGAAAACTCAGCATACATCAAATCAAGGAAGACACCTATTGAAGACTATGCAGAACCAAGGATACCCAGGACACAAGACACCACCATGAACGAAGCAATACCAGAAGTGGATCTTGAAATAGAATATCCATAAGAACCTATAGATCCACCCCGTGAGAAGAACTCTCACAAGAGGAAATCTGCATGGGCTAGAGAGATCATCCAAGATGCAGAAAGGTATGGTATTCCAGAGGAGGAACACAGACAAAGAAAAAGGACAAGATCACACACCAGCTATGTTGCCTTACTCTATGACATTATGAGCAAAGAACCTTCCAGTTATGAAGAAGCAGTGGAAAATAAATAATGGAAGGATGCCATGGTTGAGGAATACCAGTCAATCGTGAAGAATGATGTTTGGGATGTTGTCCCAAGGCTAGAAGGGAAGTCTATTGTGACTTCCAAATGGATCTACAAGATCAAGCATGCTGCAGATGGTAGCATAGAGAAATACAAGGCAAGGTTTGTAGCTCGTGGCTTCTCCCAGAAAGAGGGGATAGATTTTGAAGAGACTTTTGCACCTGTATCCAGATACACTTCCATCATAACAATACTTGCTTTGGCTACAGTGATGAAGTGGAAGATACACCAGATGAATGTCAAGACAACTTTATTAAATGGTGTAGTCGAAGAGGAAGTGTATGTGGAGCAGCCACTCAGTTTTGAGACACATGATAGGGAGTCATATGTGTGCATATTGAAGAAATCCCTGTATGGCTTCAAGCAAGCACCTAGGACATGGTACGGTAGGATAGACAGCTTCCTGTCTAGTTTGGGCTTTACCAAGAGTAAAGCGGATTCCAACCTTTACTACAAGGTTGAGGAAAGAAATTGTTGATGTATATGTAACTTCAGAATGTATTTCATATATGTTTATTGTACTCCTATAGAGATGGTATTATTCATCTATACGAAAGTGTTTGTATTCCTATAGAGATGTTATTATTCCTCTATACAGAAGTGTTGTCATTTATATTGTAAGTGTCATAACTTATACTTGATGGGTTATTAGACCACCTTGTTGGGGTCGGCCCTGTATAAGTCATGTGGGTTGAAGGGTTATTAGACCACCCTATGGGGGGTTGGCCATGTGGGTCAAAGGGTTATTAGACCACCCTATTGGGTGTCGGCCCGGTCAGCATTATGTTATGTGGTTAAGTTAAGGCCGACCTGGTAAAGGTTATTAGGAAAGTCAAGTCAAGTATAAATACAGTGACGGAGGCACTCTATTTCATCATTCTATTCTCTCTCACACTCTCAGGAGAGTGGCACACTTGTGGAGGATCTTATGCTTGGGTTGTATCATTTCTCTATCTATCTCTGAGGAAGTTATTGGGGTTTTTCACCTTTATGGTTTTCCCCAAGTAAACTTTGTGTCTCTTGTGTGCTTGCATTATTGTGTTCATGTTTGATATGCTGTAGATATGTTGTACATGTTGTTCTCTCAATTAATATCCTAGATCAGATTGAAGTAAATTCTGAAAAATTAACATGGTATCAGAGCTAGCCTGAAAGAAGGCATGGTATGGCATGTATGACACTTGTTGCACTTGCGATGCTAGGGCTTGATATAGAAAAAACCAGTCATCGTAGAAATTTCGCTATAAACAAATTTTGGCAAGGTTTCAGGGTCTAAAAATCATACAGGGTGAAGCTAAGATCCCCATGTACCTTGTGTCTAAAGGAAAACCTCTAATTCGATGTACTTTGTGTTTTATGATCTGTACAATATAGGGTTTCTGCCTTTTTCAGATCTCAGTCATAAAAAGGGGACCTTGGAAAAAATGTCATAACTTGGGCTAGGAAGCTCCAAATTAAATTTAGTAAAAAGAGAAAGGTAGTGCATGGATTGTACTTTCTCAGGTAACGTTTTCAAAGGCCGAAACTGAACCAGTGACACATGGCACGCAGTACAAGTTCGCTCTCCTATTTTATCCCATAAACAGGTCATGTTCCAACACTTGGCATAACTCTCTCTCATAGAATCCATTTGAGATCAGACCTGTGGGGTTGGAAATATGATAGGTCGGGATATCACAGGAAAATGTTTCAGACCCTGTGGATCGAAAAGTTTGGAGTTACAGTGGAAACAATCAGGTACAAATTTCTATCAAAACATAATTATTTTTTAGCACCTTCATTCATGGCTTCCAAAATTTAGGGTTTCGGAGAAAGTTAGAATTTTTGTAATCGGAGACTACAACTGAATGCTACTCATCAAAGTCGAAATTTAGAGACCAAGATCAGAATTTTTGGTTGGGCAGAAGACCAGGCTTGATTAGACCCTAGTTCGGGACTTTGAACAGAAAAGTGAAAATTAGGGCTTTTGCAAAAATGGGAATTTTTGAAATCTGTTACTACGGCTGGAAGCTCCTCATAAAAATAGAATCTTAGAGCTTTGGATCGAACCTTTTGATTGGGAAGAAGGGTGGGCTTTATCAAACCCTAGTTCGGGGTCATGTCCAGTGAATCTAGAAGCTTCAAAGGAAACTTTGAGGGGTGAAACTTTGCAGTTTTCAAATTCTGAGTATACCAGCTTGATCATCTCATCGAGGCGCATATTTCTATCCTTTCGAAAGTTTGAAATTCAAAGTTTGAATTCTTAGGGTTTCTCTGACAAGCCCTAATCCAGCTCCAGATCCAGTTCCTACAAATCAAGTGAATTGGGTTAATTCTAGAAGAGAATGGATTGGTCACCTGCATGAATGAAGAAGTTCCCGTTTCAGAGGGAGATGAGGCTAAGGCCTTACATAAGAATATTACAAGCAATCTCGACAGGTATGACCCATCCAGGTATGTTTCTATATTTTTTCATGATTAATTTTATGGTATGTTTGTCTTCATTACGGTTAGTACAATCTTGATTAAATTTATACTTGTCGTATCACCTTAATAAAATTATGAATGCAGGATAGAAGATATTCATTGATTAGGGTGTTGACACTTGTGATTGTACTAATGCATTATGGTGTTGTATGAGGTTTATGTTGTTCGCTAATATGAAAGGTACACCAAGAAAGACAAATCATGTTCTAGTTCAAGAACATATGATCATGATGACATGAGGACAAAGATTCATCCATTGTCATGAATCACTTAGAAGATTTATTTGCGAGGTATGTATAACTTGGTTCTATAAAGGTCAACCTATGAGATTGCAGGTTACTAGCACAAGTCATTGAAGAGAACAAGAAGACATCATGTGGGTATGTTAGACATAACTAGCTAACATACCAATCCAGGTATGTTTTTCCTATATCAAGTTAGAATCCTACCTTGTGTTAGGATCCCTTATATAAGTATACTTGGTATGATTGGTTATGTTTATTCATAAAGTTATAAATGTAAGTAATCAAGGGTTTATGCATCTTATGTCTCTTATCTTGATTGATGATTTAACTAACTAGAAGAGTCCTATGATCAAATAAGAATATGCATGAGTAAAAGAAGACTTCCCTGAAACCTTGAATACTAATGTTTATTATTTGTGTTTGAAATGATCATGACTATACATGTTTAAGATTATTGTGTTTTGATAGTATTAAGATTATACTAATGAATGTGTGATTATGTACGAGACCTCGAGGATAACACAACGATGATACTAATAAGCATGCATAGTGATGGATATAAGTTCAAGGATAGGTAATCCAGGAAGCAAATATCAAGAGGGAGCACACTCCAGTTGTTCTTGCAAGGAAGCAAAGATCAGGAAGGAGCACACTTTAGTAGTTTCTGCAAGGATGCAGATATTCAGAGGGAGTTGACCACTTCTCACAATCCACATCAGAATGGAGTTGCAAAAAAGAAGCAAAGACTGAGAGGGACTCAACCCAACAAACAAACAAAGATAAGTATTTGAATTATCATTCCTTGCATATTTTATTGTTTAAATAATACTGTTCAATAATGTATATACTCATGTTCCTAGAATTAGGTTGTGTATTATGCATATTAGAATAGTTGCATTGATGAACAATATACTACTAATATGCATGGGTAAGTATCCTATGGCACTGTACAACATTCCATTGCTACTTATCTAGAATGAAACCTCTTTGCTGACATGTTGGGAGTTGTGCACACTCTTAACAATGTTCTAGTAGAGATTGGAAGGCATCTAGAAAGTTACGGGATATGGATAAATGTTGTATTGAAGCATTGGGTAAGATAATTGCATGACTATATGACATATTTCTTTATGTGTAATAATTTGTTCTGAAAACTATGAGATGTTTTCTAATCATGCAATTTAACTTGTTGTGTAGGAAAGATCGTATACCATCACCTACAAAAGAAGGACTACAACATTTGTTCAGCTAAAAAGTTATCGATTGAAAATATTGAAGTACCCATGATCTGGGAAGAATGCCATGATCGAGGAGTACCAGTCGATCATGAAGATGTTTGGGATGCAGTCCCAAGACCTGAAGGTGAGCCTGTAGTGACTTCCAAGAGGATCTACAAGATCAAGCATGCTGCAGGTGGTAGCATAGAGACTTTTTCTCCTGTATCCAGATACACTTCCATTAGATCTGTACTTGCTCTGGCTGCAGTGATGAAATGGAAGATACACCAGATGGATTTCAAGACAGCTTTCTTGAATGATGTAGTTGAAGAATAAGTGTATGTGGAGCAGCCACTTGGTTTTGAGACACATGACAGGGATTCATATATGTGCAGAACTTGGTATGGTAGGATAGACAACTTTCTATCTAGTTTGGGCTTTACCAAGAGTAAAGCAGATTCCAACCTTTACTACAAGGTTGAGGAAGGAAATCTAGTGATACTACTCTTGTATATGGATGACCTATTTTTTACAAGTCAAGATAGATTAATTGCCAACACGCAGCGGAAGCTTGCTGCCGAGTTCGAGATGAAGAACTTGTGGATGATGCACTATTTTCTAGGTATGGAGGTGTGGTAGAGTGCAGATGGAATCTTCTTTGGACAAGGGAAGTATGCAGTAGAGATCCTAAAGAGGTTCGGGATGATGGAATACAAGGCCATGGTCGCACCTATGGCATCAAACCTGAAGCTTCTGTGTAATGCTTCATCTGAGCCGGTTGATATCACTATGTATCGTCAGATGATTGGGTCCTTGATGTACCTGACAAACATGAGACCAAATATTTTCTTTGCGGTGAACACATTGAGCCAGTTCCTGACGAATCCCAGGTGTGTTCACCTGGTTGCTGTAAAGCATGTTCTGAGGTACCTGAAGGGTACAGTTGATTATGGGATCAAGTATGATGCGAATCAAAAGTTTAACCCACAGGGTTATGTTGATTTAGATTGGGAAGGCGGTGCTGCAGATAGGAAGAGCACTTCTGGGTGTTGCTTCAGTATGGGATCAGGTGTGATCTCCTGCTTTAGCAGGAAGCAGTCCTGCATAGAACTGAGTACAGCCGAGGCAGAGTATGTTGCAGCCTGTTCGACTAGTTTTGAGGTAGTATGGATTCGGAAGCTATTTTCTGAGTTATTTGATCTCCCATTGGATGCTACTGGTATCTCCTATGATAACCAGAGTTGTGTGAAGCTGTCTGAGAACCTGGTGTTCTACGACATGTCGAAACACATTGATATAAAATATCACTATATTAGGGATATGGTGCAGAGAGGAGAAGTGAAGCTCCTGTATGTTGTGACAGATGAGCAGATTGCAGATGTGCTGACAAAGCCACTAGCAAGAGTGAAGTTTGAGTACTTCAGAGAGAGTCTTGGTGTTCTTCAGGTCGATGACACTTCAAGGAAGAAGTGATAGACACATTCGCTGAAGCCATTCCAAGCATGTTGGAAGGAGGATCCTTCACATGGCTGTGGATGTAAGCACTGGATGATGAGCATCAGGACGATGTTCCAGTTACTGCTCTGTATATGCATCATGTTGGATGTTGGATATGATCAGTTGGATCATTTATATGTATATGTATGTATGAATCATGTTGGATGCTGGATATGATCAGTTGGATCATTTATATGTATATGTATGTATGCATCATGTTGGATGTTGGATATGATCAGTTGGATCATTTATATGTATTTGTATATGCATCATGTTGGATGCTTGGACCATGTATCTGTATATGTATCAGGTGGATACATTGTGTGGATCATGTATCTATGTATGTATCAGGTGGATACATTGTATGATCAGGTGGATCATGTATGGTGATATGTATCAGATAGATACTTGGTATGCATCAAGTGGATGCATTGTATGATCAAGATGATCATGATGACGAGCTTCAGGATGTTGCTCTAGATGATATGTATCAGTATGATACAATGATGATGATCAATATGATCATGAGCATCAGGATGATGCTTCATGCGATGATGATCAGTTAGATCATGAGTATCAGGTTGATACTTGGAGGTCAGAGATGATATGTGGCAGGTTGTGCAAATAACATGTAATCAGTCCTCAGAAATCCGATAGGTTGAGCTGTGTGATCGTAATCAGTCCTGGGATGAGGTATTGCTATGTAGTATGTAATCAATCCTCAGAGATCTGATAGGTTGAGTTGTGTGCTCATAATCAGTCCTGGGATGAGGTATTACTACGGAGACATGTAATAAGTCCTGGAGATCCAATGGGTTGAGTTGTGTGCTCGTAATAAGTTATGGGATGCTCTTTAGAGATATTGCCGGTCATGTTGCGGCACATAAATTTTCATGGGATGCTCTTTAAAGGTATTGTCTATTCACATGCAATCAGTCCTGGAGATCCGAGAGGTTGAGCTGTGTGCTCGTAATAAGTCCTAGGATGCTCTTTAGAGATCTTACCAGTCGTGCTGTGGCACATAAATGTTCCTGGGATGCTCTTTAAAGGTATTGTGAAGGGGATGCATGTAATCATTCCTGGGAGATCTTGCAGGTCATGCTTAGGCACATAAATGTTCTTGGGAAGCTCTTGTCAGGTATTGCATCAACACATAAAATTAGTCCTGAGAGACCACCTCTATCAAACCATTCGCACAGATGATGAAGACCTACAGGTGGTGGGCCTACATCCAGTATGAAAAAGGACTGGCTCTGTAGAACTTCCTATGATGAGTAGATTTAGAGATTGATTGAGATAGTAGTAGCAGTGCAATGATGATGACTCGATGACGATTATCCAGTGACGATGATCTAGAGAAGAAGACTTGTGCTAGAAGACCTGTGTCGAGAAATACCTTCCTAGTTAAGAGGGAGTGTTGATGTATATGTAACTTCGGAATGTATTTCATATATGTATGTTGTAATCCTATAGAGATGGTATTATTCCTCTATACACAAGTGTTTGTATTCTTATAGATATGTTATTATTCCTCTATACGGAAGTGTCGTCATTTATATTGTAAGTGTCGTAACTTATACTTGATGGGTTATTAGACAACCTTGTTGGGGTCGGCCCTGTATAAGTCATGTGGGTCGAAGGGTTACTAGACCACCTTATTGGGGGTCGGACATGTGGTTCAAAGGGTTATTAGACCACCCTATTGGGTGTCGACCCAATCAACATTATGTTATGTGGTTAATTTAAGGCCGACCTAGTAAAGGTTATTAGGAAAGTCAAGTCAAGTATAAATAGAGTGTCGGAGGCACTCTATTTCATCATTCTATTCTCTCTCACACCTTTGAGAGAGTGGCACACTTGTGGAGGAGGAGAAGCTGCTACTAGGAGATGTCTATCTCTTATGCTTGGGTTGTATCATTGCTCTATCTATCTCTGAGGAAGTTATTGGGGTTTTTCACCTTTATGGTTTTCCCCAAATAAACTCTGTGTCTCTTGTGTGCTTGCATTATTGTGTTCATGTTTGATATGCTATAGATATGTTGTACATGTTTTTCTCTCAGTTAAGATCCTAGATCAGATTGAAGTAAATTCTGAAAAATTAACAGAAATCTAGTGATACTCCTATTGTATGTGGATGACCTGTTTGTGACAGGAGAGGATAGGTTTATTTTTCACACAAAGAGGAAGCTTTCTTCTGAGTTCGAGATGAAGGACTTGGGTATGATGCATTACTTTCTAGGTATGGAGGTGTCGTAGAGTGCAGATGGAATCTTCCTTGGATAAGGAAAGTATGCAGTAGAGATCCTGAAGCGGTTCGGGATGATGGACTGCAAGGCCATGGCCACACCTATGGCATCGAACCTAAAGCTATTGAGTGATGCTTCATCAGAGTCGGTTGATGCCACGATGTATCATCAGATTATTGGGTCCTTGATGTACCCGATGAACATGAGACCAGATATTTGCTTTATAGTTAACAACTTGAGCCAATTTCTGACAGATCCTAGACATGTTCACTTGATTGTTGTAAAGCATATTCTGAGGTACCTAAAGCGTACAATTGATTATGGGCTCAAGTATGATGCGAATCAAAATTTTAAACTGGAGGGGTTATGTTTATTCAGATTGGGAAGGCAGTGTTGAAGATAGGAAGGGCACTTCGGGGTACTGCTTCAGTATGGGATCAAGTGTGATCTATTAGTTTAGAAAGAAGCAATCCTGAGTAGCACTGAGTACAGCCGAAGCAGAGTATGTCGCAGCTTGTTCAGATAGTTGTGAGGCAGTATGGATAATGAAGCTACTGACTAATTTATTTGATCTCCAGTTGGATGCTACCTGTATCTATTATGACAACCATAGTTGTGTGAAGTTGTCAGAGAACCCGGTGTTCCATGACAAGTCGAAGCACATCAAGATCAAATATCACTATATCAGGGATATGGTGCAGAGAGGAGTAGTGAAGCTCTAGTATGTTGCAACAAATCAGCGGATTGCATATGTGTTGACCAAACCACTAGCCAGAGTGAAGTTCGAGTACATCAGAGAGAGGCTTGGTGTTCTTCAGATAGAAGATACTTCGAGGAGGAAGTGATGGGACACATTTGCAGGAGCCATTCCAAGCATGGTGGTAGGAGGATCCTTCCCATGGCTGAGGACAATGCTCCAGATGATATTCTACATGATGATGATCAGGGTGATCATGTATGATGATATGCATCAGGACGATGCTATGATGATGATAAAGATGATCATGCGATGATGATATGCATCAGGACGATGCTATGACGATGATCAGGATGATCATGTGATGATGGTGTGCATCAGGATGATGTACTATATGATGATGATCACTATGATCACGAGCATCAGGATGATGCTTTGTGCGAGGATGATCAGGTTGATCATGAGTATCAGGATGATACTTTGTGGTCGTGGACAGGTTGTGCGATAATCATATAATGTTTCCTTGGGATATTTTCAGATACTTTTGCAAGGTTTTTCCTATGGCATATAATAGCTCCCTGGGAGATCTAGCAAATGCTCTTTCGAGGTTTTGCTTGGGAGGACATATAATCTTTCCCTGGGAGATTTGCAGATACTCTTGCGAGGTTTTGCCTATGGCATATAATAGCTCCCTGGGAGATCTAGCAAATGCTCTTTCGAGGTTTTGTCCTTGGCATATAATATTTCCCTAGGAGATCCAGTAGGTTGAGCAGTAAGCTTGTAATCAGTCCTTGGATTCTCTTTCGACGTTTTTCCAGGACACATGTAATCAGTCCTAGAGATCTGATGGGTTGTGCTAGGCAAGTAAAAGTCCTAGGATGCTCTTTAGAGTTCTTGCCGTCCCGCTATGCACATAAACGTTCCTGGGACACTCTTTTAAGGTTTTTTGGTGGTCACATGTAATAGATCCCTGGGAGATCCAATAGGTTGCGCAGTAAGCTCGTAATTAGTCATGGGATGCTCTTTTGAGGTTTTGTTGATGCATGTAATCAGTCCCGAGGATTCCACAGAATGGCGAGCTCATAGAGATGATGAAGACCTACAGGAGGCTAGGCCTACATCTAGCATGAAAAAGGGTTGGCTCTATAGAAATTCCTATGATGAGAAGACTTTAGAGATAGCCCAGTAATCGAGATGATGAGTACAGCAGTAGTGATGATGATGTTCCATGATCCAGTGACGATGATCCACCTCCAGAATTGAAGACTTGTGCCGATATGTATTGATGACATGTGTCTAGAGAATACCTTCCTAGTTAACAGGGAGTGTTTATGTATTTATAATTTTAGAAGATATTATTCTATGTATTACACTTGTACTTTATTATATTCATGATGGAGATATATTATTCCTCCAATCAGAAGTGTCGTCATTTGTATTTGTAAGTGTCGCAAGTATTATTTGATGGGTTATTAGACCACCTTGGTGGAGTTGGACTTGCATGTGTCATGTGGATGGGTTATTAGGCTTCCTTAGGAAGTTGGCCTAGCCAGAATTAAAGGAAGGTTAAGTCGTGTATAAATAGAGAGTGAGTGTCTCTCATTGTATTCATTCACTCAGTCATCCAACTCTCATGGTTGAGAGAGAGGGGTGCGCACAAGTGGAGGAGGAGTAGCTACTGGAGTCATCTATCTTTTGGGGATTGATCTTTGTGATCTTTGTATTGGGGATTATTCTATCTCCGAGGAATTTGTGGGGTTTTTCACCTTCTTGGTTTTCCCTAGTGAAATGCTTTGTGTCCATTGCCTCTTGTGATTGTTATGCAGTGCTTGTTATTCTATTAGTGATCCTAGATAATATTGAATGAAATTATCGAAAAATCAACATCAAGCATGAGGTCAATCTGGATAAGTAAAGGGTGGTTCCCCCCTTTTTCTTATTTAGTGGGACATGAGCTTATTGATGGGATTCTATGTTCAGTGACAAGTCCTCGGGGTGACATTACTATTTCTAGAGTTTCTGGTTATGAGAGTTGTCCTCGACTTACAACTATTCCTCCTGACTGTCGATTGTGAAGTGGTAACTTTAGTGGCTATTCCTAGGATATCACATTGGCGATTGTAAGTGGAAAACGCTTGCAATACCTGAGACAGAATTTGGAACTTTTACTCCTTAGGAGGGTGATTGGTCAGGAACCAATGTTTGCACCCCTGCCGATTAAAGTTTATCGTAATTGTTTCTCATATCTTCTCTACTAGAAATTGTCTTAGGCTTGAGATCCCTCAGCAACCACTAGTTTCAGAAGGCCCTACAATCCATCTTTTCACTTAGCTTCGGTTCTTTGGAAGAGTAAGTTTGCTTGCTTGAAATATTTAGGAATTTTTACTGTGTGGACACTTTCTAGTTGAGTCTAGAAATCCATAGGATTGTTTGTTTCTATTTTTTTCAAAATATTTTTAAACACATGCTTTTATCAAATTTATTCAAAGTGGCTACTCTCTCGACCTACCAGTCACAGCGGCAGCAAGCTAAGTCACCATAAATTGAAGGCCCCACTATATTGCGGAGAGGGATACAAAATGCAAAATATATTGAATTTTAAACTGAAACACTTCTAACTTCACTTAACAACAATAGAGTAGGAACACATCAAACAAATATTGCAATACCACCTATCACAGAAAATTTAGACATTGTTGATAATCTTGCTCCATTTGAAATTGAAAGATTAGAAGACAACACTGCAAATCCTGTAAATTCACCTTTGATAAATCTTTCAGACCCAGTGGTACTTCACATCAGTGAACCATTGCACACCATCAATTTTACTTTTGAATATTTGGCACGCATGAAAAATTCAACACCTAACCCCATGGCTTCATCGGGAGCACAAGGGACCACATCAGCACCACCTTAAATGAGTGCTGGAGGTAGCAATACTTCCAACATCCCTATGGCTTCATCAGGAGCACAGGGGACCACATCATCACAACCTAAAATGGTTGTTGGAGGTAGCAATACTCCCAACTTGACCTCTAGCACAATCCCAACAGTTTGTTTACCTGCTGCTACCATAAGTTCAACTAGCACTTTCGTGCCAGTTGGTACAGTTTCAGGTCCCAATCCAGGAAGTACATCCACTTTTCCTGTAGGAATCCCTATTGGAGGGTGTGTCTTACCAAACTTCGGTTTCCCATATGGTTTGGCTACTCAAGGTCAAAACAATCCGGGAGTAAACCAAAATCCTATTGGCATACCAAACAGTCTTCCAAGTTCTAACCCTGGTGTTAATTTTGAGCATTAATTCAACATGTTAATTTTGAGCATTAATTTTGAGGATCTTTACTGAGAGAATAACATGTACAGCATATCAAGTATAACAATGCATATCAATCACGCCAAGCAATCACATGAGACAATAGACACACAGATTTTCACTGGGGAAAACCATAAAGGTGAAAAACCCCACAACTTCCTCAGAGATAGAAAGAGCAATGATACAACCAAAGTACACAGAGATAGTCCTCCTAGCAGTTGAACCTTTTCCTCCACTAGTGCCCCACTTTCTGAGTAGTGTAGAAGTGAATAATGAGATGAAAAAATAGAGATCTCCCGCTCTCTCTTTATACTTGTTTCGACTTGCCTAATACACTAGCAGGTATGACTTATCTAGAAGAGTCTAATAAACCATGGTTACATTAATCCAGGCCAACCCCACACTTGGTGGTCTAATAACCCATCATAGCAAGTTACAACATTTGTCAATACAAATGACGACACTTTCGTATAGAGGAATAATAACATCTCTATAGGAGTACAATATACATAGGTGAAATACATTCCGAAGTTACAATTACATCAACACTCCCTCTTAACTAGGAAGGTATTTCTCGACACATATCTGCTAGCACAAGTCTTCTTCTCTGGATCATCGTCATCGAATCATCATCCTCGAATCATCATCATCGTCACTGCTGCTGCTATCTCAATCAATATCCAATCTACTCATCATAGGAAGTTCTACAAAGCTAGTCCTTTTTCATACTAGATGTCGGCATTGCAGTGTTTGCTCGAGGCTCGTACGGCTCAAAGGGGACACCACCGTACGGGTGCACATCCATCCCAGAGTCTGGACTGCAGAGCGTGGTGGGATGTTAAGATCCTAGTGGGCGGCCTTCACTAACACCTCAAGGTTTTGGTTAACGGTTCGTATCACAGTTCCAATACCTTTCAGTCATTTATGCTTTCTAGGACTTCCAGTAATTATCAATTTAGAGTTCAAGCTTGTATTTCAATTCTGGTTGTTGTTGTATCTTCAATTCCATTCCTAGATTAGACAGATAATGGTAGAGTTACAGTATCCATTGGATAGATCATTTTGGTAAAGATTGAATGCTGTAGTTTGATAATTATAGGATTTAACTTCTTGCAAAATTAATGTAGTTCAATTTCATTATTAGATCATTAAACTGTTGGGTTGATTTCTGTAGGAAGATTGTTGCACTTTGGATTCTTAGATGTATGAAATAGATTAGTTTTCCTTATGGAATGAGTTGGCTGAGCAGATAGGTAGGGTTATTATCTACATTTAGTAAATCAACTGCTTGATCTTTTTATGCATAGATTGTGCTTCTTTCCTTTGAAATAAAAGACTTCGCTGGGTTTGACAATTTATATTGACCATCCTGTGTGTTAACTTTAATTAATTGACATATAGGGTGACCAACATTTTGGCGCCATTGCCGGGGATGGTAATAGATAGACAGAGTTAGTAGTCGGTTTTATTTGATTTTATTTTAGTTCAATTATTTACAACATGCATGAATACAAGAAAAACAAATCGGGAACCCCCTTTGAATACTAACATTGCAGGAGGAAGAGGTCGAGGTCGTAATGTAGGTCAGGGAAGACACATATACATTCATGAGATAATTGCTAGAGCTTATTCTTCCACTAGACCACCGCGGAACTCTACAGGAAGGAGAAATTTTGTTCCTCCCAATCTTGAACATTCAGCATCCACAGTGGAGAATACAACAACACCTTCAACTCCTGTTGCAGAAAGTAATACTCCTGAAGATAAGGGAAGCGCTGTAGGTGCACCAGATAGAGAGGAGATATATCATATTGACGGAACCAGAGTTACCAAAGAGGTGTGGTTGGAGACTCTCTGAATAGAAAAGGAAGAGAGAAGGCGAAAAGAAGAGAAGAGAAGAGAAGAAGAAGCTAAAGCAAAAGAAGAACACATAAAGGAAGCTGTTGAATTTTGGACTAGAACCATGGCTAGTAGAGAACAAGAGGGAGAGAATGAACATGGGAATAACCGAGAAGAAGAAGGATAAAATAATCATCCTGGTAATACCATGGCTACATTAGAATTCCCTATCCTCGAGATACCTGGAGCAGCTCCTATGAAAAACATCTCACCATCAGTTCTCCCAAATTTTCATGGTAAGTCCTTTGAGGATCCTGATGAGTTTCTTTTTGAGTTTGATATCCTCTGTCGCAGCTATGATTATACCTCTAGTTCTCATAAGATGAATTTATTCCCATCCACCTTGAAGGGAAATGCTTTGCGCTGGTTCATGAGTCTGGGTCATGAGACCATTACTACTTGGGACCAAATGAAAAACACCTTTCTTTCTAAGTATCAAGAATATTGTAGAACTAGGGATAGGAAAGAGGAGTTGTTTAAAATGGTTCAGAGGGATGAAGAAAGTTTGGAAGACTTCATGGAAAGATTGATGTACAATTTAAAAAGATCTGGTCATGCTGAGATTGGAAAGGATGTGCTCAAGATCATCTTACTGAGGGGAATTAGAGAAGATTTCCTTGATATGTTAAATCTATTGGGAAAAGGAGATATCTTGAAGGAACCTTTCGAAAATATTATTGAATTACGTCGAAGGTACTCTAGGGGATCCTCTAGAACCAACAAACGAGACAAAGATTGAGACTAGGATGTCTTCACTAGGACTCAGAAGTCAGCTAGTGGAGGGGCCACTTGAGCAGAAATAAGCAACTTACTGGAGAATTTTATAACAAACATGATGAGCTCCATTTCCTCAGAATTAGATGCCATGAGAGCAAAACAGAAGCAAGTGGTAGAAGATCTTACACTTGGTGTATTCTATCCTAGATGTAGGAAAAAGCACCAACTGAAGGAATGCCCTTTGGACAAAGCAGAGGTATGTAGGATATGTGAACTCGAGCATGATACTAAGGAATGTCCTTCCTTACCTAAGGTCAAAGTAGTCCTGTAGGCATCTATTCTAGATGTGGATCCAACATACTTCATGGCAAAAAGGAAACCATGACAACCTCGAAACCAAGGTGTGAATCCAGACTCAACATTTTTTCTGAATAATATGAATGGAATGAACAATATGCATAATATGAATACACAATTCCCTTCACATTATTCTAACAACCAGTGGCATCCATCTCATAACCCAATGCAAGATCCTAATTCATCGACACCATGGTCATAGCAGTCAAACCATCCTTCTTGGAATTCCAACTGGAGAAATTCTTACAAAGGAAATAACTTTCCCCATCACCAGACTCAGTATCAACAGTACCCTCCTCAACAGTATCAGCATCAGTAGTATCGGCACCAATAGTACCAGCAACCACAGCTCCCTTTCCAAAATAATGTTGCACCTATGAATGTACCACTTCAAACACATCTACCTGCACAACCTAACCCGAACCCAAACGATAAAGTAGTCCACCAGTTTGAGACTGCCAATATGCCTGCATATTCCATTACTCAGATTCCCTACAATGATATACAATTACGATCAGGGAGGGTGCTGGAACCTGTTATCACTGAGGATGTTTCATCCCGAGTGATTGAAACTAGAGTAAATCAGCACTATGAGAACATGGTTAATTCAGCAAGCCCCATCATTGAGGATTCTAATACTCCTACTAAAGCAGTAGCTAAAACTCATAAAGCAACACATGATGTACCACAACCTACATAGTTGAATAAAGAACCACCATACCCTGAACGATTGGCCCTATAGAAAACAGTGGAATAGCCCTGATTTGATCTCATGGGAGAACTTAAAAATTTGTATGTTAAAATTCCACTGTTACAGGCCCTTCATGATGTGCCCATTTATGCCAAGACTATTAAATATTTACATGTCAAGAAACCAGGAAAAAGGCCCAGGGATCCTCCCACTGTCCACGTGTTGGGAAAGCTTTCAGAATTAATAATGGGGAAGGCCCCTGTGGCAAAATATGATGACCCTGGGAACCCGACTGTTGCAGTTCACATAGGGAACACACAGATTCCAAATGTCTTGGTGGATTTAGGCGCAACTATTAATGTTATGACCATAGAAACTATAAAGAAATTGGGACTCACTAACCTTCGGCCGACCCCTACCATTTTGGAACTTGTTGATAGATCAACGATCAAGCTTGAAGGGATCTTAGATGACCTCGTGATCTCAGTAGACTCGTGGGAATACCCTGCGTATTTCTTGGTGTTACGGCCGAAATCCCAGTTGGGGGGACACCCACTGATCCTGGGGAGACCATGGTTGGCCACAACAGATTCCTGTATCAGCTGTCGGTCAGGGTCTATGAACATTTCAAATTGAACTGAGATCAAGAATCTAACCCTGTACCCTCCATCTCGACCAAGCACAGAAGCTGAGACTCCATTATGGGAAGATATGGAGGAGGAAGAGGGTGTGAAGCAATTACTAACCATAGGGAGAGCCTTAATGTTTAAAGATGAAACAAACGATGATTCCATTAATAGTTTCATCACTGATCCCACTTCAGTCAATCAAAATTTCTATCAGATCTTGGACAGTACTCTAGCTGCAATAGAACAAGAAAAGCTTACAGAAGAAACTCTGGTCGGTGATGACAGTATAATTCCAGCACTTAAGAATTTGAAGAGTGTTCCAGTAGAAATTGGGCCAGGAAAAACATTGAATATCAATCCTAATTTGGCACCTAACAAGCTGGAACAGCTAGTCACTCTGCTGAAACAACGTAGGGGAGATTTCTCTTGGGAGTACACAGATATGAAAGGAATTCCTTCTCATCTGTGCACCCATCACATTTATATTAAGAGCGACTCTAGGCCTGTATGTCAACCACAACGAAGGATGAACCCGAACCTCAGAGACATAGTGAAAGAAGAAATCCAAAAAAATTTGTAAGCAGGATTTATATACCCAATTTAAGATAGTGAGTGGTTTTCTCCACTTGTGATTGTGCCAAAGAAGAATGGGAAATGGAGGGTCTGTGTGGACTACAGAGAACTGAACAAAGCAACGCAGAAGGACCATTTCCCCTTACCTTTCATCGATCAGGTCCTTGATACCTTGTCTGGGAAAAAGTATTTCTCCTTTCTAGATGTCTTTAGTGGCTATAACTAGATATAGATTGCTCCAGAAGATCGGGACAAAACTACTTTCACCTGCCCCTGGGGAACTTTTTCCTACCGAGTACTTCCTTTTGGGTTGTGCAACGCACCAGCTACATTTCAGAGATCAGTGATTGGAATATTTTCAGAAATGGTGAATGATTGCATGGAAATTTGTATGGATGACTTTACTCCATATGGTGATAGTTATGAAGAAGCACTGAAAAATTTAGAAAAGGTCTTAAAACGCTGTGAACAAGGCCAACTCTCTTTAAGCATTGAAAAATGCCACATGATGATGAGTGAAGGCATAGTGCTGGGGAACTTCATCTCTTCCAATGGTATCCAGGTAGATCCATCCAAAATCAAGGTAATTGAAAATATGCCAACTCCTGGAACATAGAAGGATGTACGTAGCTTCCTGGGGCATGCTAGCTATTATAGAAGATTCATAGAAAAATTTTCCAAACTAGCTTCTCCTTTGTTCACCCTGCTGATGAAGGATGCACAGTTTTTTCTGGAATGATGCATGCTAAACAACGTTTACTAAGCTAAAGAGAAGGTTGTCTATAACACCCATCTTACGAGGGCCCAATTGGGCTCTGCCTTTTCACATTTCTTCAGATGCTTCAGATACTACCATTGGAGCAGTTTTGGGACAGCAGGAAGGTAATGCTCCTTATGCCATTTACTACATTAGTAAAAACTTGTCTCCTGCTGAACTAAATTATACTGTTACAGAAAAAGAATTTCTTTCCATTGTTTATGCCATCAATAAATTTAGACATTATATTACTAGATATTCTACTTTTGTGCACACCGATCATTTTTCTATCAAGTATTTAATGAATAAACCAATCACGAATGCTAGAGTTACTAGATGGCTGTTACTGTTACAGGAATTTGATATCAAAATTATTGATAGACCAGGAAAGGAAAATGTTGTTGCAGATTTTTTATCTCGACTTACTAACAATGATGACAATTTACCAGTCTAAGATTCCTTCCCTGACGAACATTTGTTTGCAGTATCAGCTCATTCCCCATGGTATGCAGATATTGCTAGCTTTTTGGCTGCAAGTAAGCTCCTAGCACATCTGTCAAAGAGAGAAAAAGGGAAGATCATACAACAGAGTGCTAGGTACTACTGGATTGATGACCATCTTTTCTACACAGGGCTAGATTTAGAAATCAGAAGATATGTTAGAGAAGATGAAATCCTTAGCATTCTTAAAGCTTGCCATGATGAGCCCTGTGGGGGACATTTTGCTGATAAAAGGATAGGTCATAAAGTTTTGAGAATGGGCTATTTCTGGCCTACATTGTTCAGAGATGCGAAGAAGTATGTTCATGCATGTGATAGCTTCCAAAGGATGGTCCAATCCAACAGATTAGATGAGATGCCTTTTCAGCCACAGCTTGTGGTTGAACCGTTTGATAGGTGGGATCTAGATTTTGTAGGGCCTATCAACCCTCTCTCAAAGCCAAAAGTTCACATCTTGGTTTGCACAGATTAGATGACCAAATGGGTAGAAGCTGTAAAATTAGTCACAGCAGATCTAATGAACAAGTAAATCAATCACAACAGATGAACATAGAAAATATGGTGCAAAACTGTGCAAAACATGCAGCAGTGCTCTCTATCCCAGAAAGGGTGAATGAATTACAATACAAACTGTCACAATGACAGAGCAATTCGAATTTCCTAAGGAGGTCATTCAAATCACTGAATGGAGTAGCTTGACTCTATCTAGGAGTCCTCATCAATCATCGGTGTTGCTCATCAATCACAACAACCAGGTCATCCAGGTGTCAATCTGAGTCTAACTGAGTGTAATAAGTGTAACTGACAGTGTGTAGCACTGATATAGGATTGGAGGCTCAGTGGGGGCGCATGGGAGGCTAACTGAAATCAGAAAAAGTCACCTAATCAAACTGGAGGTCAAACGGAGTGATACAGTCAGTCGGGAGTGAAACTAGCCTCAAATCAGGGAGAATCGGAGCTAACTGAATGTAACTGAAGTGGACACTGTAGTGGTAGGTGAACAAGTGCGCCCTTCTCTGGCAGTAGGTGAGAAGTGGGCGCTTTCAGCTTAGGAGGGCGAAAACTCTGTGGTAGGTGGCTCCCGGGTGCTAGACGACACAGGTGGATAAGGTGCTGGAGGCATCAAACTGGTGACTGGGATGCATGCCAGTGCATGCAGGTGCATGCAAACCCTAGATTATGCATATCCTGAAATAGATCATGCAGGATCCTGAAATAGATGATGTATCCTGAAATAGATGATGTGGATATCCGAACACCCCCCCTCAAGCTAGACTATGAAGTGCCAACCTAAAATAATGTGGGGCCCCTGGTAACTAAGACCAAAGGTCACCCCAATACAATAATCCAAAAAATGCTGAAAATAAACTAAGTGAGGAAAGAGGGAAAACCCAGTGGGAAGAAAGCCCCCCCTCAAGCTAAAGCATAATAATGAATCAATCTATCTCCACCATGATGGAACTCACCCCCAACAGTGAACGGAGGTAAGAGAACTTCTTCTCAGTGAAGCTCTTGGTGAAGATGTCTGCAATTTGCTCATCAGTAGGGCAATATTGCAGAATGATGGTGCGGTCATGCACCAACTGTCGAATGTAATGCATATGAATCTCAATGTGTTTGGTCCTCTGCCGCTGAACTGGATCTGTGGAGATCTTGATAGCACTTTGATTGTCACAAATAGGACAGTCGAATTAGTGCCACCAAAACCAAACTCAGAAAGAATACCCTGCAACCCAAACTGCCTGAATGCAGGCATTGACTGCCCCTCGATACTCTGCCTCTGCTGAAGAAAGTGCAATGGCTTCTTGCTTTTTGTTGGACCAGCAAATAGCACCATGACCAATCTGAAAACATAACCGGAAGTGGACTTCGATCAATTCTATCACCTGCCCAATCTGAATCAGTAAAACCAATGAAATCTAGCTTAGAATCTGCAGCATAATGTATGCCAAACTGTTTCGTACCTTGCACATACTGCAAGATCCGCTTGGCTGCTCGCCAATGAAGCTCATGTGGCTGCTGCATATATCTTGACACGGCACTCACGGCATATGAGTATATCAGGCGCTGAGTGTGTCAAATAAAGTAGTGAACCAATCAAACTGTCGATACATACTGCAATCTGCAAGCGGTGTGGAATCTCCCTCCTCAAGACTGATTCCCTGAGAGGAATGGGAACGGGGCTGCCTTACATTCAGCCATAATTAAAACTTCAATACACGGTCGGAAGCATATTTTTGCTGAGATATAGTGATCCCATCAAAATTTTGAGCTATCTCCAAGCCCAAAAAATGACTCAGCAAGCCCAAATCGCTCATGTCAAAAGCTAGATTTAAGGCAGATTTTAGCTTGTTTATTGAAGTAAGTGTGCTACCCAGTAATAAGCAGATCATCAACATAAAGTACAATACCACCACAAATTACCCTTTAACTCGCTGAAGATACACATTCATATCAGATTTGCATCTTTGGAAATTCTGAGAAAGAAGGAAGGAGTCCATCTTTGCGTACCAAGCTCTTGGGGCCTGTTTTAACCCGTACAAAGACTTCTTCAATTTACAAACCAATGATGGATCTGATGTATAACCCTCTGGCTACTGCATATAGACCTCTTCAGCAAGGTCTCCATGTAAAAATGCACTCTTCACATCCATATGGTGCACTTCCCAGTGCTTGGATGCGGCAATAGCTAAAACAAGGCAGATGGAATCCATCTTTGCAACCGGTGCAAAGGTCTCTGTGTAGTCCACTCCTTGGACTTGGGAAAAACCTTTTGCCACCAACCTTGCTTTATATTTTCTGATAGTGCCATCAGCAGCAACTTTAGTATAGTAGACCCATTTACACTTCACTAATTTTCTTCCAGGTGGAAGAGAAACTAGCTCCCATGTATTGTTCTTTTGAAGAGAACTGTACTCTTCATCCATGGCACTTTTCCATCTCGGATCTCTATGGGCTGAATAGTATGATGTAGGATCTGAACCAGCCATCAAATAACAAATCTCAGGAAGAAATGGATCAGCAATAGAAAGAGCCATACCTGCTCTTTGAAAGTCTCCTCTTGTTCGTCTCGGATCAGCAGGATTTCCAAGACTAGAACCAGCAGATTGTAGAGTGTTTTGGGCCCACTTTGGTAACTGAGGGGGATCATAATGGTCGGATTCCGAACCTGATATGTCATGATCATCATATGCTGCTACAATATCAGAAATATCAGAACTCATACCTTCATTATCGCTGCTCGAATCTTCTTCTGGTGAAGGCGGTGAATCGGCAGTTTTCTCCTCAACTAGTTGCAATTCTTGAAGCGGTTCTTCAAACTGCACACTGCGCTCTATGAATATCTTTTTAGATCTGATATCCATGAGTTTATATGCTTTTGATTCTTCCCCATATCCTATCAATATGCACTCGATACTTTGTGGATCCAAAGCTCGTCTCTTCTCAGAAGGAATTCTAGCCCATGCAGTAGAGCCAAAAACTCTCAAATTTGACACATCCAGTTTGTGACCAAAGAATGCTTCGAAAGGAGTCATACCTTTCACGGATGAATGTGGAACACGGTTCTGTATACATGCAGCAACATTTATTACTTCAGCCCAAAGATTTGCAGCCAAACCTTTTGATTCAATCATGCATGTAGCCATCTCTTTCAGTGACCGGTTTTTCCTTTCCGCTACACCGTTCTGCTGGGGTGTGTAGGGAACTGTATGTTGGATCTTGATTCCGCTTTGGGCACAAAGTTGCAGCAACTCGGACTTGATATATTCCCCACCATTATCAGATCTAAGAGCTTTGATCTTGCTCTCAGTGGTGGTCTCAACAGAAGCCTTAAAATCATTGAATTTTCCAAGCACTTCTGACTTGTTTTTGAGAAAGAATACCCATGTAAAGCGGGAAAAATCGTCAATAAATGTCAAAACATACCTTGAACCATTTAATGACATATGGGGCAGCGGACCACTGATATCAGAATGGATCAATCCCAAAATAGTAGAGGCTCTGCTAGCCTTGCCGCGGTCGAATCTGTGCTCGGGGTGCTTCCCAATAATGCAACCGGTGCATATTCCCTTCGAGGAACGGAGTTGTGGAAGCCCATCTACCATGGATTTATTTGATAGCAGCAGAAAATACTTATAATTTAGATGTCCAAATCTTTCATGCCAAATCCTACTAACCTCATTACCATGTGTGCGAAGAGCAGTGGGCTTTGCAAGCGGAATAAAGTGCGAAAACTCATAGCATTTTGCAGTGTGGTTTGCCTTTCCAACCGCAACTAGTCTTCCACTTTTGATATCAGAAATTTCAACTGTATTAGGGCTGAATGTGACTTGCTTTGGTTCACCAGTATGTGTCATTTGATACACAGAAAGGAGATTCGAAGCTAAGGAAGGCACATAGAGAACATTCTGAAAGCATCCATGTTCTACATGAATCGTACCTTTGCCCTTTGAAGAAATTTTTGAGTCATCTCCCAAATGGATGGGGATGGAGCTGTTTGGATCGAATGAGGAAAAAGAATCAATATTTGCAGCCATATGATTTGATGCACCCGAATCTATCAAGAGAGTAGTGGGCTTCGAAACCGTTGCCATGAGTGCTTGTCCTCTTTCATGATCGTCATTCCGATCCTTCTTCCTTGCACCGTCAGGAAGGGTTATGTTGTTCTTTTCCAAAAGGAGGGCCATTTGATCTATAGTCTTCTTCATACATGAACTTTCGGGATGAAATCCACGGTTACAATAAGTACATTTAGATTTTTGGTTACCTTCTTTGCCCTTTTGCTTGGATTTCGAACCGGATGGTGCATCCGTTTGCTTGCCTTTGTCTTTTTGCTTGTGAGGCTCGAATTTGGGCTTCTCCTTCTTTAGCTTTCCTTTACCATTCGAGATCTTGGGTCCTTGAACAAATAGGGATGAATCTTTGGAGCTTATGGACCCCATTTGAATCAACTTGTCATGCTCTTTTGTAAAGGACTCAATGAAGGCATTCAAGGTAGGCATCTTCCAATTCGGGGTAGTTAGCCGACCGGAATTGAAAGTAGAGACAAATACCGAATAATCTTTCCCAAGTTGCTTAGAATGGAGAGGATCAACTGTTTATCCTCTTTGATAACACCACTGTTCTTCAATTGCAAGTTCAAGTTCTTGAATTTTGTGAAGAATTCATTGATGGTCTCAAAATTCTCAGGATTAAGGCCAATCAATTCATTCTCTAATTGAAAAGCCCTAAGCTCATCCTGCTTGCCGAATAGTGTTTCAAGTTGCTCCCATATGGCTTTTGGAGTCTTCAATCCGCTGAGATGGAAGTGAAGATCCTTGGAGATGGAGAGACAAAGAAGACCATAAGCTTCATCAAGCTTGTTGTAGTGTTTGGTTCGATCTGACAAATTGTTTGGCTCCAATTCAAGACCAAGAGTGACTCGGTAGTAACCTTTTGAACGTAATATGATCTCCATATCATCTTTCCAATCAAAATAATTGAATGGGGTGAGGATAGGCTTTGAAGAAGAGTATTCCATTGCAAGGATTGAGTCAACTGATGAAGAGGAAGCTTGCATGCAGACTATAGCGAATGCAATTGATGTAGGAAACCTTGCATGCAGAAGATAGCGAGTGCACTTGAAGGAGACAATAAACCTGCAAATCACATCAAAACAACCACAATAAGGTCGAACAATCCACCCTTTGAGAGTTGCATCACACCTGGGATTGGATTTCAAGCAATGTTGAATGGGTCCAATGTATCAGACCCAGGAATTATGTGGTAACTCAAGCTTCTGGAGTGGTATTGGAATATTTTTCAAGCTTTGCATGCACAGGAGCGAATGCCCTTGAGATATCTCATGCCAAACTTTTTGCAATTTTTAGCAATTCAGTCAAATCTTCTTGTATAAACACCTGTAGAAAAGAGATCTTGTCCCTGCAATGGCTCTGATACCATGTAAAATTAGTCACAGCAGATCTAATGAACAAGTAAATCAATCACAACAGATGAACATAGAAAATATGGTGCAAAACTGTGCAAAACATGCAGCAATGCTCTCTATCCCAGAAAGGGTGAATGAATTACAATACAAACTGTCACAATGACAGAGCAATTCGAATTGCCTAAGGAGGTCATTCAAATCACTGAATGGAGTAGCTTGAATCTATCTAGGAGTCCTCATCAATCATCGGTGTTGCTCATCAATCACAACAACCAGTCATCCAGGTGTCAATCTGAGTCTAACTGAGTGTAATAAGTGTAACTGAAGTGTGTAGCACTGATATAGGATCTGGAGGCTCAGTGGGGGCGCATGGGAGGCTAACTGAAGTCAGAACAAGTCACCTAATCAAACTGGAGGTCAAACGGAAGTGATACAGTCAGTCGGGAGTGAAACTAGCCTCAAATCAGGGAGAATCGGAGCTAACTGAATGTAACTGAAGTGGAACTGCAGTGGTAGGTGAACAAGTGCGCCCTTCTCTGGCAGTAGGTGAGAAGTGGGCGCCTTTCAGCTTAGGAGGGCTAAAACTCTGTGGTAGGTGGCTTCCGGGTGCTAGAAGAAGGTGGATAAGGTGCTGGAGGCATCAAACTGGTGACTGGGATGCATGTCAGTGCATGCAGGTGCATGCAAACCCTAGATTCTGCATATCCTGAAATAGATCATGCAGGATCCTGAAATAGATGATGTATCCTGAAATAGATGATGTGGATATCCGAACAGAAGCTATAGCCTTGGTTAAGGCCAATGATCAGGCTGTGATTGATTTCCTGTATGAAGAGATTTTTACTCGGTTCAGAGTACCTAAGGAAATCATTACAGATGGTGGACCACAGTTTGTGTCTCACAAGCTGAAATCACCGTTATAGAAATTTCATATTCAACACAGGATAACCTCACCATATCATCCACAGGCCAATGGCCAAGTGGAGAGCACAAACAAAGTTATCGAGGCTATTCTGACAAAAACAGTGAAGAGCCATCGTAAAGATTGGGCTGAAAGGCTTCTAGAGGCACTATGGGCCTATCGTACTACGTGGCATAACACCAATGTTTTTTCCCCATATGAGTTAGTGTATGGTAAGAACATTGTTTTTCCAATTGAATTTGAAATCAGAACATTGAAAACAGTTGTGGAAGCAAACCTGGATTTATCAGAGGCATAGAGGAACCGACTGAATCAGCTCAATGAATTGGATGGGAAACGCACAGCTGCAGTACATCATATAGCTTTAATCCAACAACAACACTCTAAGTGGCATGATCGATTTATAAAGAAGAAAGTCTTCCAAAAGGGGGACTGGGCCATATTGTATGATTCACGGTTTAAGAGGGACTTTATGGGAAAATCGCACACTCGTTGGTTGGGACCCTATTAGATAGATCAGGTATTTGATAATGGAATAGTCTGGTTGATCACCATTGATGAAAACAAAGTACCATTATTCATAAATGGTCATCGGTTGCGACTGTATCACAATCTGATGTCAAGGGAAGCTTTCGTTTCGCAGGTTGCAGGTGATCCAAAGTATCAGTTAATGCCAGGGCAGGGATTTTTCTCAAACCCTGTGAATTCCTAAAAGCTTCAATTTCCATACATATTTTGTACATAAATAATTGGTTTTTCTTTCATTCTGTATTTTATCTATTTTTATTTTTTGCATTTGATCGGTTTGTTTTGAAGGACTGTGTGCAGGAACCATGCAAGAACTAATTGGAAGAACAACAGTCGTGACTGGGCCAGACGATTGCAGACACCCCACGTTTATTCCTGATCTAATAAAGCTCTTTTTAAAAAGATGGATGATTCGTTACCTTTCAGTAGTTAGCTCAAAAATTGCTTGTTACTTCATTTTGACACATCTGCGACTCCTTGCCTTGCTCATTCTTCCTATTCTAGCAGTTGTGACTCCGCCACTTTTTCCCGTTCTACCAAATTCCACAGCTGTGACTCCACTATTTACGCTCACCTTTCTAAGTTTGTCAGCTACAACTCTGCTATTTCCGTTTCATTTTTACCCCTTCCAGCAGCTACGACTCCGCTACCTTCGTCCATTCCGCTAAACCTAGCAGCTACGACTCCACTATACTTGATTATTTTGCTAAATCTAGCAGCTGCAACTTCATTCTTTCCACTTCATTTCCGCTCCTTCCATACAACTGCGAGTCCGCTATTTTTTATCAATCCACCAAATCCAGCAGCTGTGACTCCGCCAATTTGTCTGCTCTCCGATGGATGATGCCAATGATGATTTGATTAGGCATCCGTTTTTTTCGCTCGTTCCACAATATCCAACCATGGTTCGCCACGAAGGAAAATTTTGGGTGCCTTGAGTAGCTGTTAGCTCACGTGGCGTGGCCACATTACTTCAGCACGTGTGCATTTATGCTTATTTTTAATGACGAAGATGACAAAAGGGGCTATGATGGTTGGCACACCATGATGATTAACTCACGGCCGGATGCATAGTGTGAAGGTACGGATTCTAACTATAAACATGATTAGGCATCTATTGACGTCGCAAATAATAATGGTTATGTCTGTCATTCTTTCCTGCTATTTATCCCTACCATTTATCCCGACGAGAATCGTGCTTAAGGCCACTACCTGTACTCCTGATCATGACTATCATTCTATCCGATTCGTGTGATAAACCAGCCACAAATCTTACCTCGAAACTAATGCTGCCACCTTTCCAACACGGCTCAATTCAACTCTTAACTATCCGTCTACCGTGCCCGCATGCAGACAGTTCAATAGTTGGAGCTGTGACTGGCACATTTGTTACAACTTCTTGCAGAAGTCCAGTGATATGGGTATTCCTGTAAGGTATGAACCTCTAACAATAGAATCCTTGTATAGAAACAGAGATGTCTTTATCATTTTTCGAGAAGCAGGATGGACAACTTATTTTCAATGCCTGAGTGGTTTTCACGAGGAAACATCCCTTGAATTTGCTCAAAATTTGACGAACACTCATTTAGAGGTTCGAGGAATAAGGGTAGATGTTTCAGAGGTAATTCTGGCGGAAGTAACAGGACTTTCTAGAGTTGGGCGACACTGGTTTAGTCGAAAACGCTATCATCCAACCGCAGTTGAAGACTTTCTTGCAGCTAGAGAAAGTGTCTGACCATTGTGTAGGGGAACAACCTTGGAAACTCTTCCACATCCATGGGACCAAATTGCAATATTTTTGAAGAAGTATATTACCTGCGAGGGGAGGTATAGTGTTGTTTATATCAATGAATTTTTACTTCTATCACATTTACGACACAACCGACTGCAAAACATGTCGTACTTTCTTTTTCAATCTTTGCAACGCATGGCTTATTACGTTAAAGGTGCTCAGCACCCCTTAGCATCTCTCACAAATCATGGGCTCATTAAATTGCTTATCTTACGAGCCCTTGCATAGCATAATTTGACATGGGATCAATTTATGGACTGGCCAAACCTCCCTCGTGAATTGTCTTTAGACATATTGCATGAGGACTTGAGTTCCTCAAATTCAGTTGGGGGGAGGAAAGATGGAATACCTGAGTAGAAATTTACAGAGGAGGATGAAATGAGGACAGCTGAAACTGAAATGGAAAATGAAAACCTTCAAGCAAAGGCAGTATCAAAAAATGAACAAGCAGTCCCGAACATAGAATCTTCTCCCATACTCATAAGGACTTTAAATCAAAAGGAGGGAGTTGGCTCTATTTCTAAGGCAATAGGATTCTCCTTTCCTTGGAGAAAGGGATGGCTGATGAGCATGGGCCATTCATCTCGCTCAGTGAAGAAGAGGAAAATCAAAATTGTGACTACAGCAGAAGCAGGTCATCTGGTCAGGTTAGACAGTGGGACTCCTATTTTTAAACCTCAACCACCTGATGACACACAAGAACCTGCTGTAGAAGAACCTCAATTAGATAATCTTCTATTTAAAAATGAGTTGCTAAAAGAGGAGGTGCAAGATCTTCGGGAAGAACTAGATAAATGGAAGGAAAAATGTAGGGAACAAGCAAAGAAGTATGTGGATGCAAGGGCAGAAGCTGCAGATCATTTGAGGAATTTACTATCCATTTGGAGAATGGGAGTACAACAAGAGATAATATGTCCAGAATGTGGAGATATTTTTAATCTTCCAGGGCTTAAAGTTACAATGGTAGACCTAGAAGTTCAGGGATCTGCAGAAGCAAGGCAATCAAAGAAGTCATTTGCAGACTAAAATCATCAGGAAAAGGACACTGTCACATAAGAACCAACCACCTTAAATTTTTTTTGAAAGTATAATTTAGATTGAAGCTGCTAAGGGTAGGAGGATGATGTTACACAAGAACCAACATTCCCAATGATGATTAGAAATTTTATTTCCTCAACTGGCATAATAAGAACAGGGGTCAACCTCAGAATCGAACTAATCAGCTGTTGCATGAGGACATGCAAATGGATAGTTTGGGGGAGATGTTGGGCATTGGAAAGGCCCCCTTTTTAACCATACCTATTTCATCATTTTGCAAAACTTTACTTTACTTTCGTAAACCATATGCATGCCTTTTCCAAATCATTCAGCAATCCTGAGAAGGTATAAATCATTATTGTTTCATTTAATTATGCCTAATACTGTTATGGTTACGAATCCTGACCCTTGGTTTATGCTAACATTTGTGAGTGCATTTAGTCAAAATCTAAAGCACAGGTGTATCAGCCACATGGTGCCAGCTGTTACTCTTCAAAGCACCAGCTCCTCATACTCCAAGGAAAAGCACATCCTCCACGCGAGCTGTAACAGATCTTCACTGTAACATATTCCACTGAAACAAAGCCTAGCTGTGACAAACAGGTTGCATTCCAGTTGCTGAGTCTGTTGATCCATTAATTATTAGATCAACAACATCCTTCATGATTAACAGCCTTGTTTAATACGACTACATTAGTTAGCTGTAACTCCGTAGCATGAAGATCATAGATCTTCATTGTTGCACGATTATAGTGGATCTAAAACTGTATTTTCCTTATATAAATTCTAGAAGGCTCTCGTAGCCTGGGGTTGGACATTTACCACTTTGTGTAAGCTATAACAGAGCACTGAGACTAACGATTTTCCATCCTTAATATGAAAGCAGAGTTCTTCATTTATGTGTCTTAATTTGTTGTGATTCTCGACGTATCTGTTAGAAGGCCAAGGCCTGCCTTCTCACAGAGATAGCCGGTTTAAGTATGTAGAGTAGTTTAGTTTTACTTATGTTGTGTGGTGGGGAATTATTGCAGATGTTACTGGTAGCAGCAACAGAGAATCAGCTTTCCTTTTGGTAGTTCATAAATTGCATCTTGAATAGCTGTAGTAGATTGGTGTGACAGTCGATTGTGTAGGCTAGTTTCTTTAATTGCATGTGTGTTTTAATCAGCTGTGATAGCTAAGCTCAATTCCAATACCTTTCAGTCATTTATGCTTTCTAGGACTTCCAGTAATTATCATTTAGAGTTCAAGCTTGTATTTCAATTCTGGTTGTTGTTGTATCTTCAATTGCATTCCTAGATTAGACAGATAATGGTACAGTTACAGTAGCCACTGGATAGATCATTTTGGTAAAGATTGAATGCTTTAGTTTGATAATTATAGGATTTAACTTCTTGCAAAAGTAATCTATTTCAATTTCATTATTAGATCATTAAACTGTTGGGTTGATTTCTATAAGAAGATTGTTGCACTTTGGATTCTTAGATGTATGAATTAGATTAGTTTTCCTTATGGAATGAGTTGGTTGAGCAGATAGGTAGGGTTATTATCTACATTTAGTAAATCAGCTGCTTGATCTGTTTATGCATAGATTGTGCTTATTTCCTTTGAAATAAAAGACTTCCCTGGGTTTGACAATTTATATTGACCATCCTGTGTGTTAACTTTAATTAATTGACATATAGGGTGACCAACAGATATTACGAGCACACTGCTCTACCTATCTGGATCTCGATAGAACATCCCAGGCTGTTACGAGTACACCGCTCTACCTATCTAGATTTTAAAGGATATTTTCTATGTGAACTTTCGCAAAACCTACTCAGAGCATCCCAAGATGTTACGAGCACACCACTCTACTTGTCTGGATCTCGATAGAGCATCCCAGGTTGTTACGAGCACATCGCTCTACCTATCCGGATTTTAAAGGATCGTTTCTATGTGAAACCATAGAAAAACCTACTCAAAGCATCCAAGGATGTTACGAGCACACTGCTCTACCTGTCCGAATCTCGATAGAGAATCCTAGGCTGTTATGAGCACACTACTCTACCTATTTGGATTTTAAAGGACCTTTTCTATGCTACCTGCACAACCTGTCCACGGCCACAAAGTATCAACCTAATACTCACCATACATCATCCTGATGTACATCATCACATGATCAACCTGATCATCATCATAGCATCAACCTGATGCATATCATCTGGAGCAACATCCTGAAGCTCATCATCTGTGATCATCCTGATCATCTTCATACATCGACCTGATGCATATCATTTGGAGCAACATCCTAAAGCTCATGATCTATGATCATCCTGATCATCATCATACATCAACCTGATGCATATCATCTGGAGCAACATCTTGAAGCTTGTCATCTATGATCATCCTGATCAAACAATGCATCCACCTGATACATATAATCATACATGATCTACCTGATCATACAAGTATCCACCTGATCATACAATGTATCTACCTGATACATATACAAATACATGATCCATCTGATCATACAATGTATCCACCTGATACATATACAAATACATGATCCACCTGATCATACAATGTATCCACCTTATACATATACAAATACATGATCCACCTGATCATACAATGTATCCACCTTATACATATACAAATACATGATCCACCTAATCATACAATGCATCCACCTGATACATATATAAATACATGATCCACCTAATCATATCAAGCATCCAACATGATGCATATACAAATGCATGATCCAACTGATCATATCAAGCATCCAACATGATGCATATACAAGTACATGATCAAACTGATCAAAGCATCCAACATGATGCATATACAAATACATGATCCAACTAATCATATCAAGCATCCAACATGATGCATATACAAGTACATGGTCAAACTGATTAAAGCATCCAACATGATGCATATACAAATACATGATCAAACTGATCAAAACATCCAACATGATGCATATACAAAGTAGTAACTGGAGCATCGTCCTGATGCTTATCCTCCAATGCTTACATCCACAGCCATGGGAAGGATCCTCCTCTCACAATGATTGGAATGGCTCCTGCAAATGTGTCCATCACTTATTCCTAGAAGTGTCATCAATCTGAAGAACACCAAGCCTCTCTCTGAAGTATTCAAACTTCAATCTGGCTAGTGGTTTCGTCAACACATCTGCAACCTGCTCATCCGTCGCAACATACAGGAGCTTCACTGCTCGTCTCTACACCATATCCCTAATATAGTGATATTTGATCTCAATGTGCTTTGACCTGTCGTAGAACATCGGGTTCTCAGACAGCTTCACACAACTCTAGTTGTCACAAAAGATACCAGTAGCATCCAACATGAGATCAAATAACTCAGACAGTATCTTCTGGAGCCATACTACCTCACAACTAGCCGAACAAGCTACAACATACTCTACCTCGGCTGTACTCAGTGCTACGCAGGATTGCTTCCTGCTAAACCAAGAGATCATACCCGATCCCATATTGAAGTAGCACCCAGATGTGCTCTTTCTATCTGCAACACTACCTGCCCAGTCTGAATCAACATAACCCTGCAGGTTAAACTTTTGATTCGCATCATACTTGAGCCATAATCAATTGTACCCTTCAGGTACCTTAGAATATGCTTTATAGAAATCAGGTGAACACCTCTGGGATCCGTCAGGTATTGGTTTAATGTGTTCACCACAAAGAAAATATTTGGACTCGTGTTCATCAGGTACATCAAGGACACAATCATCTGACGATACACAGTGACATCAACCAGATTAGATGAAGCATCACACAGAAGCTTCAGGTTTGATGCCATAGGTGTGGCCATGGCCTTGTAGTCCATCATCCCGAACCTCTTTAGGATCTCTACTGCATACTCCCCTTGTCCAAGGAAGATTCCATCTGCACTCTGCCACACCTCCATTCCTAGGAAATAGTGCATCATCCCCAAGTCCTTCATCTCGAACTTGGCAGCAAGCTTCCTCTTGGTGTCAGCAATCAATCTATCCTCTCCTATTACAAACAAGTCATACAATAAGAGTATCACAGGATTTCCTTCCTCAACCTTGTAGTAAAGGTTGGAATCCTCTTTACTCTTAGTAAAGACCAAATTGGATAGGAAACTGTCCATCCTACCATACCAGGTCCTAGGAGCTTGCTTCAAGCCATACAAGGCTTTCTTCAACTTGCACACATATGACTCCATGTCATATGTCTCAAAACAGAGTGGTTGCTTCACATACACTTCCTCTTCAACTACACCATTCAAGAAAGTTGTCTTGACATCCATCTAGTGTATCTTGCATTTCATCATTGCAGCCAGGGCAAGTACTGATCTGATTGAAGTGTACCTGGATACAAGAGCAAAAGTCTCTTCATAGTCTATCCCCTCTTTTTGGGAGAAGCCATGAGCTACAAATATTGCTTTGTATTTTTCTATGTTGCCATCTGCAGCATGCTTGATCTTATAGGTCCATTTGGAAGTCACAACAAACTTCCCTTCAGGTCTTGGGACCACATCCCAAACATCATTCTTCATGATCGACTGGTATTCCTCGATCATGGCATTCTTCCATTGCTGCATCCTGAATCCTGGGAACTTTAGATTCTTCAATATATTCAATAGATAGCTTTTTTGCTAGAGTAAATGTTGTAGTCCTTCTTTTGTAGGTGATGGTATAAGATCTTTCCTACAAGACAAGTTAAATTGCATGATTAGAAACATCTCATAGCTTTCAGAACAAATTCTTACACATAAAGAAATATGTCCTTGAGTCATGCAATTAATTTAGCCAATGCTTCAATACAACATTTATCCATATTCCGTAACTTTCTAGATGCCTTCCAATCTCTACCGGAACATTTTTAAGAGTGTGCACAACTCCCAACATGTCAGTAAAGAGGTTTCATTCTAGATAAGTTGCAATGGAATGTTGTACAGTGACATAGGCCACTTACCCATTACATGCATATTAGTAGTATACTGTTCATTAATGCAATTATTCTAATATGCATAATACACAACCTAAGTCTAGGAACATAAGCATATACATCACTGATCAATATTATTTAAACACAAGAAATGACAATTCAAATACTTATCTTTGCTTGTTTGTTGGGTGGACTCCCTCTCAATCTTTTTTTCCTTGCAGAAACTACTGAAGTGTGCTCCCTCTTTATCTTTGCTTCTTGGATTACCTGTTCTTGAACTTATGTTCATCCTGGACCACTATGCATGTTTAAGTGTGTGTTATCAGACAATCCACTCAAGCGGATGTGAGCCGGATCTCCCTAGCTCAAAGTGAGTCTAGAAAAAATAGAACAGACTACCAATGCATTTACTAGATCTACTTAAGGATCAAGTAGTAGATGTCTTACCTTTCACTTCACAATCCTTTCTCCCGAATGTCGCTCCACGTCTCACGGTCATCAGATCCTGACTGCAAGATCTGTCAAGACAAGAAACAAGAGAAACCAATAAAAGACATCTATACAATAAGAAATCTAAGTAAACAGTTAAGTAGGTAAACTACTCAATATCATTGCACACACGAACAATATTGGTGGAAAGCATTTGTATTACTACAAATATAGGAGTACATAGTAGAGATATAGAACCACAACCAAGGCTTAACGCTATAGCCCTTCTCCGACAAATCCAATTGCCATATCCTTCCAAGGAAGTATGAGTTCTCCAATAGGTGAGTGGAGATGTTATAAGAGTGATTTCACTAGCATGTAGATACCATAACCTTCCTCCCTTTGGGATGGGAGTGAGCTTCATTTATATAGGACTAAGTGGATAGGGTATAGATAGGATATGTTGAGAGATGGTAGGAGAGGCTTAAGGGATATCTCCAAAGGTTTAGGAACCGAGTGCCAACTCTTCCAAGAGGTCAGGGATAGGGTCCCAAGTCAGCAAGCTTCGAGATGGACCTCGAAGAAGCTATTTTTTCCATCTAACTGATTTCGTTGCACCCTATAATGGAGCAAGGTGCGACGTCGCATGTTGCTAGTGTGCAGCCTACGACGACCCTTCAAAACTTAGCACAATTGGGTACAAATCCTCCCAGGATGATTACTTAGTCCAAGTATCTTCAGGGGTGTATACACTGAATCTTATGATGAGTAGATTTTGGGTGTAACAGTGTGCACTAGTGTGATGATTGTGCCATCCTCAAGATCTCATACATTCATTAGCATAATCTTAATACTATCAAAACACAATAATCTTAAACATGTATAGTCATGATCATTTCAAACACAGATAATAAGCATTAGCATTCAAAGTTTCAGAGAAGACTTCTCTTACTCATGCATATACATATTTAACCATAGAACTCTTTTGGTTAGTCATATCATTAATCAAGGTAAGAGACATAATATGCATAAACCCTAGATTACTCAAACTCATAACTTCATGAGTAATCATTATCAATCATACAAAAGTATAAGATCCTTACATAGGGTAGGATTCTAACTTGATATAGGAAAAACATACTTGGTCATCATATTTGCTAGTTATGTCTAGCAATGTTTTCGTGTTCTCTTCAATGACATGCATAACTCATAAGTTAACCATTATAGAACCAAATTATACATACCTCTATGTGATCCATGACTATGGATGAGTCTTTGTCTTCATGTCACTATGGTCTTGATCTAGGACTTGATTTGTACCTTCATGTTAGCGGATAACATTCTCCTCATACAACACCACAGTGCATTAGTACAATCATCATACAATCATAAGTGTCATAACCCTAATCAATGAATGTCTTATATCATGCATTCATACTTTTACTAGGGTGATAAGACAAGTCTAAATTTAAACAAGATTGTTACTAAACTCAATAACATGAAGACAATCATATTATAAACTTAATCATGAACAGATTTCAAAACATACCTGTAAGTCATACCTGTCAGATTGCTTGTAGTAGTAGTTGTTGTTGTTCCTTTTGTTCTTAGGACAATCTAAGGAAAAGTGTCCTCTCCTTGGTATGTGCTGTGAGAGCTTGATCTTCATTCCTCATCTTTTCTTCTCGAGCTATAATCTGAGCTTCTTCTAATGAGCATTCTTCTCACAGCCTGCTGAAAGAGATAAGTTTCTTCCTAGCACAAATTCCTTGGATGAAGGAATCCCATGACCTAGGAAGGCCATTAAGAGTGGTCATTACCACTTCTCCATTCTCTATAACTTCTCCCACAGCTTCAAGTTCTTCTTTTATCTGGGATACCCTTGAGAAATAAGACTGTATGGTCTCCGCATTTTGGAACTTGATATTCTTCAATTGATTCCTCAAGGTCATCTTCTGATTTATATTCTTCCTTTCAAATAGCTTGGACAAGAATCAAACATCTCCTTAGGTGTCTTCAGAGATGACACATGTGGCATGAGATGGTTTTTGATAGAATCGGAAATGATCCTTTTAGCCTTGACTAAGCTCCTCTTGTGTAAGGCCTTAGTCTCTTCTCCCTCTGGGACAGGAACCCCTTCATTATGTAGGTGTCCAACTCACTCTCTTCTAGAATTAACCCAATCCTATACTTCCATGCTCGGAAGTTATCAGCTCCTTTAAGCTTATCCTCAAGCTTGGTGTGGTGAGACATCTTAAAGAGTACTTCAAATGAAATAGAAAAGATTTAGGTCTTACCACTTGATTTGTAGAAATCTGGATTTGGAGCTGGATTAGGGTTTGTCAGAGAAACCCTAAAAATTCAAACTTTGAATTTCAAACTTCTAAAAGGATAGAAAGATGCACCTTGATGATCTGATCAAGATGGTATACTCAGAATTTTAAAACTGCAAAGTTTCACCCCTCAAATTTGCTTTTCAAACTTCTCGATTCACTAGGGAGGAACCTGAATTAGGTTTTGATTTTCCCATAGCTTCATCCATCCAAAAGTTCGATTTTGGTCTCTAAACTTCTATTTTTCAGAGGAGCTTCTATCCATGGTTTCAGATTTCAGAAATTCCAATTTTTGCAGAAGCCCTAATTTTTGGCTTCACTAGAGAGGACCCCAAACTAGGGTTTGATTTTCCTGGAGCTTCACCCAACCAAAAAGTTTTATCCAAATCTCTAAAATTCTATTTTTCCACTTGCTTCCAGCCATGGTCTCAGAATTCAAAAATTCTTATTTTTGTGGAAACCCTAATTTTTAGGGCCAAAAATGAAAGTGCCCATAATTGAATTCTGATTGGACAGATAGATGCACCTTGTTGAGGAGAGTAAAAATACTCTACTGCCTTTTAATATCTGTGGAGAGAAACCAAATAAATAAGAAGCCCTAGCTTTCGCAACTGCACAGTGTCTTCTCTTAGGTTAGCTCTGATACCATGTTAATTTTGAGCATTAATTCAACATACTCTAGGATCTTTACTGAGAGAATAACATGTACAGCATATCAAGTATAACAATGCATATCAATCACACCAATCAATCACATGAGACAATAGAAATAGAGAATTTCAATGGGAAAACCATAAAGGTGATAAACCCCACAACTTCCTTAGAGATAGAAAGAGCAATGATACAACCATAGTACACAGAGATAGTCCTCCTAGTAGCTGAACCTCCTCCTCAAACGTTTGCTCCGGCACCATCCAAGTCACCATTTCTAGCCACATTGAATCTATCGGATTTATCCCGGCTGACTAATGACCTTGTTCTACATTTGAATGGGTGGCCAACCATACCAACTAAACTACCCTCAGACATACCCAAGTTTGACGGAAAACTAGGGGAAGATCCATCAAATCATGTGATGACATTCCATTTGTGGTGTTCATCCAATTCCCTATTTGATGATAGTATCAAGTTAAGGTTGTTTCAGCGGACCCTAATGGGAACTACTGCGAAATGGTACATTGAGTTGCCTCGCAATACATTCACAGAATTTTCATCTTTAGCTATGGCATTTCTGACACATTTTCAATTACATATCCACTATGAGATGGGCACCGAACTTTTAACTTCACTTAAGCAATCCACTGGTACTCACATCTCAGATCACATCCATGAGTGGAGAAGGCGCCGAAGGCTTATAAAAGCTAAAATACCTAACCAATTCTTAGCAGATTGGTTCATAAAATCCCTATTGCCTACTCTTGCCAAATATGTAGCCATGTCAGAAGCCATGACTGAAGAACAACTCATTCAGAGGGATCACCAAATGGATTTAGTATATTCCCAATCGGGCACAATTTATGACTTAATACCTCATGTTGTAATACATGTGTCTGATCCATCTAGGCCGCCAAAAGGACCTCATATCGATGGTGTGATTGGATCCGTAAACCAACTTGAATAGATTACCCAACAATTGGGACAAATGTCAGTTCAAAATCCGCAACCCACAACTGGCCAAGCAACACAACAATCTGTAACTCCTACCCAAACTTTTGAAGTACTTACGGTTCTAACTACAGACCCAAAAGGAAAAAAGAAGAAACAGAAGAAGAAACCCAATACTAGTGCTGGGATAGGATATGCACCTAATATGAATACTAATCCTACTAGAGGAAACCATGAAAATCGAAAAAACAAATACCCTTGCAAAATTTTCCAAGGGGATCATCCTACTCATCTTTGTCCTCATATGGATTATATTCATTGCATGTTGGCACAATGACAAGGGCAACAACTGCAACCGACTGTCCTAACTCAACCCTTCCCCCAACAATAACATATGGTTGTTGCGGCGCCAGTACCTCCACCAGGATGAAACCAGGAAAACCCCCCACAAGGGAACAAATCCACCCAATGCTAATATCTTCACAATTGGTGAACAGGATATCCATATCCAAACAAGGGCTCGTTCTTATGACATACCTTCAAAAGATGCCGAAATAGTTGGATCTCATCCTAGTGGTTCTCTAACTATTGAGAAACCAACCATAGATATAGTGCCCCGACCTCCAAAATGGGTCTTACGTAGAACAACACACAACCCCAATGCACGAGCTTCTCAAAACTACAATGTGGTTGAAGATTTAGCTCAAGCTCCTTGTGCAATGTCCACCTTGGAAGTGTTGCAAAGTTGTCTTGCTCAACAAAAGGCACTATTGTCTACCATCGGTGCTATTGATCCATCAGACACTAATTTGATCACATTTGACTTAGAACAGTCCACATGTAGGATTCCATCACAAATTGCATTCCAAAGTAAAGTAACTTCACATGGTAAGAACATTTTTCAAACCATTGTGGATGAAGGAGCCTTCACTTGTGTCATGTCACTAGCTTGTTGGAAAGCTTTGGGATCACCCACCTTAGTACCATCCCACACAATTCTTAAGGCATTTGATGGTCATTCATTGCCACCTCATGGACTTATCATGTCTTTCCCAGTTGAATTGGGGGGGGAAAACAGTTCAAGTAGATGTTGAGGTAGTGGATGCACCCATAGACTACAATTTTCTATTGGGACGCAGTTGGATACATAAGATGACAGATGTTGTATCTTTCGTATTCTGAGTCATTCGGTTCCCCCACCAAGGGAAGATTGTCACAATCGATCAACTAGATTACTGCACACCTAAAATTGGTCTCCACTCGAATGTACCTTTTGTAGGGGATTCAATGATGATGATTCAGGATGTTGGGGTAGGAATGTTTAAAGACTCATCCCTTATGGGAACTTTCACAATTCCACCACCAATATTGACCCCTAGCACTACCCCAATTTTCACCATTACATCAGAAGAGTACTTTCCATTAAGAGTTTTTTTTAAATCCACATCAGAGGTTGGGTCCACCTCATCAGTTGTAACCTCCAAAGAAAACATCTTCGATGAAAAGAATGATGGAAATACACATGTTTCTGCACAACATGATGAAACAAAGAGTAGTGTTCCATTTTGTGTCGTAGAGCTCATTTATCAAGCTATTCAAATGGATTCAGTAGAACTGGATCAAAATCCTCCCAAGATGGAGGAATATGATCCCTATACTTCACCTGTTTGGGCCTTGAACTCTCATAGTACCCATGATCTCCTGGATCATACTTTCTCATCGAACGAAGCCATCTTAGAGGTCATGAAGATCTCAGAACGACCCTGGGAGGATATGCACCATAGATCCTCATTTCTTCCCAAAATCGATTCATTAGAAGTCAAGCATGAAAATATTTACTTTGATGATGATATGACCAAATACCAATGCCCTATCCAAACACACAATGTGAGTTCGGAAGGAAACTTGGCAAACATTTTGAAAACCATCCCAACTGACATATCTGTAAAACCTGGCATCGTTGAGAACATCAACATAGGTGCGGATTGTTCTCCTGAGGAAATAGCACTTTATACTACTTTATTTAAAGAGATTCATGATGTGTTCGCATGGTATTATGAAGAAATTCTAGGCATCGATCCCAGTATCGTGGAACATGAGATCAAAACCTATCACAATGTTAAATCTGTACTGCAAAAACTATGTCCAATGAACCCTAAGAAGTCCGCTTCCATTAAAGCCGAGGTCGAAAAGCCATTAAAAGATGGATTCATCTATCCTATTCCTCTAACTGAATGGGTGTCCAACCCCGTTCCTGTTAACAAAAAACAAGGAACTATCCAAGTCTATACTGACTTTAGGGATTTAAATTTGGCTTGTCCCAAAGATAACTATCCCACACCTTTTAGCGATTAGATTATAGATGAATGTACTGGAAATAAAATATTTTCATTTATGGATGGATTCTCTGGTTACAACCAAATCTAGATAAAAGAGGAAGACCAACATAAGATAGCTTTCATATGCCCTTGGGGGACCTTCGCTTATCGGAAAATGCCATTCAGCCTCAAAAACACCGAAGCTACTTTTCAAAGATCTATGTCATACACATTTCACGACATTAATAAAATCGTTGAGGTTTATCTTGACGACTTGGCAGCTAAATCTCAAAGGAGAGTTGAACATAGTGCCCATTTATGAGCCATCTTCGAGCATTGCCACAAGTACAACATTAGGTTAAATCCACATAAATGCATGTTTTGTGTGGACTCCGGGAGGTTACTTGGGTTCGTAGTGTCCCAAAAGTGGATCATGGTCGATCCCATTAAGTTTGAGGCAATACTTAAGTTTCCTTCCCCGAGAACAATCACTCAACTTCAAAGCCTTCAAGGAAAAGCTAACTACTTGAGGAGATTTGTCGAGAATTTTTATGAAAAACCTAAAGGTTTCATGCGTCTCTTAAAACAAGATGCAATATTCATATGGGATGACCAAGCTCAACGTTCATTTGATGAAATAAAGAAAGCTTTGGTCTCCACCCCAGTGCTTAGTCGACCTAACTATAATAGATACTTTTTGCTATATTTGGTAGCATCTCCCTCCACCATTGGAATGGTCTTAGCACAAGAGGATGAATCATCTCAAGAACATGTTATTTACTATCTTAGTAAGTGTTAGAAAAAATAGGATCGCAAAGCAATAACAATAAACAGAAATGCAAATATAATCACACACATTACAAGAGAGACACATATATATCGTGGTTCACCCCAAGATGGGCTACGTCCACACTGAAGTTTCCATTCCTTATTATTATACCACCCAGCAAAGTGAAGGGATACAACCTGCAGCACAACCGCTGCACTTCCTCTTCACAGTTCTCACAGAATTCCAAACTTACCTGCTTCAAATCTGGCAGCAACTTCCTTGAGTGGAGAATCTGCATCCCCTTCTTGCTCATGTGGCCAGCCTATGATGCCACAATGTTGTATATTTTCCTGTGGAAGCTAAAGAGATAGAATGGTCAATATTATGAGGACATAAATACAACGTACCTACCCTGTCTCCTTTTTCTATCATCATTGATCCTTTAGTTATATTCCACCACTTTTCTCCAAATGTAGATAGACAGTCGCCATCTCCCAACTACCCTATTGAGATCATATTTCTTTTCATAGCAAGAATATTCCTAACATATTTTAACAGCCAGTCAGTTCTATTCTTAAATTTTATCCATACCTTACCCATTCCAACAATTTTACATGGCTCATCATCACCCAATAAAACATGTCCAAAATCGCCTAGAACATAATCATGAAAATATTTCCTATGGGGTGTAGCGTGACATGAAGCCCTTGAATCTACTACCTAATAATCACTAGTATTATCTAATGCAAGAATCAAAGCATCTTGTAACACACCACCTGCTAAATTTGCTTCCTGGGTAGTTTCCTTTTGTGCATCTCCTTTCTTCTCTAGAGATCTGCAGTATTTCTTCAGATGTCCTTTCTTTCCATAGTTCCAGCACTCTATTTTTTCCAGTCTGGACTTGGATCTACCCGTTTTATACTTTCCATGATTACCTTGGATCTTTCCCCATGAAGAACAAGGGAGATATGAATAACGAAGAGAACAGAGAGCGTTGGGAGTGCCCCGATGATCATGAAGAAGAGATGCAGGGAGAGAAGAGAAGAGAAGAAGGACGAGGGAGATATGAATAACGAAGAGAACAGAGAGCGTTGGGAGTGCCCTGACGATCATGAAGAAGAGATGTAGGATAATGGTAATAATCAGCATGGCGAGACTATTGATACACTTGAATTCCCCATTCGACAGACACCTAGGGTGTCTCCCATGAAGAACATTTTGTGAAATTACTCACAACAGATCTAAGAGCTGATGCATACCTCACAAGGAAGAACTGTAGAAAAATAAAAGAAGAGTGCAAAATGGAGCAGTAGAACATAGATGCAATAGAACTCATATAGGAGCAGAATAATTACACATGTTTCATTAATCTGTATATCAAACAATAATGCTACAATAGACAGGATTCGAATACCAAGGTGGTAATTCGAATTAGCCTGCATGAACTCATCATCAGATTAGTAGTGGAGTGTCATAAATGCACTGGTAGCTATCAAACTGAGTCAACTAGATGTAACCGAGTCTAACAGAATATAACTAGTCTTAACTGGATGTAACTGAAGTTGTCAGTAGTCAGAACAGATAAACTAGTCTCTCTGGATGTCTAACAGAGTGTATCAATCAGTTAACAAGCAACTAACTGAGTGCAGTCGGTTAATAAGCAACTAACTGAGTGTGCCATTGGTGGTAGGTTGGAGAGGGCACACTTCAAATGTGGTAAATGAAAAGAAAGCGCATCACTGACTAGGAGGGATAGAAATGGATAGAAAGAAGCTCCTAGGGCTAGCAGACTAGGGAGAAGGTGTTGGGAGACAGGGCTACTGATGACTGGGATGCATGCAATTGCATGCTTGCATGCAAAAATGCATGCATGACTGAATGCAAAACAATGATAATTCTAGGTAGGAAAGGAATGGAGTATAGAAATATCATAACGCCCCCCCTTAATCCATACTTTGCATCTTGGGCCCTGGTAACTAGGACCAAAGGTTACCCATACAATCAAATAAATGATAAAAAATAAAAAAAGGAACTATCCATAAATTGAGGAAATAGGGAAAACCTCATGGGAAAAATACCCCCCTCAAAAAAGGAACAGCAAGGAACTCAAAGAACCTTCATCCTAAGCAGAGAAGGAAAAATCTTTCCTCAAAGAAAACTTTTGCAAAAAACTTGGCAAGCTAACCCTCTGAAGTATGCCAATGCAAGTGCTAGATCTGGATCTAGTCTTCTAATGTGCCTCTCACTATGTAGAATATGTATTGGCCAAAGCAAGTCTTTCAGGAAACCTTTATGCTAATGGAGTGAATGGCTCATGGTGGTCCAAATTTTGAACCCTTGAGTATTTTTTGTCATACAACCGAGAGTGTCTCCTAGTTGTAGATCCTCCATGGTGAGTCTTTCCAAGAGACTGTAGATCAAACCCCACCATCATGTAGCATCTCTCAGGAAGAGGTAAATCTACATGGCATAGTGCAAGGTTGGCATGATACTGAGATCTGGTGGTTATGTGATCAGATGGATCCTCAATTGTGTTCCCAACAACTGCAAGAACTTTGTGATCCCATATTGGCCTTGGACACGGATTGGGAGCATGTGTTGGTTCTGGATCTGAATCTGAATGTTCTTGAACTTTGATCTCAACATCAATATCTTCATCTTCATATTCATTAGAAGAGGAGTCACTCTAATCTTCATTAGATTCTGAAAGAGTAAGTGGAGAGAAAGGAAAAAAAACATGAGAATTCATATGCCTTGGAGGCATGATTTGCAAACCCTTTCGCTATAGTCTTCCCAGTGGAGATCTATGTAATCTCAACTGTGTCGGGACAAAAGATCACTTATTTGGTGATCTTGTGTAAGTCATATGATATACAGACACAAATTTGTTGTAGGAGAGGGAACAAATAGAACATTCTTGAACTTGCCATGCTCCATATGTACTGTACCCATCCCTTTGGCAGATATATGAGAGTTGTCTCCCATGTGAATAGTTGGGCCATCTATGAGATCTAAAGAAGAAAATGATTCTTCAAAGGAAACCATGTGGTTGGAGGCTCCTGAATCTATGAGGAGGGCCTTTGATTTCAAAAATCCAACCGTCAATGCTTGGAATTCCTCATGACCATCAGATTCACTTCCAGAATTAGACACTCTTGCACCTTTTGGAAGGGAAATGTTATTATGTTCAAGAAGCTTGGTTAATTGATATATTTTCTTGTGCATGCAAGATCTCTCTGGGTGGTTTCCTTTCTTGCAGTAGGGGCACTTAGATCTATTAGATCTTTTGTATTTCTCCTTCTTGAAGCTAGAGGCTCCTTTTGATGGACTTGACTTGGCATTCAGCTTGGGTTCAGATGGCTTCTTTTCCTTGCCTTTGTGCCTCCCTTTCATATTCGCACTATTTGCTTCTTCAGCTAAAATATATTGATCATTGGAGGCCCTGATGGCACCCATTTGGATCAATTTGTCTTGTTCTTGGATGAGAGATGCAATAAAAAATTCTAAGGAGGGCATCTTCCAACCAGGGATTGATATTCACCCAGAGTGGAAGGTAGATACAAAGACAAAAAATTCAGATCCTAGCTTACTCAGAATGGATAGCACCAATTGCTCGTCCTTCTTATCAATGCCACACTGCTTGCATTGCATAACCAAATTTTTGAATTTCGAGAAGAATTCTTGAATGGTCTCAAAACTGCTTAGTTGTAGGGAAACCAATTCATTCTTTGGAACATGGCCTCTTAGCTCATCTTGTTTTCCGAAGAGGGCCTCTAACTTCAACCATAACTCTCTTGGAGTCTTTAACCCTTCGAGATGAAACAATAGATCTCTAGAAATATGAATTCACATGTAACCAAATGATTCATCTAATCGATTAAGATGCTTGGTTTTCTCCACAGCTAAAGTTAGTTTGGTGTCCCTTCCCATTGTTATCCTGTGTAGAGATTTGCTTCTCAATGACATTTCCATATCAAGCTTCCAATAAAATTAATTCAAAGGTGTCAATATTCTAGGAGTGAGGGGAGTGTTCGAATTGCTCATCTCAACTACTGGAGCAAATACACTTGGTGAAACTTTTCCTACTGCAGTAGGCTACTGGAACTCCTACTGGACTCAAGAACTTCGAATGACCTGCAAAAAACTCTCAAGAATGGAGATAGACTATACTCTCAACATGATTTGATACCATGTGAAAATCCTCATAGTAGATGTAATAGCTAATGTATACCTCACAAGAAAGAACTGCAGAAAAATAGAAGAAGAGTGCAGAATGGAACAATAGAACATAGATGCAATAGAAGTCAAATAGGAGTAGAATAATTACACATGTTTCATTAATCTGTATATCAAACAATAATGCTACAATAGACAGAATTCGAATACCAAGGTGGTAATTTGAATTAGCCTGCATGAACTCATCATCAGATCAATAGTGGAGTGTCATCAATGCACTGGTAGCTATCAAAATGAGTCAACTAGATGTAACTGAGTCTAACAGAATATAACTAGTCTTAACTAGATGTAACTGAAGCTATCAGTAGTCAAAACAGATAAACTAGTCTCTCTACATGTCTAACAAAGTGTATCAATTAGTTAACAAGAAACTAACTATGTGCAGTCAGTTAACAAGCAACTAACTGAGTGTACCACTGGTGGTAGGTGAGAGAGGGTGCACTTCACATGTGGTAGGTGAAAAGAGGGCGCATCACTGACTAGGAGGGATAGAACTGAACAAAAGGAAGCTCCTGGGGCTAGAAAGCTAGGGACAAGGTGTTGGGAGACAGGGCTACTGATGACTAGGATGCATGTAATTGCATGCCTGCATGCATGACTGAATGCAAAACAATGATGATGCTTGGTAGGAAAGGAATGGAGTATAGAAATATCCTAACACATTTCACCCTCAGTATTGCCAAAATTTTATGATAAGTATACTGAAGATCTAGATGAATTTCTCTTTGAATTTGACATTCTCTGTCGAAGTTATGATTATACCACCAGTGAAAAAAAGTTAAAATTGTTTCCTGCTACTTTAAAGGGAAATGCCCTACATTGGTTTATGAGTTTGGGGGGTGATACTGTTACAGCATGGGACCAAATGAAACGAGTGTTCCTTTCAAAATATTAGGAATATTGCAGAACCAAGGATAGGAGGGAAGAGTTGTCCAAAATGGTTCAAAAAGAGGATGAGAGTTGGAATATTTTGTAGAAAGAATCTTATATAATTTACAAATATCGGGTCATGTTGATATTGGAAAGGATGTTCTTAAAATCATCTTATTGCGAGAAATTAGAGAATATTGTCTGGATATGCTTAATATATTGGGAAGGGGAGACATCTCAAGGGAATATTTTGATCATATTGTTGATTTGTCTCAAATATACTCTAGAGGGTCTTCTAGAACCAATACAAGAGACCAAGATGTCCTCACGAGGGCACAAAAGTCAGCCAGTGGTGGAGCCACACAAGCAAAAATAGGTAATCTTCTCAAAAATTTTAAAACTGATATGATGAGTTCTATTTCCTCACAATTGGATGTTTTTAAAGCAAAGCAGAGACACGCCGAGCAAGACTTGGCATTAGGCATATTTTGTGAAAAATGCAGAAAGAAGCATTCATTGAGAGAATTCCCCCTTGACAAGGTTGAGGTATGTGGTCTATGTGATTTCGATCACAACACAAAGGATTTCCCCTCACTGCCAAAATTTAAGGCTGTCCTTCAGGAATGAAGCGTGGAAGTGGAACAATCCTACTTCATTTCACAAAAGAAGCCCTAGAAACCTTGTGCTCTAGGTATGAATCTAGATCCTACTACATCTTTCAATTCTTGGAATAATATGAACAATCAATTTCCTCCACAATATTCTTGTCCCAATACCCAATGGAATCCACCTACTCAACCTCCAATGCAATATCCTACTCAATGGATGTCATGGGAACCTCATCCAAATCAACAACCCTTGGCCTCCAAGTTGGATAAATCATTATCTAGGGAATAAGTTTCCTCACCCACAGTATCAACAACCATATCTGCAAATCCCTACTAACGCTGCACCAATTAATGCACCACTACAACCTCAGCTTCCTGCTCAACCTAATCCTAACCCCAACAATAAGGCAGTACAACAATTTGAAACATCAAACATGCTATCTTACTCTATCACTCCTATTCCATGTAATGAATTACATCTACGATCAGGGAGGATGGTAGAACCTATTTTCATTGAGAATATTCCATCCCCTATGACTGAAGAAAGAATGAATAAATAGGTTGAGATCCCAATCGGTACAACAATCACCATTATTGAGGATGCTGAAACATGCATTGAAAATCCCCCTGTAAAAATTCCTAGAAATCCACCATACCCTGAGCAATTAGCTTTATAGAAAGAAGCAGAGAAACCATGTTTAAACCTTCTTGGGGAATTGAAAAAACTTTATGATAAAACCCTTTATTGCAATCCCTACATGATGTACCCATCTATGCTAAAACTATTAGAGATTTGTGTGTGAAGAACCCAGGTATAAAGCCTAAGGATCTTCATACAGTTCATGTGGTTGGGAAATTGTCTGAATTAATGATGGGAAAGGTTCCCTCGGCTAAATATGACGATCCAAGAAATCCCACCGTTACAGTGCATATCGGGTGTACTGAGATCCCCAATGTCTTAGTTGATTTGGGGGAAGCAATAAACATGATGATTATCGAAACTATAAATAAATTGGGGCTCACTAATCTCATACCAACTCCCACGGTATTAGAATTGGCTGATAGATACACAATTAGACCAGAGGGGATTTTGGATGACTTGGTAGTCTCTGTTGACTCATGGGAGTACCCTGCAGACTTTCTTGTTCTACAACCTAAATATCAGTTGGGGGGACATCCACTAATCCTAGGAAGACCTGGGTTGGCTACAACAGATGCATATATCAGTTGTAGATCAGTATCTATGATAATATCTGATGGAACTGAAACCAAAATATTGACCCTATATCCTCCAGCTAAACCGAGTTTAGAAGCTGAAATTCCATTATGGGTATATCTAGAGGAAGAATAAAGCGCACAGCCTCTTCTTACTATAAGGAGGGCCTTGACTTTTAAGAATGAAACTGAGGATGACACCATCAGCAATTTCATTAGTGAACCAACAACGGTTACAAAACAGGCATATCAAATCCTGGATAGTGCCATGAGTGAATTTGAACAAGAAGAACTTAATGAGGATACCTTGGCTAAACATTTAATGCTGAAATTGTTCCTATAATTGAAAATTTAAAGAGTGTTTCAGTCAAGTATGATCCTAGAAATACCTTGAATGTTAATCCCAATCTAGCACCTGATGAGTTGGAACATTTGACTACATTGATGAAACAACACAAGGGAGTCATTGCATGGGAATACACTGACATGAGAGGTATTCCTTCTGAGTTGTGTACTCACCAAATTTACATAAAAAAATGATTGTCGTCCCATATGTCAACCCCAACGCAGAATGAACCCAAATCTTAGAGACATCGTGAAACAGGAAATTCAAAACCTTTTAGAGGCATGATTTATCTATCCCATTTCAGACAATGAATGGGTTTCTCCTTTTGTAATTGTTTCTAAGAAAAATGGTAAATGGCGCATCTGTGTGGATTACAGAGATTTGAATAAAGCTACACAAAAGATCATTTCCCTTTTCCATTTATCGACCAAGTTCTGGATACCTTGTATGGGAAGAAATCCTTTTCATTTCTAGATGGCTTTAGTGGGTATAATCATATTCAGATTGCCCCTAAAGACCAAGATGAGACCACTTTCACATGTCCTTGTAGTACCTTCATGTATAGGGTGCTCCCTTTTGGATTATACAACGCAGCAGCTTCAAGGACCTGTGATTGGAATTTTTTCTGAGATGGTTTATGACTGTATGGAAATTTTCATGGATGATTTTACTCCTTATGGTAGTAGTTTCGATGAGGCTTCGAAAAATATGGAAAAGGTATTGAAATGCTATGAACAGACTCATTTGTCCCTTAGCATTGAAAAATTTCATATGATGATGAGTGAAGGCATAGTCCTCGGACACTCTATATCTGTTGCAGGAATACAAGCGGACCCTGCCAAAATAAAGTTAATTTTGAATATCCCCACTTCTGGAATGCAGAAAGAGGTACGTAGTTTTCTTGGGCATGCTGGCTACTACAGACATTTTATTGAAAAAATTTCTAAGCTAGTATCTCCTCTATTTACCTTACTAATGAAAGATGCACAATTCAATTGGACAGTTGCATGCCAGACAACATTTGCATAACTAAAGAAAAGATTATCTACAACACCAATTCTGCATGGGCCTAATTGGGCCTTACCTTTCCACATTTATTCTGATCCCTAAGATACTACTATCGGGGCTATGTTGGGACAACCGGAAGGTCATAATCCATATTCTATTTACTATGTCAGTAAGAATTTGGCCCTTGCTGAAATCAATTACATAGTAACTGAGAAAGAATCCCTTATTGTCATTTACGCCATCAATAAGTTCAAGCACTATATCACTGGTTATTCTACTTTTGTGCATACTGATCACTCAACTATTATATATTTGATGAATAAACTCGTTATTAATTCTCGAGTGAATAGGTGGTTATTGTTATTACAAGAATTTGATATCACTATTGTTGATAGACCAGGAAAATAAAATGTTGTTGCTGATTTTCTTTCTCGACTAACCAATAATAATGATAATTCACCAGTTGAGGATTCTTTTCTTGATGAACATCTATTTGTAGTCTTAGTTCACTCACCATGGTATGCAAATATTGCTAATTATCTTGTTGTAGTGAAGCTTCCATCGCATCTATCAAAAAGGGAAAGAAGAAGGATCATACAACAAAGTGCTAGGTATTGTTGGACAGAAGGATATCTCTTTTACATGAGGCTAGAATTGGAGAGTAGACGATGTGTGAGGGAAGAGGAGATCCACTATATCCTGAAAGAATTCCATGATGAACCTTTCGGGGGACATTTTTCCGATAAAAGAACTAGACATAAGGTGTTAAGAATGGGATACTTTTGGCCAACCCTATTTTAGGATGCAAAGAAGTATGAGCATTAAGCCTGTGATAGATGTCATAGGATGGGTCATCCTAATAGGTTGTATGAAATTCCATTAAAACCATAATTGGTGGTTGAACCTTTCGATAGGCGGGGCCTGGATTTTGTAGAACCCATCAACCCTCCTTCAAAAGAAATTTTTATATCCTAGTTTGCATATATTATATGACCAAATGGGTGGAGGACACAACCCTGGTGAGAGATATTGATCACGGTGTGGTAGATTTATTGTATGAATAAATATTCACACTTTGGGTTTCCTAAGGAAATAGTCACACATGGGGGACAACAGTTTGTATCTCATAAAATTGAAGGCCTCTTTCGGAAATACCATACATAGAATAGAATAAATTTTCCATATCATCCACAGACCAATGGTCAAGTGGAAAGTACAAATAAAGTTATTGAATCTATTCTCACAAAGATTATGAAGAGTCATCGAAGAGATTGGGATGAAAGACTTCCTAAAGCATTATGGGCATATCGAACTACATGGCGCAACACCACAGGCTTCTCTCCTTATGAATTGGTATATGGGAAAAATGATGTCTTCCCTGTTGAATTCGAGATTAAAACCTGGAGGACTGCTTCAGAAGAAATCCTAGATTTAACAGAAGCCCAAAAGGACCGGTTGAATCAATTAAACGAGCTTGATGAGAAGTGTGCAACTATTGTACATCATACTTCAATAATTCAACAGCAACGCTCTAGGTGGCATGACAATTTTATTCAGAAGAAAATTTTCTATGAAAGAGATTGGACCTTATTGTAAGATTCACGATTCAAGAGGGATTCTAAATAGAATTTGCGCACCAGATGGTTGGGACCATACAAAGTGGATGCAGTGTTTGATAATGGGACTGTTCGATTGACCTTAATAGATGAACAACAGACACCGCTATTTTCCAACGATCATCGGCTGTGACTCTCTCATAAGTCACTCTTGAAGGATGCATTTGCTTCCCGTGTTGCTTCTGATTCAAACTGTCAATTGGTACAAGGGCAGGAGATGCCTCCTATTTCTTAAAAAATTTCGTCTTTTTGCATATTTTCCGCAAGGAAGTTGTATATAAATAAACTGGTTTGATTTTATTTTTTCTTTGATTTCATTAGTTTGAATAGTTGTTTGATGATTTTTTATTTTTGATGGTTCAACTTGATTGGTTTTTTAATAGGAATTGTGTGCAGGATTATATGCGAAGGACCTAGAAGAACAGGTGCAGTCGTAATGGGCCAATCGATTGTGAAAATTATGGGTGGTCCTTTGTAGTTGCTGAATAACCCTTTACAAGGATCGATGAAGGGAATTATGGATTTCTATCAAGTCCATTAACTTCATTTGGACGTTGCTGAATTTTGTTGTCAGCTGGAACACCGCCAATCTTCCCACTTTCTGTTGAAACTCCACCAACCTTTCCACTGAAACTCCGCTAAAATTTTGGCGAAAACTTCTCCAACCTTTCTATTTTTTGTTCAAGTTCCGCCAACCTTTCCGCTGAAATTCCACTAAACTTTTGGCAAAAACTCCGCCAACCTTTCCACGTTTTGTCGAAACTCCGCCAACCTTTTCGCTAAAATTCCGCTACAATTTTGGTTAGAACTCCACCAATATTTCCACTTTCTACCGAAACTCCACCAATTTTCAATTGAAACATTGTCAATTTCTCCGTTATCCGTCGAACCATCGCCATTTTTTTTCAATTTTCAGCCTGCATCAGTTATGAAATCCGTCGGATTTCCTCATAACCAGTTAAATTGTGTCTTGCAAAATTATCTGATGAATATTTTGATGAGATCGACAGTAATCTTACCTTGCCAATTTTATAATCAGTGTTATTCCTGCTACAGTTTTCCAAAAATGAAGCCAAAAAACTGCCAAGGATTCCACTCACTAAAAAATTTAATTATGAAATGGACACATTCAATCCTCTTATTGGATGAAGGCCTACTGACTTTATGAAGCCATTTGATGAGGGATTCCTTCATCAATCTATTTGATAGCAAAAGAAGGCCAGCTCAAAGTGTTGATGATCCCTCATGGTAAGCACAGAGGTATGGATTCTAACCACGGGTATGAGTAGGCATAAATTGAGAAAGTAATCATGATTATACTATGTTTGCATATCCTTGTCAGCAATCTCTAGCCAATCCCTTCATTTAGGGGGACACATCACCACCATCTCCCCTACATATTGATCGCCGCCATCTTGTCCAATCCAAGCAATAACTTTTAACATGAGCCTATTCCATAATTGCATCGCCTTTCCAAAAATATCCAACGGACTCCCAAGTGTTCATCGTTGTTTCTACATGCTGCAACTCTGGTATCCGAATTAGGAAATTATTTCCTTCATCGTTTGAGATTGTTGAAGAAATACATTATGGGGGCTTTCGCAATCCGACATGAACCTAAAAAATGGATGCTTTGCGTCGAAATGGAGAGGTTTTCAGAATATTTGAAGAGGCAGGATGTATGGTGTATTTCGAAAGATTGAATGGGTTCAATGAAGGAATGGCATTACAGTTTTCCCAGAATTTGATATAAGACCATTCAGAAATTGAGGGATTGAGGGTTGAAGTATCCGAACATATTTTAGTAGAGGTGACAGTATTACCTACGAATGGGAGGAGATGGTTTGGTTGGAAGGTGACCAACCCAAATGCAAAAAAATACTTTCTCGCCGCAAGAGAAATTGTTCAATCAAGGGGACAAGGAACAACATTAGAGTCTCTGCCTCTCCCATGGGACCAGGTTGCAATATTCTTGAAGAAATATATCACCTGTGAAGGTAGGTACCGAGTCGTCTACTCCTATGATTTTGTTTTTCTCTCTCACCTGCATCATGGCACATTAATTAATATTCCCTATTATCTTTTGAGGACCCTGCAAAACATGGCACATTATGCAAGGGGATATCAATATCCTCAAGCCTCCATCACTAACCATGGACTCATTAAGTTGTTAATATTTAGAGCCCTCGAGCAAAGACCCCAATCTTGGGAGCATTTTATTGTTGGGGCAATGGTAGACCATGTGGCCATGGAAGAAGGCGATAATAAAATTTAAGAGGAAGACGAGCGGAGCCTGTTAGATAAAGTTGGGAGGAGAGATAGGGAATCTGAAGGAATAGAGAATGATCAATAAAGGGATTTGGAGGAAGTTGTGACAGCAAAAGACCCTCAAAACATAAATCTCTTGGATCCTGTTGGAAGTCCATTCCAATAGACAGAAGCCAATGTAGAAGAAATGAGGGAGCAGACTGAAATCCAGATGAGAATAATTCAAGAGATTGAATCTTATGCTGGACAAGGAGGAGTTATAATTCAGGAGGTTGAATTTTCTGTTGAACCAAGAGGAGTTGGTGAGTTGAGGGAGGAATCATCACGAAAGGATGATTCTCCTTTTTTTTTCTCAGAGGATGTTGAAATAATCTTAGAGGGTTTCACTCCTCCTGTGCCACAAAGAAACAAGAGGATATCATGTACCCAAAGTCAGTTACCCAATCCATTGAAAATAATAAGGACCAGAGCTTCTGTTACCACAGAGGAAACATGAATTATGGAGGTAGATATTGAGATTCCAATCCTAAAACCTCGATCACCTCCTGAAACAAAATAACCAGGAGGTAGCCCAACTTCAATTCTGAAGTTTGCTGACCCACAAGAACCTGCTGCAAGAAAGGGTCAAATTGAAGAGGAAAATCTACTCTTAGAGAATGACCTGCTGAAACATGAGGTACATGTGCTCAAGGAGGAACTTCAAGGGCTGAAGGAAGTGCTAAGGAATCAGGTAGTTCAAAGATTGAGCACACTAGCTGAAGTTGCTGATCAAATGTAAAGTCTACCTTTTGTTTCAGAAAACATGGAGCATGATGAGTTTATGTGCCCAAAATGTGGGGACATTTTTAAGAATGAAGGATATAAGGTCACTCTCATGGAACTTTTGTCTTGGAGACTTGGACAACTAAGACAAGAAGAGAATGGGATGGCACAAGCAAAATCAATGGCGGATGATGAGCAAAATCAGAACATGAAAGCAGCCCCTTCAACCATGGATAATCAAGAATTTTGGGGTAAGGAATCCGAGGATGTTATTGCGCATGAAATTTTGAACCTTGACCAGGGAATACAAGAAACAGCAATCCAAGAAGAAGCTGTTGAAACACAGGAACGAGCAACACAAAAGGAAACTGCTGAGATCTCATAACCAATGACCCAAAAAGAGGAGGCTGAAACACAAGAACCGACAATCCAAAAAGAAGTTGTTGAAACAAAAAAAATAGTGGCACAAGAGGAAATTGTTGATATCTCAGAACCAATGACCCAAAAAGAGGATGTTGAAACACAAGAACCAGTGATCCAAAAAGAAGCCATTGTAACATAAGAACCAGTCGCACAAGAAGAAATTGCTGAGGTATCAAAACTGGTGGGTCGAGAAGAAGAATTTGAAACTCAAGATTTAGCAACTCAGGACCAACCTCTACCCAAGGAAAATAAATGTAAATAAAAGGTTCAGGAACCTCTAGATATTGTTTAGTTGGACACAGAAGATGAGAAGGGCACAGAATATGGAAGGGATCATGAGATGGCAAAGGAACTTTCTCTGTTGAATCTTGAAATAAGTAAATGGAGATATCACGCTGCCATGTGTGAGGAAGGAATGGCTCCCCTGCATGAACATAGGAAATCCATTAAATAACTTAGAGAGATGTGGGCTGAAGAATTAATCTTCCAAAAATTCCGCTGGGAAAATATGCAGGAAGAGCTGAAGGAACTAAGAAAGTTTAAGGCCTTGCAGTAGGAGAAGGAGCAAATGTATAATTTAATTCAGGAACTATTAAGCTGCAGGGCCCCATCACCATCCTATTTAGTATTCCTTTATGAAAAATTGACTATGTTTAATCTTAAAGCTCTAAAGTAAGGGAAGCTATCAGTCCTCAGTTTTTGGATGCCTTTACTCAGAGTGATTTACCTGGGAAAAAATTATTATGTGAGTTATATTTACATGAATTGGCATGCTTCATGGACCTTTGGTCTAATACTGTTCCTCATATAGGATATATCCATCTGATGGAATTCACTTTCTTCGTCACCAATCAGATGAACTAGTGGAATGCCTCCCAGACTATTCAAATAATTGAGGATACTTCTACTCTCTGGATCTGAGGTGAACCTCAATCTCCTGCGAGCCTTGTTGCAAGACATAGAAGACACCTCTCATCTCCTCAAAAGGTTAATCAGATGATATCATTTCAGCAAGATGTTATATTTACATGTGTCAGAATGATCTCACAGCAAGAGCCCTATACATTGGAAGGCAGCAAGCACAGGTGGGAAGCTTCTTCTGAGTCCTTAAGAACAAGAGACCCTTACTATTTTGAAATTTTTAAATATGCTTTGTCTCGAGTTCCATAATATGTCAAGTGTATGCAAAAATGTGGGCCAAGCTGGACAAGATTAAGATTTAGATTCCCACTCATATGGCTACCTAAGAAGCAATACAAGAGTATATATAAACTGACCAAGAAAGCAGAAAAGAAGTTTTGGGTGGATTTAGTTGCTTGTAATGGTTTTATGAACTTGGGAGAGAAACCTAAATCTTCCTTCAACTTCACCAACTTCCACAAGAAAAGTTTCGATTCAGATTTAGATTCGAAATAACTGGAGGTTGTTGCATGAGGACATGCAATTGGACAGTTGGGGGGAGATGTTGGGTGCTAGACATGACCCTTTTTGCTCACTTCCATTAGGATCATTTTTCCCCGTTTTTCCTTATTATTGTAACCAAGTCATTATATTTCCTCGTAAAAAGGGTGATCTTGAACATGTATAATTTATTATTTCTTTGTTATATTGATGCCTAAAGTTTTCCCGTGTTTATGTATTTTGTTCCTAATTTTTTTGACTTGTGATGGATTGATGAAAGTAATTTGATACCACAGGGAATTCGGGTGTATCTGCTTGCTGATACACATGGATAAAGAAGTACGTGGCTAGCAGTCATGCTTTTCAGGGATCAGGTTTAGGTTGTTGCAGAAACAGCTCAAGTTATCCTCCCACATGGCCAGCTGAAACTCACTTGGCGTTGAATCAATTCGAGTTGTGAGAGTGTAAATGTTTATGAAACGGATTTTATCTTAATGTAATAATGATTGTAACTGTTTCTATTTTGGAATATGGAATCGGCAGCCTGAAGTTCTTCGATCTTTATGGTTTCCCAAATTAAGAGGACCTGAATTGTCTTGTCTGGTATTTATGGGAAGATGACATGGTTCAAAAGGTTAGGCTTATTTTTTAAAATAGTTTTTAAACAGAAGTGGAAGAGCTTTGTAATTGAACTTCACCGTATGAATGAAATCAACAACATTTACCTAAGCCACCGCGTACTAATATTTGGTAGCATTTAGAGGCATCTATGTTAGAAGGAAAGGGCCCACAATCCATCATAGTTTCCTATTTAGTTAGTTGTTTATTTCCTTTTCTTTTTTTTGTGTGGAATTCTGATTAGATTTCTCTTTCGGTTTGTTGAAATAGTTTGAATATTAATCCTAGGATTCTTTGATTACAGTTCCTTTTGGTTTGCTGAAATAGTTTGAATATTAAGCGTAGGATTTTCTATTCATAGCTTTTCTTGGTTTGTTGAAACAGTCGACTGGATAATGTGTAGTTTCTATTTGCAAATGTGTTCTTGATTATTGTTGTTACACCTATGCTCTTCTATTGCATTTTATTATTATTTATTCATTTTCTATGAACTGTTGAAACTGGTAGATGGCATATGGATTTATAAAACAAGAAGATTGATTTCCTTTACGGTCGAGTATTGCAGATTGTCATTATGATTAGGATTTAACTTCTTGCAAAATCAATTTAGCTATTTTATTCTTGAATCAGTCATTCCCAAAATTTATATAGTAGAAGGATTGTGAGTTTTCATAATCTTTGGCAGTCAAATCAATATTTGAAGTTGGATTGATCAGTGGGAAGAGAATAGGCTTAGTATTTAGGTAGATTGGGTAGCTTCTAGTTGATTAATCAGTTACTGAATGTTTATGCATATATCTTGCTTGATTACCTTTGAAATAACCAAACTTCCATGGGTTGACAATTTATATTGAGCACTTTGTTTATTAATTAATAGGCAATTATAGTGACCAACAATAGACTCAAAAAATAGATAAAAGGTGAGTACAAATAAAAATTAGTCTAACTACTGCAATAAGATAACATATCAACAGGAACCCATGAATAAGATTTGTATTTTTATATTATGTTGCAAATAATGGTTTACAACCAGATTTTACCTCATAAGTTCATGAGATGGGTCCCTCGTAGTTGTACGAAGAGTAGTGCTCTGGGTCTTCAAGGTTCCTTGCTCTTCTTTCAATGCTCAAATGGTGGCCAAGACTCGACTGGTGGGCACAAAATCTCAAAGAGGTAGGCTAGAGTGCAATAGCAATTTTGGCGGCATAAGGGTAGGAAGAGTGATGCATGGATGTGAAATGGGGGGCCTCCATCGCCTTTTTATAGCAATTTTGGGTGGTGGAGTATTGACCCATGGTTTGTGGTATTTTGAATTTCCCCTCATTTTTAATTTTATTTTGACTTTTTCCTCTTTCTATTTTTCTTTTTTTGGGGGGGATTTTCACCCTTTTTATGGGATTTTAACCTTTTTTGAAGGGTTTTTATTAATTAATGAGGGAAATAATGATTTTTTCCCATTTGGTTTCCAATTTAGGGATTTTTGGGTTTTTGGAGGCCAAAACTGTAGGGAAAATGGATAAATGGGTTATGTGACTAGGGGGATGAGCTAGGTGAACAATTTTTGGGTGTTAACAACACTCATAAAAAGTCATATTTAGGAAACTCTCTATTTAACTCCTTGGGGGGTCAATATTTGCAAGCTAGTGACAGTGAAAGGGGAATCCTCTAGGAACGAGGAATCAATGTCTTACTTGGATTTATAGGAGGCATGTGCAGGCCCATGGTAAGTATTCCTAGCTCAGACGAATGGGTGGTTCTGCCTGAAGGTAGCATGAAGCTGAATTTTGATGGGGATTATAGAGATAACCTAGGTCTAGTAGGGTTCGAAGGTTTCTTTCACAATAATAGTGGAGAGATCCTATGGGTGTTCCTAGGATTTGTTGGGTTGGATATGAACAACTCGACAGACTTTGAAGGTATTTTACAAGGTATATATAATGCTATAAGAAATGGTTTTGAGTAGTTGGTGGTGGAAGGAGGATTTTAAGTGATTTTAAAGATAATAGAACGACTATAGAATGGCCAACAGGTTTCAAAGGTTTGGCATCATTGGTGCCTAGAGTATTAGCTGGAGAATATGGAAACTTTACTTCGTTGGGCTCATGGGTGCTCATTCAGCCATGTTAGGGAAAAGGGAACAACCTCGTGGACTTCCTGGCCAACAAAGCAGTGAATAACTGAGCCACATTCATCGAAGGAGATTTGGATGACCTAGGGGACCATGAATTCATTAATCAGTGTAAATACATGGCTTCCCAAGACATAGGGGCCCCATATGCGGGTGGAAGAAGGTAGGAATTGGAGCACATGGAGAGAGGAGGAAACCATGTGGTGGACTCATCAGGATAATCTCTAGTGGAAGGGGAATTTGTGAAGGGTCTAGAGACGTAATGGAGGAACATGGTAAGAGAAATAATGGGACACTAGAAGTCTGCATGGTAATCCATCAATACAAGAGAAGGGGCGAATTTCAGTTTAGTTTGTGGGGGATGATTTCAGAACAAAGTGGCGTATTTTCCAAGGGTATGGGTTCCATCTTGGGATCATGGAGATATTCCAGAGTTGTACTCATAATTTATGGGGATACAAGATTAAGTGGTGGTGAGGGATAGACCTGCAGGTGCAGAAAGGTTTTGCTAGTGCTGCTGGTGTATGGTGAGGAGTCTAAAACAAGGGGAATGGAGAATTTGGAAGTTTTGAGGAGCTGTGGGTTTGGGATAATGGATACTCGTGGGAGGAATTCCAGCTGGGTGGCCAAGGGGAAGGAGGAAGCAGGTTTGCAGCGTGCAACTTGGGAGTAGTTGAAAGTGGCTTAGGACACTCAATTCTATAAATTGATGGTTCCTACAAAGATTCAGAAATAAATTGATGGGGTGGAGCAAGGGATTTGGGAGGAATTGTATATCATAAAACCGATGGAGGACTTCAAATCTATTGTAGAATGGATTCATGATACAAGGAATACTAGGGATTGCATGGCATTGTATGAGCGCTATATGGCCAAATTTTGGGTAATGAAGGGTCTCTTGGCTCAAGTATTGACGGACTGCAACATGAAGGAGAAAGGCGTTGAGGAGTAAGTAAAATTCTAGAAGGAACACAATAGAGACTCCAAGCTCTGTAATATCCGTATATGGATATTCTCATGTTGTGCATGTGTCTAAATCACAATAAGACTATTCAAGTGAATAGTAAACTAATATAAAATAACTCAATTTGAAAAGAATAAATAATATTGAATATATATTGATGAGAGATGATTACATTACAATTTGATGGACCATTTAAATATGGTCTTATGTGCCTTTTCAATGGAAAGGTGCGTTTCTATCTATTTGATTAATTACATATCAATTTTATTTAATATTTGTTTAATTACGTTTTTTATTGTTTAATTATTTGTTTATTGATATGTTTATATATTATTATATTTGTTACATGGTCTTCCTCTTCAGAATGATTTGTCTGTTGGAAATACTAAGAGGGGGGTGAATCACTATTTAGCACTTTTTACCATTTCAAGCATTAATCACATCAATTAAACATTAATCGTTAAGAACACCATTCATCATCACATAAACCATACACAGTGCACATTAGATTTTATGTGGAAAAACAAACGAGATAAAAACAGAAAATGCTTTTTTATATAATAAAAAGATTACATTTAGTTTGTTTACCAGCACAAACTGGAAGGAATCTCCAACTCCTTGATTTTATAGCACCAACTAGAAGGAGGCTCCAACCCCCTATTTTATCAGCTCCAATTGAAAGGAGCCTACAACCCCCTTAGATCACAGGCTCCAACATGTCATTGCCCCATCCTGCCTCCCTAATATGAATAAGAGAATCAATCTATGAATTTCATTGTCTCTCTCTTTATCCATGTCACTGTAACTATCAAACTGTCACTATCATTGCCACTGCCATAATGTCTCTTTCTTTATCCTTGTCACTGTAACTGTCAAACTGTCACTATCACTGCCACTGTCATATTGTCTCTGTCACTGTATCTGTATCACTGCCATTATCACTGTCACTATATAAAGTTGTGCATGCCTCAAGTAAAAGTTTTAATATTTCCCAGAAACAATCATCCAAATATTTAATTTACATATTCAATCTTTTACATCAAATCAAGCCATGGATCTTACACATAATACCATGGTTTATTCATAGAAAACCATCAAGATCTAAGCCAAGATAACAACAATTTATATTCCAGGATAACATCAATATCTATGCCTAGATAACCACCATCATATATTCCATAGCATATTCAATGGATTCACATACCATACCAATATCAAAGATGAACTCTATCCATGAGAGGCATATGCCATCACAAGAGAAACCAACAAGCATCAACCATACCTTTTCCAAGATCAGAATTTGAAGAAGATATAAAAAAACCAAAAGAACTTATATATATTGTCATCACATAAACATCGCATCAATATTTCCAACGGGCCAAGAATTTTTTAATTCCGATACCGTATGAGAAAGATATGCAAGTTTTTGTCAATCTTCTTCTCTTGATGACTGCTGCAAAATTCAGCCCTAGTATACTGTCAACCTTATTCAATGTATCTTCGGCCTATATCACTGATTTTCACTGCTGAAAATTTCACCCTAGATCATATCATCGCATATCCCTTTCAACAATCTTTCCAACGAGCCAATAATTTTGCGATTTCGATACCATATGAAAACGTTATGCCAATTTTCGTAAAACTCCTTCACTTGATCATTGCTACAAAATTCAGCCCCAGTATTTCGTACATTTGCAAAAAATAAGAGAGAAATTGAATAATGATCAAATGAGATATTTTCTCTTCTATTTATACACTTCATCATTCCTTGTAGCTTCTTCTAGGGACTTCTTAAACTTATCATTAATTTGTGGATCTCCATATTTTAAGGGGGTCCAGTCAAGGAGTTAGTACCCCACTTCAAGGATCCATCATGACATGCCATGTCATAACTTCAATATCACTCCATATCTTCTTAAAGTGATCCTTATGGCTTTTCCACATCATCATACTTGATTGACACATCATTATTTTTTGCGAGGCTCTATGCCACTTCATGTGGTCCGGTGGACCAAAGTACCACAACTTTTGTGGTCATGTGAACCAAACATCATTATTTTGGGGATACTTCAAGGTTCACACCAACTTGCTTTGTATCATATTTGGGGACTTTTAAGGGCCTTCTCCACCATGGGTCATGTATCCCCAAACTCATGGGCACGTGGAACAAACATCATTATTTAGGGGTTTCTTCACCTTTTATTTCAACAATTCGTAGGGGAAACCTTAGGGACTTCTTTATAGTTTTGGTCCATATGTGTGCATCACAAAGTGTCTTCCCATGAGGCACATGCACAACTTCTATGCCATAAGGGGACCACTTTGGAGGACATGTACAGATAGAATTTGACATCAATGACAACTTTATTCAACAATATCCCCCTTTGTCATTGATGGAAACCATCATACTCCCCCTGGGACCATGCTCCCCTATCTTCATTCTTCTCCCCCTTTCTTCATGCTTATGTTATTTATCTCCCCCTTTGAAATCAATGGGAAAGAGTAACTCCCCCTGACAATATATCTCCCCCTTTTATAGTATTTAATCAATTTGGAGCTGGAATTACTCCCAATCCCTATCGAATATACTCAAATGTCTCTCTTGGAAGTGGATTTGTAAAGATATCTGCAATTTGTTCCTTTGTCCCATTATATTACATCTTGAGTTTATTTTCTGCAACCTGTTCCCATAGAAAGTGATACTTGATAGGAGTGTGTTTTGTCTTATAATGCATAACTGGATTTTTTGAAATACTTATAGCACTTGTGTTGTCACATAGAATCAGAATAGGCTCATCATATGTCACTCGAATTTCTTGTAGAGTTTGCTTCATCCAAATAATCTGAGTACAACATGATGCAGTAGCAATATATTCTGGTTCTGTTGTGGATAAAGATACCGAGGATTTCTTCTTACTTAACCAATAAACTAAACAATCACCTAGGAAGAAATCTGATCCACTTGTGCTTCTTCTGTCATCAATGCTTCCTTCCAAGTCAGCATCTGTGTAGGAAACCAATGTCAACTTTCTTCCTTTTGGATACCATAGTCCAAAGTATTTTTTTCCTCGAAGATATCTGAAGATCCTTTTCACTGCTAAAAGATGTCATGTTTCCTTTGGAGCTTCCTGAAATCTTGCAACTTGTCCAACTGCCTGCATAACTTCCAGTCTTGAGGCTGTCATATAGAGAAGACTACCAATCGTTGATATGTAATGCCTTTGATCCACTTCCTTGGGTTGATCATCTTTTCATAACTTGCATCCTATAACCATAGGAGTGCTTACAGGTTTGCAGTATTCCATTATGAATTTCTTCAACATTTCCTTGATATACTTGGTTTGGGAAATGAAAATTCCATCATCTAGTTGAGATATTTGGAGTCCTAAGTGTTAAAAATCAAATTGACACCCTTAAATAAGTGAAGGAGTAACATATGTTTACCATGCACCCGTGACAGGAAAGTCATGACACAAGTTCAGTTAGAGACGAATCTTCTTTGAGAAATGCATTAAAATGCATGAATTGTGTTTAAAACATACTAAATGGTGCAAAAAAGCCTGAAAACTATTGAAAAGTGGGTTTTCAAGTAAAAATGATCTAAAATCAGGAAAAGGGATTATCCCACACTCAAAAGAGAAACCTCAGGCTCATTTCCCAAGGTTATATAAGAAAGGCATGGGAGGCATGGTAAAAGGAGATAAGAAGAGCAAAGGCATGCTGAGGAGATTCTGAAGGAATAAAAGAGCTCAAATTCTTCGAAAGCAAGGGTGAAGGAAGGGAATCACATTTGCAATGAAGGAAGGATTCTCACCTAGGTCCATGGTAAGAATGTATTTCTCCATTATTCTAATATGAAGTAGTTCAATTTTCTACCATTTTAGTGTTGAATATTTGCTTGTCTTGCATGATTCTAATTCTGAAATGTTGTCAGATCTAAATGAATGTTTACTAAATGAACTTAGATCTTAAGAAATTTGTGGAAATTGCTTCATTCCTGACGTAGAATTTCACCAATTCTTAGTAAAACATCTGAACCGGTGTAGACACGTCCCTGCACTTTTAGCTATTATCACTAAGAAGAAATTTAACTCTCCAAGAAAGGACATTTCAAATTCACTTTGTATATCCTTAGAAAACCGTTGACTCATACTATCATCATCACTTCCAAATATGATGTCATCAACATACACTTCAACAATGATCATAATGTCATGATCAAAATTAATATATAGATTACTATTTGCATTACCCCTTTTTAATCCTTGTTGCAAGTATCTGTCCAACCTGGAGTACCAAGCTCTAGGAGCTTGATTCAAGCCATATAGAGCTCTTTTTAGTCTGCACACATAATCTTTGTTTTCTGAAAGCTGAAACCCTTATGGCTGTTCAATGTAGACTTCTTCTTCTAGATCCCCATTCCAAAAGGTTGATTTTACATCCATATGATATACTGTATTTGGAGAAAGCATATGCCAATATCATTCTGATAGCTTCCATTCTGGCTACTGGTGCAAATGTTTCTTCAAATTATCTTCCTTCAACTTGAGCATATCCTTTGCAAACCAATCTAGCCTTATTTTGGATTGTGTATCCATCTTCATTCAACTTGTTTATGAAGACCCACTTGGTGCCAATCACATTCTTGTCCTTGGGTCTAGGAACAAGTTCCCATGTTCAATTTTTATCAATTTGATCTATTTCTTCTTCCATGGCCTTAACCCAATTTTCATCTGTTCTGGCTTCCACAAAGCTGCTTGGTTCAACTGTGGATAGCAAAGAAAAATTACCTTGTTCTGACTTATGGGATTTTATTCTACTTCTAGTTTATATTCCAACACTCTTTTCCCCAATGATTAGTTCTGGAGGATGATTCTTTTGAATGTGATGATTAGGTGTCTTGAAAGGTGTTTGAACATTTTGTTGATTTCGGGAAGGAGTATGAATATTCTGCTGACCATTTTCTTCTTGTTCTTACTCTGGTTTCTCTGCTTCTTGTTGTTCTTCTTCTTCCTCTTCTTCAAATTTTGGTTCTTGAATTTCATGTTCTTCAAATATGTTTGAATCTCTATTTCCCTTCTTTGTCTTTGGAAATCTAATTTCATCAAATTTCACATTCATGATTTCCAATATCATTTTGAGTCTTATATTATAACACCTATATTCTTTACTTTTGCAAGAGTACCTAACGAATATGCCTTCATCTACTCGAGATTCAAATTTTCCAATATTCTTATCATCCCTTTTTATGTAGCATTTGCTTCCAAACACTCTAAAATGTTTGACATTGGCTGGTCTTCCTTTCCATAGTCCATACGGTGTTTGAGCACTATTACTTCTAAGTAGTGCTTTGTTCAATATGTGAATAGTTGTATGTACTGTTTGCACCCAAAAGATAACACCTATCTTGGATTCATTCATCATAGTTCTAGCCATTTCTTGTACAGTTCTGTTTTTTCTCTCAACAACTCCATTTTGTTGAGGTGTTCTAGCTGCTGAAAATTCCCTTTTTATTCCATGTTCTTCACAAAAATCCCAGAATTCATTTGAAGTGAACTCACCACCATTGTCCAATCTTAAGGTCTTGATTTTCAAATCAATTTCATTTTCAACCATTTCCTTGAATATCTTGAAACATTCAAATGCTTCTAATTTCTTGTTAAGAAAGCACACCCATGTCATCCTTGTATAGTCATCAATGAGAAACATGAAGTATTGCTCACCATTCAGTCCTTTAGTCTTCATTGGCCCACATAGATCTGTGTGAACAATTTGCAGTGGCTTTGTAGTGACATATTCTTTTTTCTTGAATTCAACCTTTGTTTTTTTCCCATGCTGACAATGAATTCACAAAGTGTTGGCTGGTTTTATAATTTGAGGCATTTATTTTACAGCTTGCTTCTTACAGATCTTGACAAGATTGTCAAATTTAATGTGACCCATTCTCTTGTGCCAAAGCCAACTTTCATCTTCCTTACCCAAACAACATTTTTCCTTTCTAATTTCATTCAATATGTATATGTTGTTTGGATTTCTAGTTGTCATTGCCACAAGTCTACCTGGTCCTTTTCTCCTAATTTCACATTCTTCTGAATTGAATAGAAGTGTGTGTCCTTGATCACACATTTGTCTTACACTCAACATATTATGTTTCATGTTTTCAATAAGTAGAACACTTTATGTCAAAGAATCTTCATTCCCAAGACTAATTGTACATTTTCCCATAATTCTAGCTAAGTTGTTATTGTCAAATGTGATAGAACCCTCCTTTTCTTTTCATAACAACAAAAATTTGTTTTTGTCACCTGCCATATGATTTGAACATCCACTATCAACACACCATTGACTTGTACTACTTTGATCTTGTAAATCCAGTGCACATCCATCCATCTACACTTCTTTTTGCTTCTTTATCCAAGTTCTCTTATGTTCTGGAAACTGTCTGGTTTCCTTTGATGATAGTGTCATCCCACTTCTGCAATTTTTGGTTGTCTGTCCTAAGTTGTTACATTTGTAGCATTCAATTTCATAATTCAGGGTTCCAAATCTATTGTAACTTCTGTCAAAATACTTACAAGGATTCTTGTCATGATTCTTGAAGTTTTCATAGCCATTTCTATTCCATGTGTTTCTACCTCTTAAATATGCTCTACAGTTTACAACTTTATGCCCAAAATTATTGCAAGCATAACACATGCCAAATAAAATGTTTTGGTATTGGATCTAGGAGGTTTTCTAGTTGGTGCAGACCCTTTGAAGTTAGGACCTTGAAACTTTGTTATTTTTGGTGGTTTCCTCCATGCATGATCCTTTTCAAGACTCTTCTATGTCATTGGTTTCTGTATATCATTCTTTTGAGGCTCATGACCTTTCACAACATCTGCATAACTTCTTTGTCTTTATTTACCTTTAATCATCATAGAGATTGAACCCTCATCATTTTGTTTATATCCAAGACCAAATTTATCATTAAATTTCCTTTGGATGCTAATAATTTCATCAAGTATTTTGGTGTTGTTATCAAAGTTTTGTCGAATGTCCTTCTTTTGAGATTCCTTTCTGAGAGAAACTATTTATGCTTCCATATCTTCCTATATCTTCTCCTTTTCTTCCAATTTTATTCGAAGTGTTTCTTCAATCACATTGGCTTCTTCCAACTGAATCTTTAGATCCATAAATATCTTCTTTATCTCTTCGGGGTCGTTACTGGAGCTTTCCTTCAGTTCATCCAACTCCCTTTTGAGTAACTTGTTTTTCTTCCTTTCTTTGTTCAATTCACTTAAGGCACTGAACATTTCTGCTTCAAGATCTAATTCTCCTTCCACATAGTCTTCCTCATCATCATTATCATTTTCTTCTAATTCCATGAAGAGCACCTTTGCATAATCATCACCACTGTCATCCTCTTCATTGGAGGAGGAATTATCCTCTTTTGAATAGAGACTCTTCTTTTTCACAAATTTTGTGTTCCTTTTATGATATATCTTTTCTTTATTGGCAACATCTTCTTCATCATTATCAGACCTTTTTGCATAAGGACACTTGGAAGCAAAATGACCAATTTTACCACAATTAAAACATATGAGAGGAAGCTTACCTTTGTACTTGCCAGTTACTCTTTTCAACTTTCTCACAAAGTTTGCGACTTATTCATTATTTGATTCATAATTATAGCTAGAGCATGGACATGATTTTTCCTTTTGCTTGTTTTGTCTTGTCTTCTTGGAGTCCTTGAAAGTTGCTTCCCTTCTAGTAGGATTATCTTGTTTTGTTCTCATTTCATATGCTGTAAGAATTCCATGTAATTCATCCACACTTAAACTATCTAGATCTTCTATTTATTCTAGAGTTAAAATATTAGAATCAAACCTTAATGGAAGAGATCTGAGAATAATTTGAACAATTACTGAATTTTCAATCTTTTCTCCAAGGCCCCTCATGGTGTTCACAATTTTGTCTAGTCGAAGAAAATAAGCCGCAATGTCTTCATCTTCCTTCATTTTTAGATGTTCAAATTGCCTTCGGTAATTTTTAATCTTAGCTCCTTTGAATTTGGAATTTCCTTCATACACATTCTTAAACTTGTCTTGGATTTATTTTGCAGAGGTACAATGCATAACCTTAACAAATTTTGAACCTGTTAAGCCTCCAAGAATAGAATTCATGGCCCTTGAATTGCATTCATGAAGTCTTATTTCATTAGTACCTATAGGTAGATATGTCTCTAGTCTATTGTATCCATTTACTACACTCTTACAAACATCAAGCCCAATTGACTGCAAGAATAGCTTTATCCTTATTCTCCAAAAAGCATAGTTCATTCCATCAAATAATGGTGATCCAAGCTTAGAATATTCTGCATACTTTTCCATGATGATCTGCCTTCTAGTGGTTAGATTGTTTTGAATGAACCGACTCTGATACCAAATGTTGGAAATAATAAGAGGGGGGGTGAATCAATATTTAGCACTTTTTACCATTTCAAGCATTAATCACATCAATTAAACATTAATCGTTAAGAACACCATTCATCATCACATAAACCATACACAGTACACAAGATATTTTACGTGGAAACCCAGATGGGAGAAAACCACATAATGTTTTTCTTATATAATATAAATATTACATTCAGTGTGTTTACCAGCACCAACTGGAAGGAATCTCCAACTCCCTAATTTTCTAGCACCAACTAGAAGGAGGCTCCAACCCCCTAGTTTATCAGCTCCAACTAAAAGGAGGCTACAACCCCCTGGGATCATAGGCTCCAACCTGTCCTTGCCTCGTCCTGCCTCCCTGATATCAATAATGGAATCAATATATGACTTTCATTGTCTCTGTCTTTATCCTTGTCACTGTAACTGTCAATCTTTCCATTTCCACTGTCATACTGTCTATGTCTTTATCCCTATCATTGTAACTGTCAAACTGTCACTATCACTGCCACTATCATACTGTCTCTGTCACTGTATCTGTATCATTTTCCTTATCACTGTCACTGAATCAAGTTTTGCATGCCTCAAGTACAATTTTCAATATTTCCCAGAAACAATCATCCAAATATTTCATTTACATATTCAATCTTTTACATCAAATCGAGCCATAGATCTTACACATAATACCATGGTTTATTCATAGAAAACCATCAAGATCTAAGCCAAGATAACAACAATGTATATTCCAGGATAACATCAAGTTATGTGCCAAGATAACCACTATCATAGATTCCATAACATATTCAATGGATTCACATACCATACCAAGACCAAAGATGAAATCTATCCATGAGAGACATATGGCATCACAAGAGAAACCAACAAGCATCAACCATACCTTTTCCAAGATCAGAATTCGAAGAAGATATAAACAAACCAAAAGAGCTTCCATATCATGTCATCACATATCCATCCAATCAATATTTCCAATGAGCCAATAAGTTTGTAATTTTGATACCGTATGAGAAAGATATGCAAGTTTTCGTCAATCTTCTTCTCTTGATGACTGCTGTAAAATTCAGCCCTAGTTGAATGTCGACCTTATTCAGTGTAATTTAGGACTATATCACTATTTTTTACTGCTTCAAATTTCACCCTATGTCATATCATCAAATATCCCTTTCAACAAGCTTTCCAATGAGCCAAGAACTTTGCAATTCCGATACCGTATGAAAAAGTTATGCCAATTTTCGTAAAACTCCTTCACTTGATCACTGCTACAAAATTCGTCCCGAGTATTTCGTACATTTGCAAAAGACAAGAGAGAGCTTGAATAATGATCAAATGAGATATTTTCTCTTCTATTTATACACTTCATCATTCCTTGTAGCTTCTTCTAGAGGCTTCTTAAACTTATCCTTAATTTGTTGATCTACATATTTTAAGGGGGTCTAGTCAAGGCGTTAGTACCCCACTTCAAGGATCCAACATGACATGCCATGTCATAACTTCAAGATCACTCCCTATCTTCTTAAATTTATCCTTATGACTTGTCCACATCATAATACTTGATTGACACATCATTATTTTTTGCGAGGCTCTATGCCACTTCATGTGGTCCAATGGACCAAAGAACTTCCGTGGTCATGTTAGCCAAACATCATTATTTTGGGGATATTTCAAGCTTCACACCAACTTGCTTTGGACCAACTTTGGGGACCCTTTAGGGCCTTCTCCACCAAGGTTCATGTACCCCCAAACTCATTGGAATATAGAATTTGACATCAATGACAAACTTATTCAAGATTGTTCTCAAAGCATTAGTGATGAAGGTCACACCTTTCTTTGTATATACCTTACAAAATCCATTTATAATTTTAATATACTAAGTAAAACCATGTGCAATTTCATAAAGCCATGTGTGGTTTCAAGAATGCTATTCTTTAACTTTTATTTTTTTACTCTTTGTTTTTTCTCTTGCGGTAATTCGTTTTTTCCACTTCTTCTTTGTAATATTTTTTTCCTACCTCTTGTTCTCTTCTTCTTATTTGCAACTGAAATAATTACTTATTTTCTCTTCTTTTTTTTGTTTCCCTTATTGTTTTCTTCATTTATGGTTGTCTTTGAATTTTGCAGCATAATAATATATATTTTTTATTAAATTGATTTGCTTCAAAGTTGCAAGTGAATCTTCTTTGGGCCAAAATCCTACTTTTGGACAAGGTCGTAGATTTTTGGGAAACCCAAAATATGATTACCAAAAGCCAATGTGGATCAAAGATCCTTAATCAGAGAAGCTTTGAGAATTGTTTGTGGCCAAAGGTCGGAATCAATCCCAAGAAGGGGCTATGATACCAATGTAATATCCGTATCTGGATGTTCTCATGTTGTGATTGTGTCTAAATCACAATAAGACTATTCAAGTGAATAGTAAACCAATAGAAAATAACTCCATTTGGAAAGAATAAATAATATTGAATATATATTGATGAGAGATGATTACATTACAATTTGATAGACCATTTAAATATGGTCTTATGTGCATTTTCAATGGAAAGGTACATCTCTATCTATTTGATTTATTACATAGCAATTTTATTTAATATTTGTTTATTGATATGTTTATATATTATTTTATTTGTTTCAGGCTCATGTACAAGAAGATCAACGTCATCGCAAGGAAATTGGGAATTTAGTTTGCGTCGAGGCCTCCGGTCGACGGGGGTAAGTCTTCAACCCCTCTACATGCTGGGATGGAAGGAACTTTGGGTGGAAACCGGGTTTTTTGAGGTGTTTACATTGAATTCGTATTTAGTTTAATTATCTAGGCACGGGTCTGGTTATCAGTTTAAATTTCTTTTTTTTAGGAAGGAATTTTCATAAAAGGACTTTGGTTAGAAAGCTAGAAGGAGGTTTCTTGTTTAATGTGGTATGTTGACTTTTAAGATAGTTTAACATCCGTGTTTTCTCCTACAATGGATGGGTGGTTTGGGTACTAGAATTTAGAAGAACCTATGAATGGAGATGGTCCTCATGATAGATACAAAGACTCTAGTTTTTTTATGCAATCTACGACATGTAAATTTTCAGCAGTAATATAATATAATTGTGACTTACAAAAAAAAATATCATCATCATCAACAACGCAAAGAGAAAAAATCTATTAATAGCATAACAAGAAAGAGGAAATAATTAAGAATGACTACATGAAAGAGCAAGGGAACGTGACTAGGGTTTCCCTAGTCACCGACCTGGAAAAACTTGTAAATTTGGTCGCTTCAGGATCAAATCTTCTATTATGATGCCTATTTTTCGATTTGTGGAATGTTTCTCAGACTTTAGCAGATTTATTCATGTTGTGGGCACTTCCCCCTTTTTTCAGGTAGATTTATCTCCCTAGTTTCCTTGGTTGGACTACGTGTTGTCCTATGTTGGCCTATATGCAAAAGAAAACATCCATGCACCATATTCTTTTTTGACTCGCATTAACCTCAAAAAAAATTGAGGATTCAATTTGCTAATGATAGTTTTGGCCCAATAGCTTTGCAAAATGGAAGAGGAGGATGCTTCATAAATCAAAGCGTTTAAAACCCTTGTTATCTCCCTCAATCCATACAATGGAGCATATAATTTTCATATAAATTTTTCAAACATCTAACAGAAATTCCACAGCTAGAGATTTATACTCAGGAGCCAAGAAGAAAAGCTTGTTTATTGTCTGAAATAGCTCTAATCGGAAATTTCTCGACCTCTAGCCTAGCCCTAGGGTTTTCAAAGCATGTATATCATAATACTAGGTCCCCAAAATTCAAAATCATGTATCATTTTTTGCTTTAGGTCAAGGGCATTTTGTTTTTTTATTCCCAACTAAGGAATCTCGGGATTTGGTTTTTCATTCTAGACCATACTTCATGGGTTGTAAGGGCTTGTATGTAGCTCCATGGTCTCTAGATTTTAATCCAAGGTTGGGTCACATTCTTCATTTTCCATTAATTTTTTAGGATGACAACAATCTCAGATATATTGGGAATAAATTAGGAAGATATAAATTGACATTGCATAACTAAAAGGAAACATTTTTTCCTATGCACGAAGATGTTTGGAAGTTGAACTGGAGATGGGTCTACTGAAATTTTGTAGATTAATTTGGAGGGGTGATGTTACAAGAAACCCCTTTACATGACTATGAGCAAATTTATTTTAAATGTAATCATTATCATATCTATGGTTATTTTTCCAAGAACTGTCCTAAATCTCAAACAACTCAGTAGACCACTAGTCAATAGCTTGACCTTAAGCAGGTTCATGATAGATGATTTAGTCATTCTCAAAAATATCAGCAAGCTCCTTCTAATCAAAAGGAAAGTTATAATGGCAGATGCGCTTGCAAACCAAGGTGCCATTAAATGCAATGAGCGATGGGATGGGGATGCTTTAGACTTACCTGTTAATATGTGTCGTCTTAATTGCATTAAGATCATCGAATGTGATCGTGGTAAAACTTTGTCAAAAGATGATGATAGAACCTGTCCTCCGATCAATATTAATGGAAATGATGGTACCCATATTTGATCATCCGGACAGATGGTGTTATGGTAAGACGCCGGTAAGGACAGGTGTATGGTTTTCTGGGGCTCTCATCTCTGTCGAAGAGTTTAAGTTATGGGATTTGAAGTGTGAGATTGACACAGGAGATTGGTTTCGCACGATCCGGAGGGACTATTAGGATCAGCGGAGAATGGTGGTGATGAAGGATCAGGACAGGCTTCATCATTACAGAGTTTGGGACATGATGAGTAAGGGCATGAAGGCAAGGGGCGGCTCTCCTTTAAATTTGGAAGGGAGGAATGGTTATAGTCAAAGAGTTTGTCTCCTATTTCAAGTTTGTGTTGAGAAAAGCTATTATAAGTCCTCTTTAAAGGTGTTGAGTGAGTGCAAGAGGGTGAGAACTATGCTGTCGAGAGGTAGGAATCTGAGGAGAGGTTGGCTTATGCATGGGGAGCACAGTAATGTGGGAGGGGGTGCTCCTATGTAGAGTGGCCCTAGTCATGAACAGTGGCACACTGCTGCAACGACGATATTTTTTCGACGTTTATTCCCGCCGAGTGTGCAGCAAGAGATAGAGGAAATCGAAACGGACTTTTGGGCCCTGTATAATTGGGTTGTCATTACCCTGTGGGTGACAAAGACTTTGATTGCTCAGTTCCTGGAAAATAGGGGGGATGCTTTGTTTAGCTCCCCGCGCCTTAAAAAATTGGAGGACCTGTGCTAGGATACTGCTGAGAATTGTAAATGGATTCATATGAAGTTAGATGCTCAGGCTGGTGATGTGGGTACCTCTTTTCTGGATCGGTCCAAGAAAGTGGAGAATCCATGTGAGATTATCATTGAGGATAAGGAGACTGTGGCGACTCCATCAATGGTTATCATTGAATATGAGGCTAGTTCATCCGGCTAATTTCTTTGTCTGGTTCTCTTGGTGCGGCTACTATGCGGATTTATGATTTTCAGCAGGGTGAAGGTTGGATTACCGTATGGTTTTTCTGTTATTATGGCCTCTGTTATGGTTTCTTTGCTATGGATCTTATGGGTTCAGTTGCTTTAATTATCGGGCTTGGCCTGCATTCCCCCTTTTTGTTGCGGCATGGCCTTGGAGACTCTACTATGGTATGTGCAGCTTCGGCTTCGGGTCTGGGGTCTTGGGTCTTTCTGCTATTTTGTGGTGGCTTTGTTAGCACCGGGATGAATGCTTCAGGTATTTTTGATATTTTGTGGTGGATCTGTCAGCACCAGGGGGGTTGTAATGTTATTTTATGGTGGCTCTGTTAGCACTGAAAAGGATTTAATGGGTCTGTTTGATACTCAGCGGTGGCTCTGTCAGCACCAGGTTGAATGTAATGTTGAAGTTTGTAATTCTGCCACTTTATTAATAGAATGAAAGTCCTTTTTTTTCTTTAAAAAAAAGGAAAGTTATAACTGGTTTCAGACCAAGCGTTAAAGCTCTGAGCATAAGGAAGCACATGTTTCATAGATTTCACATGACATAACCTCCAAATTGACCCAAAACATATTCGAAGTTATGGGAAACTTAGAGGAAATGACAAAGGGGAACAATGAAGAAAAATATGAAGATTTAAATTCCAACAAACTAAAGAGTCCTTCTAAACCCCAAGTGGAATTTGTAATGTCCCTTTTTTGAAATTATTTAAAATGGTGAATTTTTCAACTTTTTCCACTAGTTCGACCTTTGACTAGTCTTGGGTTCTTGACCTCCAAATGGCTCCAAATGCTCCTGAATTGTCACAAAAGGTGTATGAATGGATTTATTACATAAATATTAGGTTCATGGATGCTTTAGACTCATTAATAGGCTTCTGCAACTCTCCTTTAATTTCTGGACAAAGTAGGGATCTTGACTAGTAATTTCTCTTTGACTAGTATTGGTCTCTTGGTCTCCAAATGACTCCAAATGCTTGTATAATGGGTCTGAATTTATTTGAGAGGTATTATTACATATAACATAGGCTTATGGATTCTTAAAAACCCTTAAAACACTTCTAAAAAATTCATTTACAATCTGGACAAAGTAGGGAAGATTACTAGAAATTTTGAGCTTCAAATCCCCCAAGGGTAGTGGACAAAGATTGCTTCCCAAATGTTGTTAAACCCTTCCAAATTTCTGAACAGAGGTATGGTACTTTTAAGTGTCTTTAATTATCTCCCCAATGTATCCTTAATTAGTTATTTTGGCCTTCTTCAACTCCTTAAAATCGTATGCTTATATGCAATATTTCACATAAGGGGGGAAATCTAGTTATTTTCACCATGACTTTTGAAATTCGAATTTTAGGTGCCAAGGGATTATGCTCTGTTAATGAAACTTCTTCAGAAATTTAATAAAACTCCATACATCAACAAAATCACCAGATAATAACTGATATAACTCTAAATAGTGTCTCTTCAAACTCGAACAACAAGATCTAGGGGAAATGGCATCATTTATGCATTGTTTGGTATTTTTACATAACTCCACTTAGTATTTCAACCTGAGAGTCTCATGAACAGTAAAAAAAGAGTATATATATCTTATTAAAAATATATGGGGCCTCAAGAGCTATCCCAAATATTGTATCACCTCAACAAGTGCACCTCTCCTCAAGGAGCAAGAATGTGCCAAGAAATAGAAGAATGGTTGTAGAAGCAAGCTGAAAGAGATGTGACCATGAGTTGCCCTATAGATTCAACCTGTAACAAAAGACTCCATTAAGCTCCAAATGAAAATTTTGAATGGCCTTTCCAATAACCAATTAGGATGGGAATCGTTCACCCTCGAAATTGGTGCTAAGGCAAGTAGAGTAGCACTCCACTAGATCTCCTCTCCCAAATGCAAAATGCAAATTCTAAAATGATCAAAAGCTACCATCCTTCTTTTTTATTGTCTTTTATAAACTTCTAAGGTCCTCCATGGGTCGAATTCCTCCCAAGATATTGTTGGTAGGCGGTTTGATGGGGAAATGTCGCGGTACTGCCAACGCTGCGACACACCATAGGAGGGCGCGAAAGGATTATTTTGTGCTAAAGAATACTGCAGTTGGCGGGTTTTGGGTCACTTGGACCACATATTACGTAATAGTGAGTCAATGTATTGCAATATGCAGGTTTTTGGGGTCATTTGAACCGAGTCAATTAGATAGTGGGTCAATTGTCCATAGTGTCGGTGAGGAAGTCAGTTGTAAGTGGACAAATATTGTAATGGTGGAAGCCTATAAATAGATAAGAGTTGTAAGTATAAAAGGGGAGGGACAAGAAGAGAAGAAGCAAGAAATAGGGGAACAGAGAAAGAAGAACGATTGTGTATGACGATCTATATTTTGCTTCTGGTATATGATCACGACAGTAATATAATGATGTTTTGGTATGAACTTTGTGCAATGTTGCGATGTATGAATGTTGTTTGATGCAATTTCTGCTTACTATGGCTATAATGATAAATGTTGTGATTAAGTAATGTGTTTTATGCTGAATGTGATGATAAATGATGCGATGAAGTAATATGTTATAACTCCTTGTCGAATGTTTAAAGTTTTTGTTTAAGTACCGCAATAGAGTTAGCCCATGCAGCCACAACTTTCCTCCTCCCTCGGTAGAAACATGGTTCCGTCTGCTCTTCCTGGATGCCTCGGGTGAGACCTCATCCGCTCTACAGGTGTTGCTAGGTGGGCTCAAACCTACTTGGGCCGATGCCTACGGAGACTGTGATATGTGTCGACAGTGAGGCGAACCCCTGTCGATTGAGGTCACGTTGGCACGTAGGATCTTCGGTGATAGTATGGTCACCCCCCCCACCGATTGTGACAATTGATGGGTTCACACACACAGATGAGAGGTAGTGGGACATCATTCCCACCGTCGTGACCCGAGAACAGTCTAGCTATAAGTAGCCAAGGCAGCTGGTAGTTTTCTACAATGAATTTATTCTACAATAGAGTGGTTATGTTGGTTGATCAGTTTGTGAGTTAAGTTGTGAGGAATTCCAAGGAGGCTATGGAAATGCTTCACTTCGTTTCTCGTGGCAGCACCCTAGGGGCCCTGCGAGCCCGAATGACGAGTGTCCCTGAGCGCCTTGATATGGCAGGTGCACTTACACTATGGTCTGCCCGAGCCGAGGGCCGGTGCAGCATGGTTAAGTACACCGTATTTGTTTGAAGGATTGTGCTCTTCTCGACCCCGAAGCGGGTTGGAGTGGTAGCTCCCCGCCCACAATAGGAACCAGTTGTCGGTGCGAAACAGATGTGCCAGAGTCATCTACTAAATTCGCACCTTGGTAATATTCGTCCTCTTTTTATTTTCATCAATACCTTTCCAAGAGACTCGAGGATGAGTTTGTAAAGTACATGAAAGCAAGTCGGGCGATGCCAATTTTGGGTTAAAAATACAGACGACGATCAGTGTAGCAGAAGGAGTGGGATAATACTGTGTGATCCAGATAGTAAGAATAGTTACTGGAACATAGTACAGTTCGACGTGCACTCTCTCCAGCAGTTGACGTGGCTCGAGGGCGAGCGACAAGATTATGTTGGGGGCCTGTTGGAAGGTGGTTTAATGGGGAAATGTCGCGGTACCGCCGAAGCTATGACACACCAGAGGAGGGTGCGAAAGGAGTATTTTGTGCTAAAGAATACCGCAATTGGTGGGTTTTGGGTCACTTGGACCACATATTATGTAATAGTGAGTCAATGTACCGTGGTATGCGGGTTTTTGGGGTCATTTAGATCGATTCAGTTAGATAGTGGGTCAATTGTCCATAGTGTCAGTTAGTAAGTCAGTTGTAAGTGGAAAAATATTGTAATGGAGGAAGCCTATAAATAGATAAGAGTTGTAAGTGTAAAAGGGGAGAGACAAGAGGAGAGGAAGCAAGAAATAGGGAAATAGAGAAAGAAGAACGATTGTGTATGAAGATCTATGTTTTGCTTCTGCTATATGATCCCGACAGTAATATAATGATGTTTTGGTACGAACTTTGTGCAATGTTGTGATGTATGAATGTTGTTTGATGCAATGTCTGCTTACTGTTGCTATAATGATAAATGTTGTGATTAAGTAATTTGTTCTATGTTGAATGTGGTGATAAATGCTATGATTAAGTAATATGTTATAACTCCTTGCCGAATGTTTAAAGTTTCTGTTTAAGTACCGCAATAGAGTTATCCCATGCAGCCAAAACTCTCCTCCTCCCTCGGCAGAAACATGGTTTCGTCTATTCTTCCTGGACGCCTTAGGTGAGACCTAATCCGCTCTGTGATTGTTGCTGGGTGGACTCAAACCTGCCCGGGCCGGTGCCCAAGGAGACTGCAGTATGAGTCGATAGTGAGGCGAACCCCTGTCGACTGAGGTCGCGTTGGTCAACAGCATCTGGACTCCTTCTGCACATTTCTCTGCGTAAGCAACTATTCCCGAATTACATTGGTTAGGGCGACCTCCCCTAATCACATTATAAGACAGGATCTTAATGCCCGTGAGTACTACCTGATGAACTGGTCCTTATATCTATTAAATCAACTAATGGAGGATGAACAGAAGTCCAAGTGGGTAGAGGTGCTTTCTCATATAGTTGGTTGTTGCTGCTGATCACTCTAATTGCATGGAAAGAGCCCGACACCTACCAGGGTATGGACTTCCTGGCTGCAGCAGAACGACAAGGGGCACGCTATCAGAATCTATGGTATGTACAAGAGCCCGAGCGCGTTTGGGAGTGCCTATTGCAGTTTTGGTTGTACTCAGAAATGCTTTGTGATGCAACAACACAGGTCCCACAAATATCTGAAGATACCGCGACACGATTCACTCCTGTCATGGCATTTTGCAATTTGACCTAGTGTTATACATATACAAGCTCGTCGTGACGTTCAGCACCAATGGTTGCAGATGAGGTATAAAGTGAGAGTGGCAGATTTGGAGGCTATTGTGAATGAGTGGGCGGAGGCTTGGTGATAGCCCATGAGTTCCATAGAAATTGATGTTGTAGGTCTTCCAGGGAGGGCCCTGCGGATCGAGTATCAGCTCAAGATTAGTAGAGTCATCATAGTTTCGATCATGAGTCAATCAGAACACCAACTGCAGATGATAGCGACCGCGCTCTTGAGGAAAACCGATCAAAACGGCACCATGAGCATGCCACGATCAGTGGGATGTCTTTACCAGTGGAGGCCCAGTTGGGCCAATTAATCATAGCCATTAACCATAATGCCACAGTGGGTGCCGACAAGATGTCCGTCAAAGCGGAGGAGGGATTCTCTACGCTTGCTGCTCGTATGGATTCTGTTGAGCAAGTCGCAACCTCACAATCGACAGGGGTCCACCAACTGTCAATGCATACTGCAGTCTCCCTGGGCACCGGCCTGGGCAGGTTTGAGCCCACCCAGCAACACCCGCAGAGCGGATGAGGTCTCACCCGAAGTGTCCAGGAAGAGCAGACAGAACCATGTTTCCGCCGAGGGAGGAGGCGAGTTGCGACAGTATGATACCAACATCAATTATAAATATTCATCATGAAGTTCTAGCACATCACTTTAATCGCAGCATTTAACATTACCGTAAACAGAGATCGCACATTACTTTAATCGCAGCATTTTCACGTTACAGTAGACATATATCTATAACACATTATTGCGGCATTCACCTCATAGCGACAGAAACAAATAATTGCATTAAAAAGGCTTTAACATAAATACACAGATTGCACCAAATCATCATCCTTATATTACTATGGCAAACCAAAAGCAGTACATAAATCTCTACGCAACTCCTGCATTATCTCTTTGTCAATCTCCGCATATAACTCTATCTCTTATCCCTTATCCATCGACTCTCTCCCTTAACACTTATAATTATCCTCTATTTATAGGCTTCCACCACTTACAATACTTGTCCACTTTCCTAACCGACACTTATGGACAATCGACTAATTGACTTGGTCTAATGACCCCAAAACCTGCATACAGCGGTACAATGACTCAATATTACAAGATACATGACCCAAAACCCACCAACTACGGTATACTTGACTCAATATTACAAAATACATGGTCCAAGTGACCTAAAACCTGCCAACTGTGGTATCCTTTGGCACAAGATACTCCTTTCGTGCCTTCATCCAACGTGTCGCGGCGTCAGCAGTACCGCATCAAACCGCCTGCAAACAGGCCCCCAACACAATCTTGTTGCTCTCCCTCGAGCCACATCAACTGTTGGACAAAGTACACGTCGTGGTCCTTGCCTTGAAGTCTACATATGACTGTCGTTCCTCACAAGCTCCTGAGCCTCCTGAGCTGCCACCTGACTGCTGACCACATCTTCGATTGATGGGTGATCGACAAGCTTGTCCATGACCTGTTGCCGATACTTCTGTACTGCTGGGAGTGCTTCACTGGCCTGCAGCATCAGTTTCCCGCTAGTATCCTAGAATTCTTCTGGTTGACCAAGTCGCAACCTCACAGTCGACAGGGTTCCACCAACTATCGACGCATATTGCAGTCTCCCTGGGCACCGGCCTGGGCAGGTTTGAGCCCACCCAGCAACACCCGTAGAGTGGATGAGGTCTCACCCAAGGTGTCCAGGAAGAGCAGACGGAACCATGTTTCCGTCGAGGGAGGAGGCGAGTTGCGGCAGTATGATACCAACATCAATTATAAATATTCATCATGAAGTTCTAGCACATCACTTTAATCGCAGCATTTAACATTACCGTAAATAGAGATCACACATTACTTTAATCGCAGCATTTTCATGTTACAGTAGACAGATATCTATAACACATTATTGTGGCATTCACATCATAGCGATATAAACATATAATTGCATTAAAAAGGCATTAACATAAATACACAAATTGCACCAAATCATCATCCTTATATTACTGTGGCAAACCAAAAGCAGTACATAAATCTCTGCGCAACTCCTGCATTATCTCTTTGTTAATCTTTGCATATAGCTCTATCTCTTATCCCTTATCCATCGACTCTCTCCCTTAACACTTACAATTATCCTCTATTTATAGGCTTCCGCCACTTACAATACTTGTCCACTTTCCTAACCGACACTTATGGACAATCGACTAACTGACTTGGTCTAATGACCCCAAAACCCGCATACCGCAGTACAATGACTCAATATTACAAGATACATGACCCAAAACCCACCAACTACGGTATACTTGACTCAATATTACAAAATACATGGTCCAAGTGACCTAAAACCTGCCAACTACGGTATGATTTAGCACAAGATACTCCTTTCGTGCCTTCATCCAACGTGTCGCGGCGTCAGCAGTACCGCATCAAACAACCTACAAACAGGCCCCCAACACAATCTTGTGGCTCTCCCTCGAGCCATGTCAACTGCTGAACAGAGTACACGTCGTGGTCCTTGCCTTGAAGTTTGCATACGACTGTTCGACGTTCCTCACAAGCTCTTGAGCCTCCTGATCTGCCGCCTGACTGCTGACCACATCTTCGGTCGATGGGTGATCGACAAGCTTGTCCATGACCTATTGTCAATACTTTTGTACTGCTGGGAGAACTTCACTAGCCTGCAGCATCAGTTTCCCTCCAGTGTCCTAGAATTCTTCTGGTTGACCAACTCGCAACCTCACAGTCGACAGGGGTCCACCAACTGTCGACGCATATTGCAGTCTCCCTGGGCACCGACCCGGGCAGGTTTGAGCCCACCCAGCAACACCCGTAGAGCGGATGAGGTCTCACCCGAGGTGTCTAGGAAGAGCAGACGGAACCATGTTTCTGTTGAGGGAGGAGGAGAGTTGCGGCAGTATGATACCAACATCAATTATAAATATTCATCATGAAGTTCTAGCACATCACTTTAATCGTAGCATTTAACATTACCATAAATAGAGATCGCACATTACTTTAATGGCAGCATTTTCATATTATAGTAGAGAAATATCTATAACACATTATTGCGGCATTCACATCATAGCGACAGAAACATATAATTGCATTAAAAAGGCATTAACATAAATACACAGATTGCACCAAATCATCATCCTTATATTACTATTGCAAACCAAAAGCAGTACATAAATCTCTGCGCAACTCCCGCATTATCTCTCTGTCAATCTCCGCATATAGCTCTATCTCTTATCTCTTATCCATCAACTCTCTCCCTTAACACTTACAATTATCCTCTATTTATAGGCTTCCGCCACTTACAATACTTGTCCACTTTCCTAACCGACACTTATGGACAATCAACTAACTAACTTGGTCTAATGACCCAAAAACCCGCATACCGCGGTACAATGACTCGATATTACAAAATACATGACCCAAAACCCGCCAACTGCGGTATACTTGACTCAATATTAAAAAATACATGGTCCAAGTGACCTAAAACCCGCCAACTGTGGTATCCTTCAGCACAAGATACTCCTTTCGCGCCTTCATACAACGTGTCACGGCATCAGCAGTACCACATCAAACTACCTGCCAACAGATTCTTTGTGTAATGCAGTGTTACAAAATGAACCTAGTAATGTACCCATGCAGGAGACGGTCACAATCCACACCACGCCCCAGGTAAAGAATATCAATATTCCCCCGACTGCGGTTGTGACCCACAATGAGGCTTTGCAAAATGTGTTGCAGATGGTTAACCAAATCAGTGTCAATGTTAATGAACTACTGGCAATGGCACTGGCAACAATGCAGAAGGTCACCTCCCAGGAAATGGTGGATAGAATGCATGAAATCAGCAAGAGCTTTCAGCACTTGCAAGCAAGTGAGGTAGCTAAAACTATCGCGATTGATGAGCTTACAAGCAGGGATGCTATGGCGTGGACAACAGTGGATGACCTTGAAGCCGACCTTAAGAAGGAGCGGGTCAAGAAGGGTCGTGCTATTGAAGCACTTAAAAAGGAACAAGACTTCCTTATTTCGGAAAAGAATCGCATGTGGGACGACAGTGTTCAGGTCGACCGAGTGATCACAGAGGCTTATCAACATGTCCTGGAGCCCACTGAAGAGGTAGACATTCTCCACCGAGTGTAGTGGCTAGGAGCTGCTATTCTTCAGTTGCAACAAGAGAATGACCTGTTGAAGGCTCAGTTGAAACCAGGTACCCCTCAGGCTAAGGTGGATGAATGAAGAAGGGCACTTGAGGAATTTGCCACCCAGATCAAGGAGATAGAGACACAGGAAACCAGGCTCACTGCCAAAATGGTACAGTTTTGGGGTCGCATCATTCATGATGAGCAAGTTGAATAGCTCACTAAAATTTGGCAGGAAGCGGAGGGACAGCTGGCCACATTAAAGGCTGCGATGAGAACCTTGCCACCAATAGAGCAAGTTGCTAAATTGTGTGAGCTGAAGGACTTGCAACAATAGGTTGCCAAGGCAGATGAACTCCAAAAGATACATGCGGTCCAGTTGGAAGAATTCCAAGACACCGGTGGGAAACTGATGCTGCAGGAAAGCGAAGCACTACCAGCAGTATAAATGTATTGATAGCAGGTCATGGACAAGCTTACCGATCACCCATTAACCGACGATGTGATCAGCAGTCAGGCAGTAGCCAAGGATGCTCAGGAGCTAGTGCGGAATGTTGAACAGCCGTATGCAGACTTCAAGGCAAGGACCGCGACATGCACTCTGTCCAGTAGTTGACATGGCTCGAGGGTGAGCCACAAGATTGTGTTGGGGGCCTATTGGAAGGCGGTTTGATGGGGAAATGTCGTGGTACCACCGACGCTGCGACACACCAAAGGAGGGCGTGAAAGGAGTATTTTGTGCTAAAGAATACCGCAGTTGGCAGGTTTTGGGTCACTTGGACCACATATTATGTAATAGTGAGTCAATGTACCGCGGTATGCGGTTTTTTGAGGGTCACTTGGACTGAGTCAATTAGATAGTGGGTCAATTGTCCATAGTGTCAGTTAGGAAGTCAATTGTAAGTGGACAAATATTGTAATGGAGGAAGCCTATAAATAGATAAGAGTTGTATGTGTAAGAGGGACAAGAAGAGAAGAAGTGAGAGATAGGGGAATAGAGAAAGAGGAATGATTGTGTACGAAGATCTATGTTTTGCTTCTAGTATATGATCGCGACAGTAATATAATGATGCTTTGGTACAAACTTTGTGCAATGTTGCGATGTATGAATGTTGTTTGATGCAATGTCTGCTTATTGTTGCTATAATGATAAATGTTGTGATTAAGTAATGTGTTCTATGCTGAATGTGATGATAAATGCTACGATGAAGTAATATGTTATAACTCCTTGCCGAATGTTTAAAGTTTATGTTTAAGTACCATAATAGAGTTAGCCCGTGCAGCCACAACTTTCCTCCTCCCTCGATAGAAACATGGTTCCGTCTGCTCTTCCTGGACACCTCGAGTGAGATCTCATCCACTCTGTGGGTGTTGCTGGGTGGGCTCAAACCTTCCTGGGCCGGTGCCCAAGGAGACTGCGGTATGTGTCGACAGTGAGGCGAACCCCTATCGACTGAGGTCGCGTGCACAATCGTTCTTCTTTCTCTATTCCCTCCTTTTACACTTACAACTCTTATCTATTTATAGGCTTCCGCCATTACAATATTTGTCCACTTACAATTGACTTCCTAACCGACACTATGGACAATTGAACCACTATCTAATTAACTCGGTCCAAATGACCCCAAAAACCCACATACCGCAGTACATTGACTCACTATTACATAATATGTGGTCCAAGTGACCCAAAACCCACCAACTGCGGTATTCTTTAGCACAAAATACTCCTTTTGTGCCCTCCTCTGGTGTGTCACAGCGTCGGCGATACCGCAACGTTTCCCCATCAAACCTCCTGCCAACAGGCCCCCAACACAATCTTGTGGCTCGCCCTCTAGCCACGTCAACTGCTGGAGAGAGCGCACGTCGAACTGTACTATGTTCTGGTAAATGTTCTTGCTGTCTGGATAATGCGGTGTTATCCCACTCCTTCTGCTACACTGATCGTCATCTATATGTTTAACCCAAAATTGGCTTCGCACGACTTGCTGTCATGTACTTTCCAAACTCATCCTCGAGTCTCTTGGAAAGGTACTAACAAAAAGAAAAAGAAGATGAACCATCGCAATTGATGAGCTTACAAGCAGGGCTGCTATAGTGCGGACAGTAGTGGATGACCTTGAAGCTGACCTTAAGAAGGAGCGGGTCGAGAAGGGTCATGCCATTGAAGCACTTAAAAAGGAACAAGACTTCCTTATTGCGGAAAAGGCTCACATGTGGGACGACAGCGTTCTTGGTGACCGAGCGATCACAGAGGCTTATCAACATGTCCCGGAGCCCACTGAAGAGGTAGACGTGCTCCATCGAGTGCAGCGTCTAGGGGATTCTATTCTTCAGTTGCGACAGGAGAATGACCCGTTAAAGTCTCATTTGAAACCAGGTACCCCTCAGGCCGAGGTGGATGAATGAAGAAGGTCACTTGAGGAAGTTTCCACCCAGATGGAGGAGCTGGAGACACAGGCAACCAGGCTCACCATCGAAATGGTACAGTTTTGGGGTCGCATCGTTCACGATGAGAAAGTTGAACAGCTCACTAAAATCCGGCAAGAAGCAGAGGTCCAGTTGGCCACATTAAAGGCTACGATGAGAACCTTGCCACCAATGGAGCAAGTTGCTAAGTTGCGCGAGCTGAAGGACTTGCAACAACGGGTTGCCAAGGCAGATGAATGCCAGAAGATACGTGCGCCCCAGTTGGAAGAATTCCAGGACACCGACGGGAAACTGATGCTACAGGAAAGTGAAGCACTACCAACAGTACAGAAGTATTGACAACAGGTCATGGACAAGCTTACCGATCACCTATCATCCAACGATGTGATCAGCAGTCAAGCAGTAGCCAAGGATGCTCAAGAGCTAGTGCGGAATGTTGAACAGCCGTATGCAGACTTCAAGGAAAGGACTGTGACATGCACTCTATCCAACAGTTGACGTGGTTCGAGGGAGAGCCACAAGATTGTGTTGGGGGCCTGTTGGAAAGCAGTTTGATGGAGAAATGTCGTGGTACTGCTGACGCTGCGACACACTAGAGGAAGGCGTGAAAGGAGTATTTTGTGCTAAAGAATACCGCAGTTGGTGGGTTTTGGGTCACTTGGACCACATATTACGTAATAGTGAGTCAATGTACCATGGTATGCGGGTTTTGGGGGTCATTTGGACCGAGTCAGTTAGATAGTGGGTCAATTGTCCATAGTGTCAGTTAGGAATTTAGTTGTAAGTGGACAAATATTGTAATGGCGGAAGCCTATAAATAGATAAGAGTTGTAAGTGTAAAAGGGGAGGGACAAGAAGAGAAGAAGCGAGAAATAGGGGAATAGAGAAAGAAGAATGATTGTGTACGAAGATCTATCTTTTGCTTCTGGTATATGATCACGACAGTAAGATAATGATGTTTTGGTACAAATTTTGTGCAATGTTGTGATGTATGAATGTTGTTTGATGCAATGTCTACTTACTTTTGCTATAATGATAAATGTTGTGATTAAGTAATGTGTTCTATGCTAAATGTGATGATAAATGCTGCGATGAAGTAATATGTTATAACTCCTTGCAGAATGTTTAATTTTATGTTTAAGTACCGCAATAGAGTTAGCCCGTGCAGCCACAACTTTCCTCCTCCCTTGGTGGAAACATGGTTCCATCTGCTATTCCTAGACGCCTCAGGTGAGACCTCATCCGCTCTACGGGTGTTGCTGGGTGGACTCAAACCTGCCCGGGCCGGTGCCCAGGGAGACTGTTGTATGTGTCAATAGTGAGGCGAACCCCTGTTGACTGAGGTCACGTTGGTCAACAGATATTCATGCCAACTCAAGTTGGGAAGAGATTCCCAAGTATGCCACTTGTCCTTCCAATTCTAGCCCTCTCCTTCTCCAAATTCGAATTGGTGTCTCTTTGGCTACCCTAACTCACTTATGCACACTCTTGGAGGCTATATTTAGCCTTGACATGTCATATATTTCATATGTCAACCTTCAGGTCTGATTTGTGTCATAGCATCTTCATCATTGTTGTCATAGAGCTAGGGAATCTAGTCCAAGTGTCTCGCTAGCTCCAAAATGCCTCTTCCTCTTCCATGGGAGTTACTCTTCCACTCCAATTCGACCTTACTTGATTCATGCCAAGTATATTGTCCTTCCAATTCATCCCAAGAACCTTTGGCTTCTTATGGATTCGAAATGACAAGAGGAGGATGCCATGTGGCATAGAAAATCTAGCTTGTGTGGGTCCCAAATCCTACATGTGCCTTCGTGATCAATTTCCACTTTGATTTTCCATTGTATTTATTTATTTATCTCCTTTATTAAATATTTATGCCATTCCAATGTTCAAACATCATTATTATCCCCCTTATTTCAAATCCCAAAGCTTCCACCCCCCAACCTAGGGAACTAGTAATTTTCCTCCATGGTAGTTCATTTGGATGGGTATATTACAACTTTGAATTGGGAATTTCTCTTAATGTGACCCACCTTGTCCATTTGTATCTAATTTCACATTATTACTAACTTGGACTTCATTTTTGGCATTTATTTGACCCGTAGAATCCATTTGACAAACTATCATGAGTATGGCCAAGGGGCTTAGGCCATTATGACCCAATGCAAAATTTTGGGACATGACAAATCCTCCCTTCCCAATATTACTTATCCTCAAGCAATTTAAGCACATGTATGTGAAAGAACCTGCTTTCTCTCCAAAATTTTGCTTCCCAAAAATTCTCTTCTGGAACCTTAAGTAGAGCCACCCATGCACTACAATTATGTGTTTCCAAAAGCAAGGATATGTGGATTTTCTTTTTCATTTTTATATCCCCTGTAACATCAACACTAAACACCAAAATGTTAATTAAATCCATCAAAACCATGTTTGCACAATTACTCTTTACCTCTTTCATATTTTGGAAACCCCTTATGATACCACTTGTAATTCTTGAAGTTGCCTCTATAATTCTTGAAGTTGCCACTGAGTTGCCCAACTTTCAGTCTTTGAGATCCCATGAATATTTTAGAGAGGAAACACCATGCTTTATGATGCACTACTATGATTAAAATCACTTTATTAAGTGGGGAATCAATCCCGCGTACTACTTGTTTCCCCAAAAAATTGAAACCAATGAGACTAAGAATTATCCTAGGGTCCCATTGCTTGTATTGCACTCCAACAATTAGGAGTGCTATCCAACCCATACCATTAGGAAAGAGAACTCATGGATCCCATTTTCTTGTATGCATTATTCCAAACATCATGAGTACAAAATATATATCATCAAAGTACATAACAACATAATAAAGATGTACATCAAGGAGGTTCCTCATCAAAGAATCATGAAAGTGCTTATACCTCCAAGTAAGTAGACCACCATTTGCCAAGTGCATACAAGCTTCAAGCGACCAATCAAATATGATCCAATGACATAGGTGAGAATCCCATGTCCTATAAGGCTACTCCAAAAATATGTAATATGCATCAAAACAATCAGCCCTATATTCTTTCATCCAAGTAGTTAATGAATTTCCTCCAACATCAATTTAACTAAGCAAGGAGCAAGGAAAATCATGAGTCTTCAAGTGACTCAAGTGAACATCATAAGTGCATCCATGAAGATATGTATCATCATAAGGTAAAAAAAGATGTTGTTGTAAATGTAAATAAGACATGGCTCTAATAATTTCATCATGTAAAGGAGAGATAGTGGTTTCATGCTCCTCATGTGGCACCATAAAAAAAAAACCTTTCACCCATACTTCATTAGGATGAATGCTGCAAAGTATGGAAGTGTAGGATGTAAGAGAATGAACCAACTCACCCAAATGATCAGAACAGAAGTGTCCTCATGTGAATCCTCCATAATGGTAGGATCATGCACCTCCCTCAAAAGTGCAAAACTTTCCTCATAGGTTGGTTCCAAGGTAGTGGAATAATACACGTCTTCAAAAATTGTGTCACCGTTTCCAAGAGGAAACTCAAGTTCCTCTTCCACCACATCAAGTGCTTGGATATCATCAAGCTCATCTTCAAACACATCAAGCACATGAAAATTTCCATGTTTATCATGATCTACCATGTCATGAGAATCCTCCATGAAATCTACCATATGACAATTTGAAACATAGGAGGAAGAACAAGTATATTGCAACCTTTCAAGAAGTTGCTCATTTTGAATTTTGAGTTTATGAATATCCTCATTATTCTTCAAGTATGCATCATGTAATGATTCATTAAACTCAACCAAATTGTTTCTATCAAAAGAAAAAGACATGAAATTACCTTTTATTTTGCACATTGCTCTTTGGATATTCTTTTCATTCATATTCAAGGACCCTTCAAGAAAATGAGGCTCTTGCAAATGAACCTCCTCATCTTCTTCCTTCTTGCTTGGACCAACTTCATGAAGCTCAAGTGGTGATGGAGAAGATGATATTGGTTCTTCTTCAACTGCTACAAGGTCTTCATTCTCATGCTTAATGGGACTTTGGCTTGCAGCAACACTTTCAAAAGTGATCTCTATGTCACCAACATAGAGGTGTGAGCACCCATCAGTAGGTACTCCTTCATAGTTCAAGCATCCATCATTATCTGCTCTTTGTTTCATTTCCAAGGTAGAATGTGTCTCGAAATGATATTCAATACTTTCAATAGAACCTTCTTCATGCTCATGTGATGTCTCTTCATCTTTTTCAGAGTCACTTGGGAGTGACTTTCGATCCTCTTCATGTACTGCTTCTTCTACTTCATCTATTTCATAACTAGGTGGTTCATGGGTCTCCTCCTTTTGCTCCTTCAATAAATATGATGCCTTTTACCTTCGGTTTCCTTAGGATAAATATATTTGGAATCTCTTTTTGAAGAAATCCCAAAAACTCTCCTCAAGTAGGACATACATGCCTTCCCTGAAGCTTCAGATATTTCATTGATCTTTTCACTCACACATATATGATTTTCTCTCCAAGGTCTTTTACAAGAATGGCATAAACCTTTCATCACTAACTCCACATATTTTGGAGTATTAATATTTGATTTGGAATCAATAAATTTAGGTTTAGTAGGACTTGGTGTTCTCTGAAATTCATTTACTCTATTATGGGATCTTGTGCTTGAGAAAATATGCTCACCCATTGGCTTCTTTAACTCATGAATGAGAACTGCTGCTGCCTCCTATTACTCCTTTGCTCCCAAGTTGGCTAGCCAAAAATTTGAATTATTTCATAATATGCTTGGTCATGTCTTCAATTATTGGTTTCATGAGTTTCCTAAGCTTCTCACCATCATCTGAGATTCCCTTTTCATCCCTAGTCATAGTTTCCTCAAAAAAATGCTCTTATTTTCCTACTTTTTCCTCTTCAACAAAAGAACTTTTGATTTCAATATCTAATGGTGGTACCTGACTTATTTTCCTCATGAATATAATACCACATCAAGTGCCAATATCATGCCCTAATACCACTATAATGTCCCTTTTTTGAAATTATTTAAAATGGTGAATTTTTCAACATTTTCCACTAGTTCGACCTTTAACTAGTCTTGGGTTCTTAACCTCCAAATGGCTCCAAATGATCCCAAATTGTCACAAAATGTGTATGAATTGATTTAGTACATAAATATGAGGTTCCAGGATTCTTTAGACTCATCAATAGGATTCTACAACTCTCCTTTAAGTTCTGGCCAAAGTAGGGATCTTGACTAGCAATTTCTCTTTGACTAATATTGGTCCCTTGGTCTCCAAATGACTCCAAATGATTTTATAATGGGTATGAAGGTATTTGAGAGGTATTAAGACATATAAAATAGGATTATGGATTCTTAAATACCCTTAAAACACTTCTGAAACATTCATTTACAATCTAGACAAAGTAGAGAATATTACTAGTAATTTCGAGCTTCAAATCCCCCAAGGGTAGTGGACAAAGATGGCTTCCCAAATGTTGTTAAAACCTTCCAAATTTCTGAAAAGAGGTGTGGTACAAATAAGTGTCTTTAATGATCTCCCAAATGTATCCTTAATTAGTTCTTATGGCCTTCTACAACTCCTTAAAATCATATGTTTATAAGCAAGATTTCACATAGGGGAAAAAGCTAGTTATTTTCACCATGACTTATGAAATTCGAATTTTAGGTGCCAAGGGATTATGTTCTGTTAATGAAACTTCTACAAAAATTTAATAACACTCCATACATCAACAAAATCACAGATAATAACTGATATAACTCGAAATAGTGTCTCTTCAAACTCTAACAACAAGATCTAGGGAAAATGGCATCATTTATGCATTGTTTGGTATTTTTACATAATGTTAGAACAATAATCCATACTTAGTACCATATTCCATAACCATAGTCAAATTTTATTTCTCATGTGCTTTATTACACCATAGTTTGGACTAGGTGACTTTAGTTGGTCAAATACCCACATTTGAGAGTGTTCACACCCACTTCCAAGCAAACCAGTTCACCCAAACTCCTGTTTTGTCCACAAGTGTTCCCTCATTAAATGATATAGCGCTCTCTCTCCTTGAATTGGGGAATTACTATTGACTTGGAGTGCTAGGATGGATTTTTCCCAATTTTTGCTAGATTTGGAGCATTTATTGCTTCCTTGGACCTCCCACACACCTCTATTTTCTCACCCACGCCTGCCTTGGCCTCATTTATGACCCAACATGCTTCAGCCACCTTCACACTAGAATTCATGACTATTTGGGGTGATTAGGATTGAGTTGGACCCACCTAGGGGGGATTGAGGCCAATTTGGAAATTTTGACTTGTACACTAATCTTGAGCTATCTAATGCTCTCGAATTTCTCATGGATGTAATAAAAACCTGTTCTTAACATTTTCATATGTTAGACAGTCTGATAATGCAAAGTTTCAGTTCACATTGTGTGTAGAATTGTCTCCTTTTTTCAAGCTTTTTCACTGGTTTTGCAAATAATTCGATTTTGTGAGGTTCTCCATAGCTCTTAGATCTTACTGTGGATCAAAATACTCACATGGTATCAGAGCCATTGTGGATTTAGTGAGTTGTAGATCAATATTTAGCATTGAACTGCATTCTAGAGAGGATTTCCAGATAAAAATTGAGTGTTTTTTGCAGGTGTTTCAGTAGTTTTCTCACCATTAATGCAGCAGTCATGGAAGCAAACCAAATTTTGCTCACACCCTTCAATTTCTTCGATTGGAAGGCTGAAATGGTTATCAAACTGAGATCTAAAGGTCTCTATAGAGTAACCATGGGCACAGAAGTGGAGCCAAACTCTGTTGTGGATAAAGCAAAGTACTGCAACTGACTTGATGAAGCTTATGGATTGCTATGCCTGAGCATTTCGAGGGAACTCTTGTTTCATACAGACAGTTTGACAACCCCAAATGAAGTATGGGTGAAGCTAGGATCACTCTTTGGTAAAACTGATGAATTAAGAGGCCATTAGCTTGAGCCAGCGCATTTTGAAACCATCTAGGAGTTCTTCACTAAGTTCAAGTCACTAGTGCTTCAACTGCAACAATGTGGAATTGTTAAGAAGGAAGAACAACTGATTCTGTCCATCCTTTCGAAGCTAGTTCCAAAGTTTTATGTATTTGTTAGCACATTTCACTCAGCCAAGATGACCCTTCGAAATTGGCAAATGCCATCACTAGCAACCTTCATGGAGTGTCTCACTCAGGAGAAGGACAAACTAGTTCAGATGGGCACCTTAAAATCGAAGGACCAAGCACTAGCAATGGGTGTTTCAAATGCCAACAAAGGCAAGCAGAAAGCAAAGAATTCGAAGCAGCCAGAGAAGAGGAAGTTTGACAAGACCAAGTCTGTAGATGGAGGTTCGAATCCTTCAAAGGAGAAGGACAAGAAGGGAAAGGAAAAGACCAAATGCACCTATTTTCATAAGGGATGGCATCCAGAGAGCTCATGTATGAAGAAAACCATTGACTCAATGGTGCAGCTGCTGGAGAAGAACAACATCCTAGTCCCTGAGGGCACAAGGAAGAAAGAGAGCACCTCAAATCCTGACAATAAGGAGAAGTGTCATGCTTTGGTAGTAGGTATTTCAAATCCCTCATCCTTTATCATTGATTCAAGAGCTTCCAGACATATGGTTTCATCCAGAGAGCTCTTCTCTTCTATGCATTCGAATGGTGGCCCAACAGTTCGAATGGGAGATGATTCAGAAATCCAAACCAAGGGGATTGGTAGGATTGACATGGAGCATGGCTATTTCAGTGATGTTCTCTATGTACCTTCATTGGATGAAAATTTTCTATCAATTTATCAAATTACCCATACAGGAGAAGCCAAAAGAGTAACATTTACTCCAGATTTGGTAGAAATCTCAGAAATTTCTTCAAATCAAATTGTGGTAGTGGGCTTTGCTGATCATGAAGAGAGAATGTAAAAATTCTCCAATTTCATTCCAAATTCTAGTGACCATGCTCTTGTCTCTCATGCCAACGAGACCTCCAAGATGTGGCATGAAATATTTGGCCACATGAACTACAAATATCTCCAGACATTGCATAAGGATGAGATGGTGGAAGGGCTTCTAGAAATCAAATCTTCAAATGGTGCATGCATTGGTTGTGTAGTTGGAAAGCATCCAGAGCGCAGCTATGAGAAGGGAATGGCAAGGAGAGCCACTCAACCACTTGGATTGGTACATTCAGACCTCATTTGTCCTCTTCCCACTCCATCATATGGTGGATCAATGTATGTATTCACATTCATAGATGACTACTCTCGATTCTATTGGGTATACTTCCTTAAATTGAAATCAGAAGTGTTTGAGAAATTGAAGATTTGGAAGGCCTTAGTGGAGAATCATAGTGGTCATAAGATAAAAATCATTAGGACTGATAATGGAAAGGAGTATGTGAATAATAACATTCAGCATCTTTGTGAAGAATGTGGCATCCAAATGCAACATTCAATCCCCTACACACCTCAGCAAAATGGTGTGGCAGAGAGGAAAAATAGATCTCTCAAAGAGATGGCCACTTGCATGATTGAAGCTAGGGATATAATCCCTAAGCTATGGGCTGAAGCCATGAATTGTGCTGCTCATATTAAGAACATATCCTTTCAAAAATCATTCAAAGGTAAAACCCCCTATGAGGCATGGTTTGTCCAAAAACCAAATGTGTCAAATTTCAGAATTTTTGGATCTAGAGCATGGGCTCGAATTCCATCAGAAAAGAGGAAGGATTTGGAGCCACAGAGCAGAGAATGTATCATGGTTGGATATGGTGAAGACACAAAAGGCTACAATCTCTTTGACACATCCACACTCAAAACTTTCATTGAGAGAAGTGTGCAATTCGAATAAGAACCAAATCCTGATTTTGAGC